>OU343217.1:10608327-10716047 GCA_910596185.1 Chrysanthemum makinoi
GTTAGGATCTTACTTCAGGGGCTAAATTCTGACATTCTGGTCCACGACTCTCGGTTCAATGCGACTCGCTCTAAAAAGTTCATTTTGAACTCTAAGTAATGTCTTTGGGCTCATTTAAAACTTATAAAACCACAAGGCTCATTCAAAAACAATGTAATAACTTAAAGGACCACAATCAGTAGTTCATGTGCAAAAGTCCAACCATTTACCTGATCCGTCAAACCTCCAATACCGTGGACACACCAAACTAAAGTACAAGGGTTCTGTTAAAACTTTCAAAACTACAGGGTTCATTTCGAAACATAATCATAACTCAAAGGACCAGACTCATCATTTCTTATGCAACCAGTTCTGTTTTCTGACAATTTTTATGCACCCGTCATTAATATTCAGCATCGAAATTCTGGTCCAGTCCACAATCAACCTGTTAAAGCTTCTCTTTTATCTCTAGGGTTTCTTTTAAAGTTATTTGAACTATAGGGTTCATTTCAAAACAGCATCACAAGTTAAAGGACCACAATGATGATTTTGTTGCATGTAATTTTCATACGGAATTTGGGGTTTTTTTTTTCTTTGTTAATTTTTTCATGGCTTGGTTACAAAAGAGACTATTGTCTATTGTAATAACGACTACAAATATTACTGCCTTACTGGTGAACCTCAACGGATAGTATTGGATGCAAATGTTGATGAGATGATTTCTTTGCTATATTATGATAAGATACTATTACTTTTATTTCATTTTGTGATTTTTTTGTTGTGGTTGGCCGGGTTCACATTTTTAAGTAAGGTGATATGTCACGTTAATAACTTAATACCTTATAATTGTAAGATATGAAATAGGTTTAGAGTGGGGTTTAAATGATAAATTTTAAAGTAAACTGCGAATATAATCCTGTGGTTTTCCAATTCGGGGTAACCATTCTTGTCGGTATTATCTTCTAAGAACAACTATCGACAATAAACATCCTTATAAGACCGGGAGTTATGGTGGATGGTGCAGACCATCTAACGAACATCACCAGAGCCAAGCCCATGACGGCGAACACCCGGCTCAAGGTCACCTCTTTTGTGTTGGTTGGGCGGTGACGCATCACTACGTCTTTAATGGTGATGGTAAGGTGATGTGTTGAAAAGCGATGTGACGAGATTACAGGCCCTAACGAAGGATTTTTGCAGTTTAAAAGACAAGTTTATAGATACGATTATTTGAATGTTGCTAATCATTGCATTTATGAGCTAATAAAACATGTCAAAAAAGCATTTATTTATCGGTTACCTCTAAATGATTCGTTGAAATTGGAATAGTTGTTTATTTGTTATGTGTAGATCACCTCTTTCACCATATTATCTTATATATTTGGTGCTATGTGCAATCTTCCCAATCTAGAGAATTTACGTATGTTTTGTAAGTTATGTAACATAGTGACAAAATGTGAAGCAAGGTGCGAAGCATTTTAGCCACTAATTAAAATGCGACGAGAGGAGAGCAAAGTATTTTAGAGTGAACCTCTTCACTTTCTTGTTGTGCTCGTATTGCTCCATATAATTTTCGTCTTGTCCCCGTCGCATAGAGTTTCAGTCTACTCGTGCTTGAGTTAACTATGGATAAAATCATGATTCTGGATTACATGACTTTCAGTCGTAATAACGACTAAAATCGACAAGATTGGTTCGGTTGTATGTGTGATACACAAAAAGGGAAACACGATTGCATATTGTTAAACAATATTCACATCTTTTTTATTGACATAAAGCTACGTTTTGGTGAAATGATGTGATGGTTACTTGGTGATAAACAAAACTTTTTAAGAATAAAAGTGTAACACACAAGTTGATATAGCACAATAAAAGTGTGCACCTGCCCACCAACCATGTCCTATTTGATTATTATGGGTGTTGATCTCACACCAACTTTATATTTTTATTATAATGCATGCAGTCTGATGTTATGCGGTGTGCGATACTATTTGTATAAAATGATGTAATTATCAAATAAAATGGTGTCGATATCAACACACCTTTGATTATTAATCAACCTTTGACTTTGAAGTGTCCACATATTAAAATGGGTACCTTTTGGAGCAAGTGTTTTGGTCATGAGATTCTACAAGGATTTAATTTACAGTTATTTTCCAAGCAAACCCTTGATTTTATAGAAACTCAATATCAGTCCTTGAATATTCTAATGACAATGCATCTAACAAGCAATACCCTTGATCTTATAGAAACTCAATTTACAGTTATAATCCGCAAAGTACGTTAGTCTGAGTTTTCTATAAATGTCTGACATTTGTCAAAGGACTTGATGTCCAATCAAAACATCTCCTGTACCATCGACACTTGAAACCCGAAGCTTAAGCACATCCGCTCCATTCGAAGGTGCTTGCTAGAGAGAAACTATAAAAAAAGTTGATTTAGTATTGAAAGATTATGAAACCTGAAGCTTAAGCACATCCGCTCCATTTGATTCATCCCTGTTTCAACAATAGTGCGCGGACCTGAATAACGGAATTTAGTTGTACTGTTCATATGGCATCAAAGGAAGCAAATAAAAATAGCAAGTTTAGTAGGTGAGTAGAAATACTTTACTGTAAGGTTCTACCATGACTGTTATCAAACAGTCGGTGTGCAAACCATTTCAATAAAACAGAAACGCTATTACAGTTAATGATAGGAATGGACCCTTTCTTGCTGGGAATCCACTCTTGGCTCAACCATTAAATAGCCTGCCAAAAGAGCATAACATTGACGATATATATCATTAAAATAAAGTTCACCCGTCATAAAGAGTTCAATTTTACAGGGTACACTACAGAGGTAGCCACATCCTCTTCATAGCCCGACATCAAAGGCCTACCACGCAACAGAATTCTTCCTGCATCGGATGTGGAGGTTGGCTCAATCCGAAATGAACGTTAACCAAAAACAAATTAGATTTACATAACTTGATTTCATTAGCGAAATATGAGAGTACAATAGATTAAATAAAAAACTAACTTACGAAACTATTACGGGCAAACGAACCTTCATTAGGCTAACATCCACACAAACTCACAAATGCTACATTAAAATTTATTGGGAGGTTGACAAATAAAACTTAAAATAGAACTGAAAAATATACTAGACGGAACCAAAGCAGAAGATACATGCACAAGCAAAATTAAGCATATGTAGACGAAACCCGAGCAGAGTCAGACGGATGCAAATAGAATCCGAATCATATGGAATCAAGCCAAAGTAAATGAGATGGAACATGGTAGAATCAGGCAGAGAACCATAACGTAACCAGAGCGAATGCACAGACCAGATGCAAAGTCATATTATAACCAAGGCGAAATCAGGTAGAATGGGATGCAGAACCATGCGGAATCATAGCAAAATCGGACATAATTCTGTCATCTTTTCTTCTTTTTTTTGCTGAATGTGTAGGTTTAGGAACTTCATCTTGCAGTCTTTTCTTCTTTTCTCTTTGCCTTTGAATATCATCGCTGTTTCCAGAAAAGATCGGTCGGAACTCAAGGCCACATACAATGAGGCCAGACATAGTTCCTTCAAGACATGTAAATTTCATATTCATAGAAAGAGAGTCATTCTTGAATTCATGAGCTGAGTTAAATTTCCATAGTTGAATCTCCATCCATCCATCTCCCCTTTGTTTTGGAACTCGAGTAATGTCATTTGTATTCAATGGGCTAGGGGTTATAAAATAAACAAATTCAGCCTCATTGTTTTCTTTATGGAGTACATCTTGTACTTTCACTGGACAATGCAGCCCTTGGCATTTTTCTGAAAGATTGAACACAAGGTAACACTCATATTCCATAACCGGTGACAACATTTGACTTTTGATCGTGCATTTGAGATGAAATACTTGTTGTGGTAAAAGCTCAATAACCTCTTGGAATCTGCATGTAAGATATTTATTATGATTACATACTTCTCAAGAAAAAGAAACTAAATCCAAGAAGTGGCAATCAACAATCTATGCCGCGGTTTTAACTACTTAACCAGAAAGCAATTAAGATTTGGACCTTGAATAATCAAATCTAGTTATTAAGTGACTGTAACAATTTAGTTATAAAACAATAAGCCAGAGGCAAACCTGGATTGGGCAGGTGGTTTTGAAGTAATAATATCCATATTAGAAAATAGGTATAAAACTGCCTTTGCAGAAAGCACAAGAAGTTTCTTTCCTTCGACTTCGCCAAACCAGAACAAATCATCATAGTTTCTGCATATCTTGAATATGTCTTCAAAGTTAGTTGGCAATTGTTGCGCTTGACCCACATTATAGTCAGATTTCAAGATTTTTTGGACTTCCATCAATTTTCCGATCTCTTCTTGTTTCACCTGTATACAATTATCAGCTATGTTAGATATGCAACTTATAACATGATTCTTTTTGTCACCGTGCATTCATATCCCCTATATACAACTTAAACAAAAGAACATATAATGGAACCAAGGGATTTTTCAAACTTACTTTGTCAATGGCTCGAAATTCAATGCCTTCAACATAAACTCCAGATTCTCCACAATAGTGCGATGAAAGCTCAACTAGAAACTCAAAAACGACATCTTCATTTTGATTTAAGAAACGGTACAGCTCAATCATCATCCACTGCTCATCCTTCCATGTAGCGAAATATGCATGTAGACTTTCATGTCCCTTTCTATACTTTAGGTTAACATACACAGGTTTACTTGGAAAGTTTCTTGAATCACAAAATTTGAAGACTAAATAAACCCCATAAACAACATTAGGAGATAAAAATTGAGCTCTTGTCTTGATTTCGATGTTCAAGTCGGAAATATCTAACATCTCCACTACTGTCTCAAACCTGCATATTATAAACATCCAAGTGTAAATCATTCATAGCCTTTATTCCCATACACTTTTATTAGAATTTAGTGTAACAGACAAATCTCTATTTAAATAAAGGTAAGAATATTATAAAAGATACTATCAAGATGTTAGCAATATCTATAATTCAAGGTCATGAGAGCAGAGGACCCAAAATAGGGGTAAACCTCAACTACCTTATTAGAAGGTTTACAAAATTATAGTTCCCAATCATATATTGAGTATTAAAATCTATTTTGTCATGTACAAGATTAGTTCTCATTGTTGATATGTATGTATGCAGGACTAATCTTGTTATTAACCTGATGAGATGAGGCTGAAGTGTAAACGAGATATGGTCGAAGCACTATTCCTTTGTTGATTAGCTCAGGGGATTAGCAATTCTAGCAGAATAGAGTCAAAGGGATTCAAATATGTTTTGTGTATTACAGGGGAAAAATGTGAACTTAGTCAAAGGGGTTCTTAACTTTGTTCCTATTTGATCATAATTATAATTAAATGATTAATAATCATATTATGCTACCGTAAACAACTTGTCATGCATAGAAGGTAAGAATAACCTTATGCATTAAACATTAAAAAGCATAACATACTTCTACCAATAATGCATATGTTTGGTTATCATTTAAATCTAACAAAGGACCCAAGAACTTTGGTCTAGTGGTATGTGAGTTGCCAGTTAACCTAGAAGTTGCGGGTTCAAGCCTTGTTGGAAGCATTTGTAAGATATATTGTGAGATAAGTAGTAGAGAGAATAACCTTGATTCTGGAAGAGATTTCCACTCATGTGGACAACTGTTTATGTAGGAAAACATTGTGGCTGAAACCATCTCATTTCTTTCTCCATTACCAACGAATGACAACAACTGTTATACAGCCGAAATACAAATCAGACTCAATGTGTATGATGTATAAATGCATGTGTGATTTTGAATTATCTCTCAATAAGGAGAAGATACAGACACCCAATAAAGGAGATATGAGAATGAACTGGTTACCACTTTGTCCTGTTGAAGGAGGATTCCCTTACAAAAAATATTGTAAAGTTCCTCTTTCTTTTTGCTAGAATAGATTTCTGGGCACTTTGACATCTGGATTATTTCTTTATAGTCATTAGGAAATTTCGGCTTCCATAGCTCATGATCCTCCTGTATATATACATTAATCAATTAAAAAACTCATGTTTCATACAGTTAAAGGCCATAGTTTAGATATATATAAATCAAAAGTTAGCTAGTTTTGTCAAAATATAGAAACTTACATGGAATTCCAATGCTTTCTTAAGTTGTATGACCACTTCATTAGCTGTCGGTCGCCTTTCTCTCTGTGATGTATTGATAGGCAATCCTTGCAAATGTAATAAATGATTGTGTCCCAATTTGTTCCTTTATACCCTTAAACACTAACTCATCAAGTTTTCCTACTTGATAGTGGTGTTTAGCCAAAAAGGGTAAATAACGATACTCGCCATCTAGTTCAACAGATGATAGTTTTCCACATAGTACGTCATATAAAACCGCGCCCAATGAGAATATATCGGATTCTTTTGTTAAGAATCCAGTTTTATCATATAGTGGGTCAAGATAGCCAACTGTGCCTCTAACATTGTCGATGACATAGCCTACATCCTGATTTGTTGGACATACAAAGGAAAGCCCAAAATTAGTAATTTTTGCTTTCCAATCATCAAGCAATATAATGTTGCTGCTCTTGATGTCCCGATGTATCACCATTTCTTGACTTGAATGAAGGAACTCCAACCCAATTGCAATATCGATGCATATTTTAAGCCGCATCACCCACGTAAGACTATCATCTCTCAAGCACTTATCAAGACTACCTCTGGATGCGTTCTCATACACAATAATTCTGTCATCCTCTTCATCACAGTAGCCTACAAGAACAATCACATTTTCATGTTTATACTCCATAAGGATTTCAAGCTCTGTCATAAATTTAGCTTCTCCTTCAATAGACTTCCTATTTAGCCGCTTTGCCACAATGTTATTATGTCCATGAGCATGAGTAACTACTCCTCTGAAAACATTCCCGATATATCGATCTCCAATGATATTGTCTTGACTAAAGTCTTTCGTGGCTAACTTTACTTCTTCAAGTGACAATTTAAGGTTCTCCTTATGGTTCTCCTGTGAATCATGGGTCAGTAAGTCGATTTGATAAGTAAAAAAGAAACTCAAACTACTACCTGCTATCTAAATTTTCATTGTGACTTACCTGACAGTTTAACGCTTTTTTGAGTTCTTTGATGACAACTTCTATTGTTGGACGTTGCTTTTGAGTTTCTGCCACACATCGAGATGCGATTTCTAAAAAGATGTCCAAAGACTCTTTATTGGGACCTTTACAAAAGACATGTTCATCGGTCTCCTCCTTTATCTTGTGATCAACAATTTCCATTATTGTCCGCTTTTCAAAATGATCTCTTGCAATGGGTGCAATTCCCATCTCATTCACCTTGGTGTATACAGAATCATAGGCCAACCTCCCAGTCAAGATCTCAAGCAATACAACTCCAAAAGAGTAAATGTCGGATTTCTTATTTAATCTACCAGTCTTCTTATATTCTGGATCCCAGTACAAAGGTGTACCTGCAATGATATCGGTACGGATAGTGCTAGCCACTTGATTTGCTGGGTGGAATTTGGAGAGCCCAAAATCCGCAATCTTTGCTTCCCAATTATCTCCCAATAGAATATTATCACTCTTGATGTCACGGTGTATCATCTTTTGTTTGCCATGGTCCGTGTTGTTGTGAATGTAATCCAAGCCATTTGCAATATCAAGACATATATTCAGACGTTGCACCCAAGTAAGAGTAATATCACTGCTTCCCAAATAATTTTCAAGACTTCCTTTTGAAGCATGCTCATAAACCAGGATCATTGCACCATTATCATCATCACAAAAACCAAGAAGAGAGACTATGTTCTCATGCTTACAACTAGTTAGAGTTTCAATTTCTTGAATGAACCCTTGTTCTCCTTTTTGATTGTGAATGCGCTTTATGGCTACCGTGCTTCGTTTTCTTGGTAAATCGCATTTACCCACCCCTTCTATCGACGAGGAATTACTGCTATCAAAATGTTCAAGAACTGCTTTATATACTTTACCGAATGCGCCAGACCCTATGCTGTATTCATCATTAAAATTGTTGGTAGCCTCGGTTATATCATCTAGTCCAATCCTCAAGTGTTCCAAGTTTTCACCTGCAACATTATGGAGTTTTACAACACCTCGTTAATGCTAGTAAGGATTGGAGTGGAATAACAAAAAAGTTTTTATATTTGAAAAGCAACAGTAATTGATTTGTTTCAAGTTAACTAACTAGTAGGAAAATGATTTCATTCCCAAAACTAATGTCTTATGAAAAGATCAAGACATGTGACAAAACTGAAACTAAAGATTATAAGAGTAAATATGGCATGTTACAAAATGAAGGTGATTTGCACAAACTACCTTTAGATTTGCACAGATAAATATACATGTATAATAGGCATATTCTGACATAGTGACATATATGTACTAATGACCACACAACTTTGGTGTGTGCAAATAACCTCGCTTTTAGAAAACTCGCAGCTTATGATCATTTTTAAGTCCTTAAACCAAACATATTTTATCATACCCATATATGTTCCTTCCCCCTAAAACGCTTAATCATGGCTTACCTTTAATAATAATATGATAGCCTATTCAATAATTTCAAAAAAATGATTATGAAATATTACAAATTTATATATTTGTATTTTGAATACATATCATCAATTTGAAAAATAGAACACGCTTGTCACATCATTACTTTAAAGGGTTACATCACTGAAAAGGTCTTCTCTATGCATTCAAAATGAACCCACTATTAAAATTTTAGATAACAAATTATTTCAATTTTCATACTCCCCATGTTCATTACAAAAATTTAGTTTTATGTAATAATATTTTAAGTTTTAATTTAATATTATAATCTATGAAATACTTAAACTAATAATACATTTATAGAAAATATAACGAGCTTAAAATCACTATCTATCAGAAAGACATGGCCCTGTTATAAACCTTTTATAAAACCCCCTCAAACTTGAGCAGTTTGTTAAATTTTAATTATAATTTCATTTCCTTTTTTCTTTAACACCTATGAATGCAAGTTTCAATTGATATTTTAAGCCCCTCAACTTAAGTCTAGCATTTGATAATCTTTCATGTAATTTAAGACTATTTAAAGTTTTACTAAATGATTATTTGGTGTCCATTAGAGAAATTCTAAGGGGTTGAGTTACCATTCATTACAGATTCACCCATGTTCCGTTTTCATGATAAAGTTATATAAAAGCCTCCTTATATATGAGTTCTTTGATAAATTGATATAAAGTTTTTTTTTTCTCACACTTTACCATTTATTAATAGGGGTGAAAATCATCAAATAGTAACCAAGTTTGAGATTTGTTCCAGATAGTAAAGTTGGTTGAAATTAGTTGAATTCAGATGATGGTGTTTAAAATTAATGTACAATATGTTAATGCATAAATTGGTACTTTAAGCACAATAATTTTAGAAAATTACATAAGAATGAAACACTTTTGAAACTTTGATGGTTTTTGTGATTAGTAGAAAGTTTGAGGTCTCAAATTAGAACACTCATAAAACTTGATTACTATTGGGTGACATATTCTCTTTATTACTAGTATTTATTAAGATCAAAAGAAATATTTAACTTTTACTCAAAGATAATTGGATGTTTATTTTTCAAAAGTTTATCGATGTCAATTGAATCAAATATTGCAATGAACAGAACTTAACCCCGTTGTATTTTTTAAGAGTCTACGAGACATATAAGGAAAAAACTATGCACATGTCATCCAAAATGACGTCCAATGTCTTAGTCACTTATACCCGCAGCGAAGCGCGGACCTTCCTTTCCTCGTAAAATACAATATTTAAAATAATAATGTAAACAGTTTTGCTATGTGTAGCTCTAAATACTATTTTTAAATGCAATAAAGATGACACACATAGTTGGATGGGAGAGTTAAATTCAAAAGGTAGGCGGTTAATCCGAATGTACAAACCATTTAAGCATGTCATAATTTCTTAAACATATGCTAGCATTTTTCTAATGTAAAATCAAAATCACTTGCATATAGTTTTTCACATTATTATTCATCTCTTTATTAAATAAAAATGGTATGATAAGGATATAGTGGTTATACGTTAAACCACACAGCACATTTAATAGTATAAGTAACTCTTGTTTATTAACTATGATATTTCGTAATCGGGCTATATTAAAAGTTTAAGGAAATTAGTTACCTTTAAGCGATTGAATGATGCACGTTCAACTGGATTTTCATGCTTCCACTGATGTTCCAAAGCTTTCGTAAGTCTTTTGACAACCTGGTCTATATGCGGACGCGTTTCCTCTTGTATGCATTATGCTTTGACTGTGAAGATAGTGAATGATTCCGGGTCCATCTGTTTTCGTAAATGTGGATCAATCATATCATCCAAATGAGATTTGTCCAGTTGACTTAATAACCCCTCTCCCAACTCTTCATCTGGAAGAACTGCACTCCTTCCACACAAGACTTCGAACAATACAACACCGAATGAATACACATCTGACTTGTGAGTCATACCCCCAGTCTCTTTATATTTTGGATCTAGGTATACATTCTTAACAATATCACGAGTAAGAAGAAGACGGTTCCTCCGAGCTACTGTATTTTTCAATGAATGTTCAAGACCAGATAACTTGGGTTCCCATTTGTCATCTAGTAGAATTTTCGAGCTCCTGATGTTGCAATGTATGACACTAAAATCGCGTGCAACATCATAATGGATGTAACTTAATGCATTTGCAACACGAGACATATCTCAACAACCTGCGTCCATGAGGGTCTGGTCACTTAGATATTTGTTGAGACTTCCGTTGGCCTCCTTCTTGTATATGATAATCTTCTCGTCCCTCTCATCACAAAACCCAATATAAGACACTAGATGCTTATGTTTGAGACTCAAAGCATCCCACCTTCATCTCAAACTTTTCCCTCTCATCTTTTAGATAATTGATCCTCCGTGCAACAATATCACCCAAATATATTCTTGGTCTCCAAAGCATTATATCGCCTTGGTACACCGATTCAACTGGGTTTTTTTTTAGGATATTCTTAGGAGCAAAGTTATTGGTTGCCCGTTCTATTTCTTCAAAGCTGAGTGTGTAGGAACGGTATTCGTAAGAAGACATGGTCTTTTTTCTTAAATGGGATTGAATGCCTGGGGATATGAAGTGACTCTTTGATCCCTATATGTACCGAAAAAGACAAAATTAAGAAGTGTGCAAAGTCAGAGGGTGGAACACTTCTAGTGAGGTTCGCAAAAGATGTTGTGCTATCATTCCGAAGAATAATTAGATTTCGCAAAAAATGTTGGCAAATGTGAATTTCGATTAACATGGAAAAGAGGTTGCATGTGTAAATTGAACCTCAATTTAACCATAACTCACAACCACCACCTTTAATACAAATATACACGTTTAGGGAAGTGACATGTGAATGGAGTGGAAAAGACATTTATATCATTCTCTAATATTACCCATTTTTTGTTTTCTTTTCTTTAGAACCTTAAATTTTCCAAAATATTTTTGAGAAGTACCCAACAACATTGACAACCGTTTCCACGCGAAGCGTTCTTATTATTCACAGTTTATAGTTTATTTAAAATTCTTTTTCTTCTGTGTACAAATAATTTTGCCCCTCCTCTACTCGCATCTTTCTTTATCCATTCTCTTGTTTTGACATTTTTCCTCTTTTTTTAAGAATATTAGTAATTACCTTCTCATGACTGGATGATGTCTCTCCACCTTGGGCCACAAGTGATGAGTGTTCCTTTAACATCAATGTCACCAAATACAGAAATAAGTAAATAAATGTTACTCGTATTATAGAGTAGTTATTGTGCTTGAAAGATAAAGAGAAAAAACCATCTTACAGCATTTTCACATTCCAATTGAAGTTCCAATGCTTTCTCAAGTCTTGTGACAATATGATCCATATTTGGGCGTTGCAATTGTTCTTCACTCAAGCACTCGTACGCTGTTTCCACGAAAATGTTCAACGATCGTGGATCCATTTGTTTCCGTAGTTTTGGATCAATTATATCATCGAGTATTTTCTCTCTATAATGAAAAATTGCCACCGGAGCCAAATACTTATTATCCTCACCATCAATTACTGATTCCCTACCACAAAGTAGTTCAAATAATAACATTCCAAAAGTAGATATCGACTTGTGGTTCACAATGTTGGTCTCTAAACATGTTGGGTCTGTATGACCCTTCTTAGACCAATTAACTGAATCAGTATGGAAAGAATGGTGTCTTTCAGATGCTCTAATCTTCATGGAATGCTGAAATTCAGATAACTTGGGTTCCCAGTCATTATTTAATAGAACTGTGTAACTGCTGATGTTCTGGTGTATAACGCTAAAATCACGTGGCTCGTCATAATGAATGTAACTCAATGCATGAGCAACACCCATAGATACCTCCAATCTTTTCACCCATGGCAACAACATCGGGTCACTTAAATACTTTACGACCCTTCCCCTGGACACGTCCTTGTAAATGATGGTCTCTAGACCAACTTCATTACAAAACCCAGTAAGAGAAACAATATTCTTATGCTTGAGACTAGACAGCATCGAAATCTCCGTCCAAAACTGTTGTTCTTTTTCATCCCATTCTTTGTTAATTAGCCTCTGAATTGTGATATCAATCAACTCACCACACCAAGAGAGCTGTCCCTCGTATATCTCTCCAATCTACCTTTATCATCGACATTTTCTTCACGACACCGAGAGAAAGTTCCCCTGGTGGCGGACAAAAAATCTTCAATGGGGATTCTTAGGTGAGCAAGGTCATTGGGACAAGAGTGAATCTATCACAAAAACAAAGTTTGGGTTACAAAAGGATGTGATCAGAACAAATTCAATTAATATACAAATTAAGAGCAAGTGATGCATCATGCATATATGAAACCTTAATATTTTTATCCGTATCTTTGTTTGATCATTAAGAAAATCACATAACTTTTAATGTCGGTTTGAAAACCTTAACATTTTTCTAAAAATGATTTTATCCTTAATATTGTTTAAACATTTGATTAAATCACTTAATTTTCAATAACCGTTTATTACAACCCTTCAGCCAACATGGATAACGTTATTGACAATGTTTTTAGCTATAGCATTAAATGACCTATTACTAGTCACGACCCATGATACGTCAGATTTTGATTCTTCAAATTTGCAATTTATTTTTTTGTTTCCATGTTCAATGTCAACTACATGTTACCACCTTTAACTTAAACAGAAAAATCAATAACCTAATAACTAAAACATAAAGTGCGACGTATCATGTGTCGGAAACCATAATTAAAATAGTAGGTCATTTAATGTTATATAATTAAAATAAAATATCAACGTTAGTTGAAAGATGTTAAATGGTTATCCAAAGTTAGGGGCTTATATCAAATGGTTAAAAAGATTTATAGTTGACCTTAAAAAAATTCAAATGTTTCAAGAAAAAATTACAAATGTTATATCAAAAACGTTGCTAAGAACAAATAAGGGTTTTTATACAACGATTATTGAAATCTAAGTTGTCTTTTTAAAAAGGTCAAAGAGAATAAAAATATTTCAAGAAAAAGTTAAATGGTTAAATCAATAATTGATCAAAACATTAAGGATTAGGAGGTGATTTAGCAAAACGAAATGATTGGGCAATTTCCAAAATATTATGTTTGGACATTTGTATCCTCACATAGGTGAAATTATAAAGATAACTGTGAGGGTATAAATGTCAACAATATTTGAAGTGTGTCATTATTGAAATATAATCATCTCTAAATTCAATAATAGTAGACCTTAAAAATTACAGCCAAACTATAAAGTAATATAAAAAATATGGATAAAACATTAAGTCTTAAATACTAATTATACCACGCATTTAGATATGTCTTTGTCTTATCAAAAGTGATTCAATATGTTAAAATTGGTTTATTTTGTCCATCTCATAATGTTTTATTTAAAATTTGGTTGAAATTAATATAAATGAAAAAGGAAAAAAAATTTATTATTCGTAAAACCATTAAAGAGAAAATATAACGCTCTTACCAGCCTATTTTCACGTGCTAGTTCCAAAGCTTTCTCGAGTCTTGGGACAATGTCATCTATATTTGGACGTTGCGATCGTTCTTCAACCAAACACTCATACGCTATTTCTACAAACATGTTGAATGAATGCAAGTCTATTTGTTTCCGCAGATCCTTATTAACCATATTATCGAGTTTTTTCTCTCGATAATGGGTAATGAATTGCGGAACCAAGCGATCATTATATATTAATTTCCACTTACACAGTAATTGAATCAAAAGTATCCCAAACGAGTACATATCCGACTTGTGGTTCACACTCTTAGTCTCGATATATGTTGGGTCTCCATGCCCATATGCATACTCAACTGTATTGGTATGAAAAGAATTGTGCCTTTCAGATGCTTTGATCTTCATGGAACGTATAAAACCACCTAACTTGGGTTCCCATTCATCATTTAATTGAACTGTGAAAGGGCTAATATTCCGGTGTATTACGCTGAAATCACGTGACTCATCATAATGAATGTAACTCAACGCTTGCGCAATACCAACAGATACCTCCAATCTTCGCACCCATGTCAACATTATCGGTTCATCTAAATAGCAGTAAAGACTTCCTCTGGTCTCACGCTTGTAAATGATGATCTTCTCGTCATTCTCATCACAAAACCCAACAAGAGAAACCAGATTTTTATGCTTGAGAGTAGAAAGCATGAAAATCTCCATCCAAAACTGTTGTTCAATTTCATCATCCCTTTCTTTATTTAACCTCCGAGCATCGATTTTAATCAGCTCACCGGACCACGAGAGCTGTCCACTGTAAGTACTTCCAAAGCCATCTTCTGTCCAGATATCTTCAAAGTTGTTGGTGGCGGAAATTATATTTTCAAGGGGGATTTTCAGGTGAGCAAAGTCATCGGGTGAAAACATCATTTTTCTGTATTCATGAAAAAGTCAATACAAGATGTGGAAGAACAAATACAGAGAGAGAGAGGAGTGAGGTAGCTAGGTGATCATAATCATAACATATAAATAATAAATGTGTTTGGTGTACGTTTTGTATTTGTGGTTGTTGATGAGCCTCTCTGTCCCGTCACGTGTTATATGTATAAAGTCTTGTCCTTGCATTATTACTGTAGCAATTACGCGTTGCGTTGAGACGCGGCTTTTTAGTTATGTTATTATGAGTTTTTTTGTCTAACGAAATTTTATTTTGGTATGAGTTCTACATGCTTTTTTTCTTTATTATGTAAGTAACTTTAATAAGAGTTGTTGAGAATTTAGAATAAAATTAGTCGGTCGTGACCTAAGACAACCTCGGTTTTCCAGTCTGCGCGTCAGTTTTTCTCCGATGGCCGAGATAACCCGGATCAGGTCGACGACGCAAGTTTATTTTTTATTATTTTTTTAATTCAAACATTTTTAACATTAAATTTAAATTTCATTCAAATTAAAAAAAAAAAAACATTACAATCTGAAATTAAAAAAACATTACACTACAATTTAAAAAAAAACATTACAATCTGAAATTAAAATAAACACTACAATACTTAAACTAATAATCTTAATTTTTTTTTTTAGTTGTATGACCAAACGGTCATTTTTAAATTATTATTAAATGTATAAGTTGGGATACGTTGGGAAGGAGAAAACATTGCGAGAATATCGAGTGGGAATCGAACCGATATGCACAAAATTGAGACCACGACCGATGTGGCAACGGCCCACCCAATCGTGCCCAACCGATCTCAAATCGGTCGAGGTCAAAAATAAGCGTGCAACCGATTTCAACCACTCGAATGCGACCAGTAAGGAGGTGGTGTTTGTTTTCATAAAGAAGCTTAACATCTTTTAATCTTAACGAGGCAGCGGTCAAACATTTTGGTCATTCAAACCGTTTATTTTTTTTTTCGCAGGCGTTCGAGGCGGTAAGATCTTAATGGTCAGACTTGAGAGGGTGTCGAATGATCTGTTGCTCTCGCTACGACACAAAAAAAACCAAAAAAAAATGCGAGCAAGCAAATGTCTTTGTTCATACATGAGTTTTTTTTTTTTCGAGATCTTGGTCAGATTGACATTCTTTCAGATTTAGATCAGATGTGCGGTTCAGATTCAGATTCAGAGTCCCACCTACCACTATACTTTATTATTAAAAAATGGACACGTCTCGCACATTCAGTGGAATCGCATATTCACACATGACCATTTTGAGAAGATGTGATTTTTTTTTACCATATGATGACCACTACCCAACTTTTTGTACCCTTTTGGAAATTAGCTCTATTTTAAATTATATACGTAGTATATACTAGAAACCCTTTACCATTATTATCAGTATTTTTTTATTATATATGTTTCACATTGGTTGAAGATATAAGCAAAAGATTATTGATAAAGACACAAACATATCAAATGTTCAAATAATATGGTTTTTTTTTAAAACTCGAGAAACTAAAAAATCAAGCCAACTCACTCGGTCCGAAACAAAAAAGAAACCCAAAATCTATGAAACCGAATCCGAAAAAACCCGTTTATCATGGTTCATTTTTGATTTTTATATTTAAATATTCGCAGTTAACTGAACTGAATCATGTATTATATACATACGAAGGTTTTAAATATACATCCAAATAGCAATAAAATATTATATTATTGCAATAATTTTATTACGATTTTTGGTCCTAATGTAAACATTTATGTGTTAAAATTGATTAATGTGATTGTAACTTATAAACGTCAAATAAAAATATTTTGTTAGTCTATGGGTATGTTTGGCTAAACGGGTTGGAGCTGGGGCTGGAGCTTATAAGCTAGAAGCTTGAGCTTATATATTTATAAAGATATTTGGCGAATTAGTTGGAGCTAAAGCTTATGAATATAAAATCGCATAAAATACATTAAATTAAATTTAGATATATTTCGGCTTTTGCGTGATTATCTATTATATTTGAAGTGTATTTATGTAATTTTACTTGCTATAATCCCCCATAAGCCCTCATAAGCCACTTTCAATTGGCTTGCGCTTATGGCTTATTTTATAAACCAACTATTTTAAAAATTTAAGCCCCTTATATGCTCCTAAAATCCCTCGCCAAACACAACCTATGTATAATTATTTGAACGCAGTTATTGGTTTGACCAAAATTTTTTTTTGTAACAATGAGGCATTTATATGTTGGACGGTTAGCAATATGATGTTGTATGGATGTAGATATGATGTTGGTATTTAAGGGGGTGAGAATCCTCACAAGTTATTTGAGTCAAGTTAAAGAATCATCAACCTTGAGATTAAAATTAAAGCTTAAGAATCCACGCCTTTATACTAAATTTTGACCATTGATTTTAATATAATGGTTGAAGATTCTCTAACTTGACTCAAGTTGTCTCAACAACTTGTGAGGATCTTTATCCGTATTTAAGAAAAAAGTGTTTCCTCTATCATTATGATGTTGTACGGATATAGATACTTCATACTCATTAGCCAACTTGCAATAAAAAAAATTCCTAGTCGTTTATCGTTTTTGACAAAAGGTTACGGGGTACTTTCAAAATAAAATTTTAGTCAAACTAATAATGCAACAAATTTAATCATATGATATATGCTAAGCTAATTAACTAACTAGCATTGGTAAAATCGACGGGTCAAGGAGAGTGCCTGGATTACTTTAACCCACAATGATTGCAAAACTTATATCTTGCATGTAAGCGAATGAGGGATTAAAGAACAAAGCAAATATGGTCTCTTTGGTCACCTGGAGAAATTTTAACTTTAGTTGTGTTAGCATTGCATATATGGGGAAGTCATATGAAGCAATGATTTCAAAAGGTCGCTAATTATGTATAATCAGTTTGATAGGGTCTAGCTAAACTGTAGACTGATGGAGTGAATGTGTATACACTCTACAAACAGATAGTAGTACTTATTATCAAGGTTGTTAAGACCAGGATCCTACCTAGGATCGTTTTCGTCTTTGCTAGATCGTGATCGTATGATCGGATCGAGATCCTAAGATCCTACTACAATGTCATTTTAATAGTCTTTATAATATTATTCAAATTTACAAATTATTATATATCATAAATTAAAAATTATTTGAATCTTTTATGGAAATATTGTCCTAAATTGTGAATAATTGAATGTTTAAGAAGAATCATATATTGTATTCTTAATTCTATTAAAAAATAATTCATAATTTTGTAGTTTTTTAGTTTGCGGTTCGAGAAACGTAAGATCGGATAGGATTAGATCTTAAGATCCTACGGTCAAGATCGAGATCTTGTAAGATCTTAAGCTTTCTAAGATCTTACGTAGGATCCGGATCGTTTTTGCTTTATAGAATCATAAAATCGTAAGAACCTAACATCAGGATCGGGATCCTGACAACTATGCTTATTATAATAGAAAGATGGAAGAGGAAAAACCGTCTTACCGCATTTTGATGTTCCAGTTGAAGTTCCAACGCTTTCTCGAGTCTCGTGACAATCTCATCAATATTTGGGCGCTGCGATCGTTCTTCGTTCAAGCAGTCATACGCTGTTTCCGCGAAAATGTTGAATGATTGAGAGTCCATTTGTTTCCATAGACGCCAATCAATTATTTCATTGAGTTTGTTATCTCTATAATGGGTAATGGCCAGCGGAGCCAAATACTGGTTATCTCGATCTTCGCGATTCTTGCTTCTGCCAGAGTAGTTCAAACATTACTATTCCAAAGGAGTAGATATCTGACTTGTGGCTCACACTCTTTGTCTTTATATATGTCGGGTCTGTATACCCCTCCCTATCCAAAAGTTTATCAACATGGAATGAATGATGCCTCTGAGATTCTTCAATTTTCATGGAAAGTCTAATTTCAGATAACTTGGGTTCCAAGTTATCGTTTAATAGAACTGTTTCACTGTCGATATTTCGATGTATTACGCTAAAATCACATAGCTTATCATAATGAATGTAACTCAACGCATTCGCAATACCGACACCAATCTCCAATCTTCGCACCCATGTCAACCGCTTCGGGTTACTTAGATGGTTATCAAGACTTCCTCTGATCTCACGCCTGGTAATGATGATTTTCTCATCATTCTCATAACAAAACCCAACAAGAGATGCAAGATTTTTATGCTTTAGACTAGAAAGCATGGAAATCTCCATCCAAAACTGTTGTTCTTTTTCATCCCATTATTCTTTAGTAAGCCTCTGAGCAAGGATATCAATCGACTCACCGGACCAGAAGAGTTGTCCATCGTAATAGTATCCAAATCCACCAATGCCGATGAGATTATCTTCAGCGAAGTTGTTGGTGGCAGATAGTACATCTGCAAGGGGGATTTTTAAGTGAGCAAAGTCGTCATGATTGACTAAAGACATCATGTATGTATCTGTTTGTTTATCTGAACAAAAAAAAGGGTGTGTGGGTTGTTACAAAAAGAAGCGAAGGAATGTTTGGGTGATATACATAGAATTTGTTAGGTTTGTGGATTAGCTTGTGGGTTCCTTGTTATCTTTAATGAACGGTGGTCTGGTTTCTACATTATTTGTTGTTTATATAAAACTTTGACAGATAACAGATGTGGATGTTGTGTCATGTGTGGTTAGGATTATTTGGTGATACTCTACATACTTTTGCCAATAGAATGTTAAATCAAAATTCTATTAACCACTTGAACAAGCTAAAAGACAAACCACAACTTCAAAAGTAACATAACTTCTATTAGAGTAAACATGTCAAAACATCTCAAGAGTAGATGATATATAAACTTACAGGATAACATGATTATTCAAGCGATCCAAAACATGTGGCTTCCAATTTTTAAAACCATTTCGCTAAGCCATTTCTTCAATGTAAACCTATCCATGTTCTTTGTTATTAAATTGGACAACTAACAATAAAATGTATTCATTGAGTTAGCCACTTCAGTAATAATCTGTTTTGTGTCTTACGTAAATTTCCTAGCAACAGGAGTTGTTGACCAGTAATAACATCATAGCAAAGTCAGCTGGCGTGATCAAAAAAAGAGCCAACTTGATTAGTTTACATACACCATGCTTTTCCCTTTTGGTTTTTACCCTTACCATACCTGTAATTGGGCATGACATTGCAAAATTTTTAATTAATGTTGTTGATATTTCAAATCTTGGTCTAACCATTGGTCATCCCAATGGTACTCAGGCCTTAATTACTAAAATTGGTGATTTAAAAGTCAATAATGACCTAACTCTTTTGATGTTCACGGTTGTTCACAGTACAATGTCATCTCTGTCTGTTCATAAGATTGCTAGAGACAATAAAATGTTTGTTGGCTTTAATGAATCTAACTTTACTATATCAGGATTTACATCAAAAAAGATTGTGGGGATTGGTAAACAATGCAATGGGTTATATATGTTTGATATTGATTCCACATGCAAGATTGCTTCTAATAAGCGCATTTTTTTTGTCATGTTTCTAGAAATCTCTGGCATCAAAGACTTGGTCATCCTCGACCAAGTCCTACATATACTTAAGTCCACACTTAATCTTAATGGAACCTCTGAATCTGACCATCTTTGTGATACTTGCAATAAAGCTAAACAAACCTGGGAACCATTTCCTTTAAGTGAACATAAATCAACTAAAATTGGTCAACTAGCTCATCTAGATGTATGGGGACCATATAAAGTCACTACTTGAGAGATGGTTACAAATATTTTTTGACCATTGTTGATGACTATTCTAGGGCAGTATGGGTTTATATGCTTAAGGGAAAGGATGATGTTTATGTTTCCATTGTTAACTTTACTCATATGCTATCAAATCAATTTGAGCACAATGTTAAGATATTCGTAACGTGACATGAGACGAATTTGTCAATAAAAACTTCAACACTTCTTTCATGAAAAAGGAATTTTACATCAAACCTCTTGTGTTTACACACCACAACAAAATGGTATTGGAGAAAGGAAACATAGGCATCTCCTTAATGTGGCTAGATCCCTTATGTTTCAGGGGAATTACCTCTATATCTTTGGCCTGAATGTGTTCTAACTGCTGCTTTACGCTTGTCATAAACAGGTTACCATGTTCGTGTTGTCCTGGCAAGTCTCCCTTCTTCCTTGTGTATGGGCATGACCCTTCACTCTCTCTCCTTAGAGTCTTTGGTTGCTTATGCTATGCCACCATTCTCAACATCTCTGATAAATTTGGTAGTAGGTCCGAAAAAAGTGTCTTTATTGGCTATTCAAATGAGAAAAAGGTTACAAACTCTTGAGCTTAGAAACAAAAAATATTTTTTATTCCAGAGATGTCAAATTTTATGAAACTGTTTTCCCTTCAAAATGAAAAATTCTTTGTCAAAACCTTTTGTTGAAACTTATGTGCCTAAAGATTTAAATCACAAAAATTTCTTTGACTCACAAATAAGTCCTAATGATGAAGGGAGAGTGACATCCTATGATGATGGCACTGTGGTAAGTCATCCTTCTAGGATTGATGAACCGGTTGCAACATCTATAGATGATAATACACACCCTAAGGGCACCATATCACATGAATCACATCCTGCTGATGCATCTTCTGATGCTGCTGATACATCACCTGCTGAACAAGAAAGAGGCTTGCCAACCACTACTGTTAGAAGGTCAACCAGAGTTTCTAAGTTGCCCAGTAATCTTAATGACTTTATTGTAGAAGAGAAAGTCAAATATGGTATTGAAAAGGTTGTTAATTATTCTAATTTAAACAAAGATAATTACTGCTTTGCTTCTAGTCTTAATAAAAGTATTGAACCTACCATCTATGAAGAAGCTATCCTTGATAGTAATTGGGTTGATGCTATGAACTCTGAAATTGAGGCCTTAAATGAAAATCATGCTTGGGATATAACTGATCTCCCACCTAATAAAACTCCCATTGGTTACAAATGGATCTTTAAAATCAAATATAAAGCCAATGGTGAAGTTGATAGATACAAAGCTAGATTAGTTGTTAAAGGTTATAATCAAAGGGAAGGAATAGACTATGATGAAACCTTTTCTACTGTTGTGAAAATGTCTCTTGTCCGATGTCTTATTGCTTTAGCTGTGAAAAACAAATGGTCTCTTTTCCAACTTGATGTTAACAATGATTTCTTGTATGGAGATCTTGATGAGGATATCTATATGACCATCCTCAAGGGTTCTGTAATGAGAACAATAAAAATAAAGTTTGCAAACTTGTCAAATCCCTATACGGCCTAAAACAAGCTCCCAGGAAATGGAATGAAAAACTTGTCGGTGTTTTAAAGGAAAATAATTTTGTTCAATCGTCAATGATCATTCCTCATTTCACCAAAACAGAGAATAACAAGTTTATTGCTCTGCTTGTTTATGTAGATGATATAGTCCTCACTGGAAACTGTATTGATGAGATAAACCTATTCAAAGAGTTTCTAAAATCAAATTTTCATATCAAAGACTTTGGGAACTTAAAATACTTTCTTGGTATTGAGGTTTTAAAAACTGGGAATGACATTTATCTCTCCCAAAGAAAATATTGTCTTGAACTCCTCAAAGAATTTGGTCTTCTTGGGTGCAAACTTGTGTCCACTCCTATGGAACCCAACTGTCCTTCCATATTTTCCCACTCTGATGATCCCCTTCTTGTCAACATCAGGTTATCGAAGTTACTTGGGAAACTTATCTATCTCACCCATACAAGACATGACATCTCATACTCAGTTCATTGTTTGGCACAATATATGCACTCTCCATTAAAATCTCATCTAGAATGTGCCCTCAATGTTCTGAGATATCTAAAAGGAGCTCCAGGAAAAGGTCTAAGGTACAATTTCGACAACTCTGAAAATCATCTTGAAGGATATAGTGATGTTGATTGGGCCAAATGCAAGAAAACCA
The DNA here is from genome assembly GCA_910596185.1 of Chrysanthemum makinoi. Lineage (NCBI taxonomy): Eukaryota > Viridiplantae > Streptophyta > Magnoliopsida > Asterales > Asteraceae > Chrysanthemum > Chrysanthemum makinoi. Next base: position 10,631,234 of record OU343217.1, read on the forward strand.
GAAAATCTGTCATAGGTTATTGTGTTTTCTTTAATGATTGTTTGATCTCATGGAAAAGTAATAAACAAAACACTCTTTCAAAATCTTCCACGAAGCAGTATAGATCTATGTCTCTCTGCACTGTGAAATCATTTGGATTCAAAAATCTTAAAGGATCTAAAAGTTGATATCAATCTTCCGTTAATCTTTTTGTGATAACAAATCGCTTTACAACTTGCTATCAATCTGTTTTCCATGAAAGATCAAAACACTTTGAAATTGATGTCCACTTCATCAGGGAAAAAATTGCAAGAGGTGTTATAAGTGCCAAAAATATTGGCTCTTCAAACCAAGCTATGACATACTTACTAAAAACCTCCTGTTTATCGGCATAAATTCTTGTGAAAAATTGATATTGTTTGATATGTTTGCTCATCAGATTAAGGGGAATGTTAAATTTTGGGGTATTAATCTGTGGCAAACATGTCATTCTATCAATTGCTAATGGCTTTCTAGTTATGTTAGAGTCATGGGATTATTACAGGGGTTAATCATGGACAAAGAATAAAAGATTTAAAGTTCCAAGATGCTCGGTTTCTGAAGCTATTCTCATTTCTGCTGATGAGTCATTTATAGCCGTTAGAGGGTCTTAGTGTAACTTAATCTCCTATTTAATAAGTCCCTTAATCTAGGGTTATACACACTTGAGTGTGCAGTCATTTTCTCACACTCTTCTCTTCTCTTTGATCATTTCACTGATCTTGTCTCTTCTTTGTATTTGTATGATTATTGTCTCATTGACATTAATCTAACCTTGTAACATTTTGGATACTATTGTTGATATAATCTAAGCCGACTATTGAGGCTTAGGTTTGAATAAAAGTTTTTCAGTGTACTTGTTGTTGATACTTTCGCACATGTAGACTCACCTTTTAGCCTTTATAGCCACAAGTTGAAACTAACTCATAAACCCCTTGATTGAGTTACAGAAAATATTGTTAGCTGACATGATTTAGAAAGGGTTCTTTAGGTGAACCCAAATTTGGGTCGGGCCAGGTTAACCGGATTCAGTTATAAGTGACACCCTTAACTGTATTAGTTAGCATTTTTCTCCTTTTGTTTTTACCGTTACCATGCCTCTAATTGAGCCTAATTGTGGAATTAACCCTCTGATTTTGCATGATAATCAGGGTCATGGGACTCCCTTTAAGGACATTGACCTGAAGTCATTAAACTTTGGATATCCTAAAGAAGATGGGGAGCCTGAGGTGATGATTTCAAACGTGGAATTTAGTTTCCGAGTTAGACGTTAGGATGGTAAGTGTCGAAACAATGCCTGCATTTTATTGACCTTAAGTTTTTGTTATGAAACGGTTTTGCAATTGAATTGAGTCGTTTAGGATATAATTGGTTGTGTTATGTAACTTATGTTTTGATATGCAGGGTTGCTAAGGGTTATTTGTGATGGTCGCTGCTAGAGACGGATGGTTTTTGTAGGGTGTTATACTAAAACTTAGAAAAAGCAAATAATTAAAACTAAGAAAACAATTACGAAACCCCTCATGGCCTTTGATTTCTTTTTCAACACCGACTTTCACGACATTGCTAATGATAGCATTCATCGCGTTGTTTTTCTTAGTTTTAGAGTTGTTTGCAGATTGCAGGTTAGTTAAGTTTTTTATGGTGGATAATGAAGATTGTAATAAAGTAGTAGTGGATTATGAGTTACCTTATGACTTATTTTATGCCTCAGATTTTGGGCTTTGACCGCATCATCATTATTATTATTATTATTATTATTATTATTATTATTATTATTATTATTATTATTATTATTATTATTATTATTATTATTATTATTATTATTATTATTTATTGTTTTTTTTAATTTAAAAACATCGTTTTTATTAGAAAATCAAAGAAAATTACAAGAAATTAGTGGGGAGCCGAGAAACTAACTGTGCCCCCACTCCTCTAGCAATAGCAAAACAAATCCTACTAAAAATATAGTTAGCACCACGCGCGCCAGTATCTTGAGTGATCGAGAACTTTCGGGTACGCTTCAGCAAGGTCACCGCTTCCTTCTCGAGTTCACCAAAGGAAGAGAAAGAGAAGGGGATGAACCCATATCCAATATCAGGCATTTGGTTTCAGTGCTTGACACGTTTGCTTTGTGCAGCTTCAATCACGCACGCACGCTACAAAGTCATCATACCGGTTTGCGTTAAGGGCGATGACCCAGTAAGATCAACACACACATCAAGGCCTCTCTCCTACGAGTAAAGTAACAAGTCAGCTGGGCGTAGGTGTTTGTCCCTCTCTCCGCAGAGCCCGATATCAATTTCTTTACGAGCCGAAAACCCTACCCGGGAGCAGATATTATTATTATTATTATTATTATTATTATTATTATTATTATTATTATAAAACATCACTTCATTAGAAAATCATAGGAAATTACAAGAAATTAGTGGGGAGCCGAGAGATTAACTGGGCCCCCACTCCTCTAGCAATAGCAAAACAAACCCTACTAAAAATATAGTTAGCACCACGCGCGCCAATATCTTGAGTGACCGAGAACTTTCAGATTCGCTTTAGCAAGGTCACCGCCTCCTGCTCGAGTTCACCAAAAGAAGAGAAAAAGAAGGGGATGAACCTATATCCAATATCAGCGCATTTGGTTTCGTACTTGACACGTTTCACTTGTGCGGCTTCAATCACGGCAGCCGCCACAAAGTCAGTCATACCAGTTTCGTCAAAGGCGATGACCCAGAAATCAACACACACATCAAGGCCTCTCTCCCACAAGTAAAGTAACAAGTCAGCTGGGCGTAGGTGTTTGTCCCTCTCTCCCCAGAGCCCGATATCAACTTCTTTGAGCCGAAACCCCCGGGGCGGATATCGGAGAGTATCACGCACACATTATGTCGATGTTTAATACCAATAATACCTGCGCATGATACAGCATGATCCCCATAGATGTCACTGTAAAACCTTGGAACAAGCGAACCGACATCGAGTGGAGAAAAGGGAACACCTAGGCGATAGCAAAGAACACACCGGTAGGTTTTAGCATTCATAGTCCGCTGCCCCAACTATCGGGACTACTCTGAGCCATCGAGTATGGTCTTCCATTTACGATCTCCATAGGGCCATCTGTCTAGCAGATAGGCAGAAGGTGGATTCAGCCTCTTTTGTGACACGTGTGAAATATCAATCTGCCAATTTCTTCATGAGTTTGGGGGCAGCAATCTCACAAGAGCTACCCAAAAGGTCAGTCTCCATTTTCTCGTTAAAAATATGCATGGAATCATCAAAGGAAGATCCAGAAGCACCAACACCAGACTGCCGGAGAAGTTCAGTCTGTAGGGTGGCCGATTGGAGTCTAGAAGCAAGGAAATCATAATTCAAAACATCACCACCCGTATACACCAAGCCCCCAAATTCAAAAGGAAGAGTGGCGGAGTCTCCATTGCCAATTTCCAAACGGGCCCAGAGGCGGTGACAATTCGCTCAAAGAGAGCGAAGTGCTTCATCGAATGAAATCTGAGCACGTTCAAAGACACGGGGGGAGCATGTGCGCATGAAGAAATACTGACTTGGAAATGCGGCACATGCACGGAAGCAGCAACTCACATTGGGGATCATTAAGCTTAGCAACAGCGTCCATAAGTTCAATGGTTTTGGAAACTCGTTTCAAAACGAGCTTACTGCTAAACTCAAGGTCTACACCAACAGGCCCACATAACAATTTTACACCATCAGGGCGGGCAATATTAGGAGGAAAACACACTGCGAGTGCGCTTCTAGGATCTTCCCTTGGCCAAAAACCTCGGTTTTATCGACATTGAGGTGCAAACCATAACGAGGTCCATCTATCATAATGAGCTCCAGGGCCTTCCCAACAAAGCAGTATCTCCGATGATCGTACCATCATCTAGGTACCAAGCTTGAAAGGGGAGAGAAAAGGAGTCTTTGATCTTGCGAGCCAAAGGATGTAACACCAACGCAAAAAGGAGAGGTCCAAGAGGGTCACCTTGATTTGCGCCTTGGTGTGACCATAAAGTGTGTTCCCCATAATATAATGCTGGCTGGGTGGAGTAGCAAAATTCAACCCAACATGATATGGCAGGCAATGGAGGAGAACCTCTTGTAACATAACCTCGCGGTCCACCGATTGAAAGCGTTTTGAAATCCACCAACAACATCGAAAGACCCACATCATCTCCACGGTCTTCAACAAACTGATTCACGGCATGAAGAATGGCCTCTCTCCTCCGAAACTCCAACTCCGCGTAGATCATTCAAGTATCCATCTAAAGAGTGGCCAATCATAGAAGCTCCCACCTTGGAGACTAAATGCCTCCAGACTGTCCCCACCGCAATAGGGCCGGATACCACCACGGTTTGATCAGGTGTGAGAGGAGCACGGCAATATACTCGTCCAAAGCCTTAGGACACTTGCCATCAAGAAAAGATTTACCACGGGTGATGGAGTTGTTTAACTCATGAGATATAGCCACCCGCAGCACCGCTAAAACAATCCAATAAGTGTTGGTACGTAAACCATCTCGACCACAAGATGTACCACGGGGGAAACTCTTAATCATGTCAAGAACCACAACAGGAGATGCAATGAGGTTATGATGATCAATAGGTATATCGGCGATAAAGGAGCAGACTTGAAGGGATGCTTAGCCTTTAGGTCCTCAAGGGTAGTATCATTGTAAGGAGCAACACCAGAAGAAGAAAGAACTCTGACAGCAACAGTATAATGACCATCACAAATCTTCCTCCTACATTGCTTGACATTACGCTCACCCACTCTAGGTTTCCTCCTCAATATAAGACCAAGTAGGGGAGGGTTCAGCTAAAACCTCTCTAACAAGCTGTAAAATACCACCAGACGTACCCCAAGAACGAATGGCATTAACGATATATTCTTCTTGACGATGGCACCTAGTAGCAGACCTACACTCCATGTTACTCCTCGGGCAAAAGGTTTTAAGGAGACAAAGAGGCAAGGCTAACAGGCTAAACCCAACAAGAAATATGTCTTGGGTGTGGATCACCTTATCAAGAGCTCCTTTCAAAACACAAGAAAATCCCAAACGGCACTTTAGAGGGATGGATTTGACAGTGTGCAACCCTTTAGCGAGCAAAGTGTCAAGTAAGTGTAAATCAAAACTAGAGTGCTATTCCAAAACCAAATCTTCAACGCAAGCGAGTTGAACAGAAGAAGGGACTTGGGGCTTAGCGATATCAAATAACACAAATCTAACAACACCATCACCGCAATCGGGTGGTGGCACAAAATCGTATCCATGCCGACATTTAGAGCGAAGAGTATGCGTCTTAAAACAAACCCCACACAACCAACGACCCATACGTTTCAACGTAACCTCAGCAGCCTAAAAAACACCCAGATTAGTGGCCAAAGAAAGTTTGGTGGTAGCTTGCGCATCCTCATTGAAATGACGATCACGAAGATGAGAAATCAACGAGGTTTTGGTAAGCCTATTCCCACTACCGTCTTGACAACCACTTAAACCAGCAAAGGGACAATGAAACCGAATAATAGCCATAGAGTTTTTTTATTTTATTATTTTTTTTGTCTATGTCCAGCTCTCAAAAAAACCAAACAAAAGCTAAATAAAAAAAAAGCAGCGCAAGGGATAAAATGCAACAAGGATGTGCGGGCCCACCAATAAAAACAAATATTAAACGAAGTAGGAACATCAACCCACCTACGCTAAGACTAAAAAGAAAACTGTAAGAACAAGGACCACAACAATAACCAACGCGGGCCCCACCAATACAAAACTCAAAAAGTTTTAAAAGGCAAGTCGCTACCAGAATCTGGAAACCCAAGACGCTACCCAGAACGTGGGCCCCACCAATACAAAATGCAACCAGAGTCAAGTTGCTACCAGAATTGAAGAGGCAAGTCGCTACCCTCAAAAGAGCAAGCAAACTAACGTTTTCCAGAATTCACCCCACGTCAGAACAGGAATACAAATAAAAACAAACAAAACACAGCACTAAACCGGTTCAAAGAATCAACCGAAGATTGTTTTGGAAACAAAGGGACCTATTTGGGAGAACCAAACAAGGCCACAATCCAACAACCTGTTGGAGGGGAAAGTTCCCACAGTACACCAAGAAAGAAACAAAAGGAAGAAGAAATAAAGGATACCCGAACCCACAATCCAACAAGGGATGTTGAATCAATGGTTTTGGAGGCAGAGGAGGGAACAAGACGAAGAAGATCGCCATGTCTCCAGGAAAGGCAAAAATTTGCAAAACCAACTAATGTTCCCGTTCCCTCTACAGGAGTAATCAGTGACATTAAAGCGAGCAGGTCAAAGTCTCAAGGCAATACAAGGAATGATAGGACCACGCAAGCTAAGAATGTGCATTGGAAGAAAGTAGAAGATCACCGTAGGGAGAATTTGAATAAAACGAATCGTGTTGATTCTAGTGTTAGCTTTAAGCGTACTGTAATTAATGCGAATTCTACTACTTTTGGCAAAACATGTAATGATGATTGCGTGGTTTCTGTTACTAATCTTGAATGTGGTGTAAATGATTTGTCTAATCTTTGTCAAATGCCCAGTTGAAACTATTAATGCAAAAATCATGCTAAGAAGGCAAAAGCGAAGAAAGTTAGAAAAGCAGTGAAACCAGGAAGAACATTTAGTAAGATAGGTTATCAATGGATACCTGTTGGCCATAAGGTTAATCAGACAATAGCCACTAGAAAATGGATGCATACTTGTAGAACTATTCCCTTAAGAAGTGAACATACTTTGAATATGTCAAATACGGACACTAGTACTGCATCTATTATTATTATTATTATTATTATTATTATTATTATTATTATTATTATTATTATTATTATTATTATTATTATTATTATTATTATTATTATTATTATTATTTTGTGTGGAAGTTTAGCTCTATTAGAGCACCCGATGTGGGCTCATTATAGCCTCGCCATAGTGACTAGGCAAGCTTGCCATGGCTATACATGAGCCCCATCTTCATCCTTCGCCATTTTACCTTTGTCATCTGCACGGCGAAGGTAAATTGTTAGATATTTTTATTTTACTCTTTTTTATACTTGTAATATTTGTATTTTTAGAAAGTGGTGGGCTCCAAATGAGTAAGTTGAGGTTAGTTATTAGTGAGGGGGTGATTAGTTGTGGTTAGTTGTGAAGGTTTGTTATAGTGATGTGGCACCCGTGGGCCCCGAATGAGTAATTTGAGCTTGTCATGCCACCTTGTGCTCTTATGAACGTTACACTACTAGAAAAAGTGCCAATAGCAACGGCCCAAAGTCGTTGCTATATGGCCTAAATTCGTTGCTAAATGTTGTTAGCAACGATATTACCAACGAAGTAGGTTCGTTGCTATATCGCCCATTGCTAAACCACATATCGATGCTAAATGGCTCAGTCCGTTGCTATTTGGCAACGACATTCGAAGTCGTTGCTAATTTTGGGATATGGACAATTTGTTGCTAAATCAAAAGATAGCAACGAAATTCTTATTGATGATATTAGTAACAACTTTTCACTCATTGCTAAATTTGCAACTAAATCACTAATCAGCAACAACTTTCAGTTTTTGGAATAGCAACGTAAAGTTGTTGGTAATTTTGGTTATAGTAGCAACCACATAAAGTTGTTGCTACACAAATTCTTTACAGAAATACACAAATTGGTTTGTTTCATTACAAACCATTTATAACCTGCTACACATATAGACAAGAGATATGCATTCTAACACTGCAATATATAAAGCTAAACAAGATCCATCAACTATTCATTCAAAATAACCCATCAAAAAATGGGTAAAGGCGGCTACAGTTATGAAATCACAACATCATTACAAAATTAGCTACCTATAAGTTTAAAGCTTATATACCGATAAAGGGTTAGACATCACGAAATCACTTGTCAGAAGACATGGCCTTTTGTTGATCACTAAACATTTTTCTCATCTCATGCCTCAGTTCTTCCCTCACAGCTTCAAGCTGGCTTTCAACTCTAGCATTTACTTGTGCTTGAATGTTGGCCTCATTGTCGACCAGTGTTGAATAGGATGAAGTTCCATGGCCATGCATAATCTCAGGATCTTGAGTAATTCCATGCCCATAAAAGTTCTTCTTATTTGGATCGCCGACAACTTTTTCCCACGCTTCAGAGTCAAAAGGAATACTAGATGACGAATCCAAACCAACACCATCTGATGAATCCAAATCAACACCATCGATAGCTTGGATAGACTCTTTATAAGTTGTCAAAACTTTTTCAGACCTTGTATCACACCAAACACCTTTACCTTTGTTTCTCTTGTGCAGCCTCTCAAACATATCAACTTTTGATGCTCGTTTTCCTGTTTTTTTCTCCTGTAAAATCAGTTAAACATAAATCAAATACTTCATGCTTTACATAAGATGATTGGGTGGAGCAGTCCTTAAAAGGCAGGTATTGCTAAAAAAATGCGTTAAACTACTAAAAGTATTTCAGACAGAGAAGCAAACAATACTTTAAATCATTCAATATCAACATTCCTATATTGTCTGAATATTCTTTAAGCAAGTATTACTACCAATCCTTAAGCTGGAAAAAGAGCTCATATCACTATCCGCAAATATAATGTGTCCACTAGTTTGTAACCAAATAATTTTGCAAGAATTCAAACTCTTAATAACATTTAAAAAGTCTTTAACTAAAGTGCTTACTCAATACTTATCCAAAAAGTATTCAAATAAAGTGCTTACCCATTCGTGGCTATGTGCACGAAAGCTTTTAGACTAGCCGGTATGTCTAACATAAGAGCTCGTACCTTCCACATCCCCGGGAACCTTTTTTCTGTTCTCGGCACCCACCTTTGATCGCCTCATCCATTCCAGTTTCATCCATGACTCAATAACACAATCCCAATCTGCAGCGACATTCACAAATTCAGGACAAAAGTTCCTTCAGTTAGCTTTGTTACTACTTCCAGAGTCTTTTTCACATTTTTTCCTAACCATAGCCCATGTACCTCGACATCTCTCCATTGATCTCCTTACCCAAACCTTTCTAGCCTCTTTTGGATCCATTGTTTCCTCGTACTTGTATCGATCCTACATAAATCATGACAGATATTAAAGTATTATGTTATCAAATGGTAACTCAACACTACATCATAGTATAAGTTTTAAGATCAAGTTATAGAAACTTTAATGAACGCAAAAATATAATGTAAATAACTACCAGAAAGCACTGGTACAACAGATCCACGAAATCATCATCAAGTTGACTCCACTGAGTTTGAGTCCCACGGAAATGTGCCTTGAAGCCTTTCGTAATTGAGATTGCAGCACATGATTCAAGATACCAGCACAATAGATGATTCATGTATTAATTACCAAATCACAACAAGATAAATAACCATGTGAGTTATACTTACTCCGAGGGACCAATAATATGGATTAGTTTTTTTTCAGATGGGTCCTTATGAATATTTTTGTTCAAGTATTCTCCTCTTGGTCCCCTTTTTTGAGTAGATGTGCCATCATATGTGTAAAAAAAGTAATTTACATATAATGTTAAGACACACAAAAAATTAGCCTAAACCATGACAAAGTGTAAGAAACATACTTGTGCTAGTGCCAGAAATTCCCTTAGTGGGTGCAACAAGTGTTTGGAATTCCACCGGAGTTGGAGACAATGTATCTGGCACCGATGAAGAGGAATGAGGAACTGGCAACGTGGAAGGTGGGGTTACCGGCATTGTTGAATCAGGTATCAACCTTTGTGATATGTTAGCTCGACGGTTACCCTTCCCTCTAGTTCCTTGAGATCTACCCCTTCGATTCATATCTGTCATGTGATAGATTAAAAATGAAATCAAGATATGTCACACAACTGAAAATTGCAGGAATAAGAATGTATTGAAATCCAACAAATTTCATAGATATATGAGTTGAATAACTTATCAGACAATAAACAAAAAGAAAAGTTACATTTCAACACATTAAGCTATTACACATACTAGGCTAGATTAACAAGTAGTTGCGAAAGCATATGTAAAATTGAGCATAAAAAGATATATCAAGCATACAAGTAAAACATTTTGATTTTAATTTTAGCATCCAATTAAAAGACATATTTGTAGAAATTGAGTATAGTAGCATAGATATAAATTAAGCCAGAACAGCAAAAGCATGTAACCATTCCTTTTAGCTACAATAACAACAAAAGTTATGCTTAAGACAAAAAAATATATCAAGCATTTAAGGTGTGACAAAAATACCAAACAACAAATGAGATTGAACATGAAATCGACCATATAATTGAAGAAAAATAATACTTAGTATACAAAACACAATATCAAGCAAAAAGTATCCAGCCACTGAGATTGATATTTCGTTTCCGTAGTGTAGATATTTTTCGAAGAAATACAAAGGAATGTATTTCCCGGGTCGTTCTCCCAGCGAGGGATGAATGGAATTTAACAACTCACGTCGCGTGATTCGGGATTCGAATGGGTAAAAAGGAATTTGGATGATTTCTAAACTATGGTGCAAGGGAAAGTAATAAAAAGCAATTAAAACTACAGAATCTATAATGCAAACAAGTAAATTTAACTAAATATGCAATTTTAAACTAAAACGCGTAAAACATAATTATTAAAACGCGAATTAGATGCAACTACTCAAATTTTAACCCATAAAAATGAACTAAAACTTTTCTACAGCTAAGAAAGTGATTTAAAAATTATTTGAAAGTTAAAACTAATTTTTTTGGATTTTTCTTGATTTATTTTGAATTAAAAACTAATTTTAAACATTTAAATTAGACTTAAAATGCTAAAATTTGTGAAAATTAATGAGAAAATTACAAAACTATTTAAAAAAAATCTAAATTAACTAAAAAGAATTTTCAAAACTGGAATCACATTTTTGAATGGGAAATAAGGAATTTGGATGATTTCTAAACTACGGTGCAAGGGAAAGTAATAAAAAGCAATTAAAGCTACAGAATCTATCATTGTTGCAAAAAAAGGTCTACAAGGCCGATTAATCACCGATTAGGTGCTACTGGGCCATCGACCTTGCCGATTTTTGTAAATCGTTCAAAAAAATCGGTCAACCGTGGTCAACGGCGGTTAACGATGGTCAAACTTGCCAAAAATTTGTAAATCTTGCTAGAAATACCCTAAATTCGTCGTAAATTAGTTTTAATCACTTATAGTCACTATTTATATCTATTACAAGATGTTTTTCAAAGAAAATATTGCCAAGAATACCAAAACTCCCAGTAAATACCCAAAGCTTGCCAAACATGCCAATACGATTTATCACCGATTCGCTATTTTTGTAACTCTGACCAAATATAATCAATTATAGTCGTTGTTTATAGCTATTACAAGATGTTTTTAAGGAAAATCATTCCGAAACCCTACCCAAACTGTTGGAAATACCCAAAACTTTCCAAAATGCCAATCCGATTAATTTTAAGGACCAACTCACTAGGGATACTAGGGATGGCTTGGTGGGAGGGGATGTGGGGATTGTAAATCATCCCCGTTTTCACTCTCCATCCCCATCCCGTCCCCATTAAATCATGGGGTTGCTTACATCCCATCCCTTTCCCGCTCTCCATGGGGATACCCGTGGGGAAACTCAATGGAAAGTGTTTCAAAAACGTACGTTACCCAAAACTTGCTTTAAATCCTATCCTTACATTGTAACATCACATATATTATCAATATGTATCATGTGTCTGTTCGGAAAAAATAATAAATAATATGTAGTTGGTGCTTATGCTTCTAATTATAAAAGTACTTGATTTTATAAACATCACATATGCATACAAATATACGATACTCGATATATAAACATATACATATACCAAAGCTCTAAATGGATATAACATATAAATTCTAAATACTTATACACTAGAAAGAAAGATGGTCGACACCATCCGGTTTCATATTTTGGGATTCCCCATATTTCACTAGGGATTCCCCATATTCCCGTCCCGGGTTTTGGGATCGGGTCCACAATTTTTGCCATCCTTACTCACTACCGATTCACGATTTTTGCAACCTTGGAATCTATAATGCAAACAAGTAAATTTAACAAAATATGCAATTTTAAACTAAAACGAGTAAAACATAATTATTAAAACGCGAATTAAATGCAACTACTCTAATTTTAACTCATAAAAATGAACTAAAACTTTTCTACAGCTAAGAAAGTGATTTAAAAATTATTTGAAAGTTAAAACTATTTTTTTTGGATTATTCTTGATTTATTTTGAATTAAAAACTAATTTTGAACATTTAAATTAGACTTAAAATGCTAAAAATTGTGAAAATTAATGATAAAATTACAAAACAATTTTTCAAAAATCTAAATTAACTAAAAAGAATTTAAAAAACTGGAATCACATTTTTCTGACTTTTTCTCAATTTATTATGAATTTAAAACTATTTAAAACTAATTAAATTGCTAGAATACACTATTTAATCTAAGAAAATTCTGGAAAAATACTTTTTATGACTTTTTGATTTTTCTAAAACTAAGAAAATTGAAATTTCATCTAAACATTTTCTGAATTATTTGGATTAAATGCTAATTAAAAATGCTAGAAAATGAATTTAAATGCAGAAAAATAGCAAATGAGCAGGGAAAAATATGAAAAAGTCCAGAAAAGTCTAAAATAATACAGAGAAGCTAGGAAAAATAACAGAAACAACTTATGAGTGCAGGATGTATGATTTGGGCATGAACTTACAAGGAAAAGCTAAGTTGAAATAAGCTATAAGCTATCTAAAAGCTACCATAAGCTACCTAAGGCTCCAATAAGCTAAACTAACCTAAAATTACCTATTGCAACTGAAATGGATCAAATAAGCATCACCTTAAATCATTTAAGCACTATAACAGGTTCTACACTTAATAAGCCAAACAGTCCTAATGTGGTGACTTTGAGCACAAATAAACTGATTAAGAAAAAATCCTAAAAATTAACTAAAATAACCTAGTTAAAGACACCCAACCAAAGAGCTAGAATCCAAAATTTCAACTCAAAAGGACTTAAAACAATGAAATTAAAAATAAAAAATAACAAGGGATTGGGACACTTAGTTATCTGATGTGCAGAATAGTGGAAGTGCTGATAAGCTAAATGCAGACCTAGATTATCTAACCTATAAGCTACTAAAGGATTCTAAGGCAATTCAAACATCAAAACCAGACAATAAGCTAAAAGTAATATCCAATCTCAAGTTATATCATCAAGAGAATAAGCATATAAAATCTTATGAAGAAACTGATATGGATGAGTCAAGTTCAGCAAATGGAAATTAAAACATAATGCAAGCTTAAATTGACCTACAAGAAAATGCTCCTAAAGGCACATAAAGTTAAATCAAACTATCACTATATTATAGCTACTAGAGGAAAACCTAATCAATCCTATCCTACACTAAATGAACATTTGAGGACATGACAGATAAAACAGATTCAGTAAAGCTTGGACAGAAATGTAAGAGGAATTCACAAAATTATATTGAAAACCAACAACTGACTTGGGTACTAGATGTAGAATCCTTAGAAAACCTTGTGACACTCAGATTACTTCAGATTTTACTCACAGTAATTACTCAAACACCATAAATCATTCTCTTCCAAACACCCTTTTAAGACACTAAATTGCAAATTAAACTATAAAAATGAGTGAAATCTGAGCCTAACTATTTTGAATTTGATGAACAAACTTAAATCATCTTTAAACAACAATTCAAGAACAGAATCTAAACAAGACTGATTTCACTTTAAAACATTGACCCGTTTGACTGTCATTGACCTTTTAGCAAATAAGAGACTTAGGAAAAGCTATAAAAAGCTTTCCTAAGCTTCTATGAACAGGATTTTAAGCTAGAAATGAACATTAAACAACTCATTACAAATTAAAGTAGATTAAGGCAATTGTTAATATTGAAAGCTAAAATTAGACTTTATAAAACTGAATTTATAATAACAAACTGAGATTAACAATTAATGAGCTACCTAAAACATGTAAACGACAAGAATTAATCTAATCTGGACAAAAAACAATTGGGAAGTGAAAGCCAAGGATTGGGAAGCTTCTGGTACATCTAATCTGAGCCTTTGATTCTCCTTCTTGTCACTCCTTCTAATCTAAGCCCTTGGATCACCTTTGATGACTTGTTTCATCCAATGAAAAACCTTCTTTGTGCCATGATGGCAATCCCATGCGTGTATACTCTCTCTGACACGTTGTCAGATTCTAGAAGGCATTTAAGTGTATGGGTAAACTTTGGGGTTTCAGGGTAAAGATTGGAGGGATGGTGAAACAGTAATCACTGTGGTTTGAGGTTTTTATTTATTGTAATTTGACTTAGGTGCGTGGACTGTTTGACCAAGGGTATCTTTTAGATGGACGGGTAAAGGTAAGTTCCATCGTGGGCTTAGTTGGTGTTTTGGGCTTGGTTGGGTAATGGTTTGGTAATATTTTAGGTCTTGGTTTAAATGTTACACATTAATATACAACAAGGTCCATTTGTGTAAACATGAAAATTCCAAGGACTAAATATGTACTTTGTGAAAGTGAAAGGGTGAAAGTAGGTTAATAGGTAAGTGAGATTTATGAGGGTATAAAGTGTAAATATGGAAAGTGAAGGGTAATTTGTGACAATTTGTGAAAGTTGAGGGTGTTTTGTGAAAATATAACTTTGCGCTTCCAAATGCAATAAATAGCATCCCAGATCGGCTTTTGCACTCTTTCTCTCTCTCGTGCCCTTGCGTTTCTTCGATTTTGGCTTGCTTTTGTCTGTTTTGTCATATATGTACATAAACTCAAGAAACACGCAAATATTAGGCATAACCGGCTCTTTCTTGGTTATTTTAGGTCTATTTTGGTAAAGAAATGATATGTGTTTTAGCACATACTAGAGATCTACCATAAAAATAAAAAACAATCAAATGAATTCACGCATACAGAATACAAACATCATTGACCAATAAATGTGATAACAATTGAGATCTACCATATAAATAACAATAAAAAATAAACAATGAGATTGATAATGCAATTAGCAAGCAAAAAGAACCAACATATCAGATATGGAGTTTAATTGAACACGACACAACCATATAATCAAGAAAAAAAAATTATTATACCTCAAAGTGAAGAAAAGAGTAGGAGCGGCGAGTATAAGTTGAGGATAAGATAGGGTTACTTTGATTATAAATGTTTGACTTTTGACCCACTCTTTATCCCGCCCTCTACTTTTGGCTTTCCCGCTCCTAAATTTTCATTTTTACCTTTTGTTTTAAATATAAAACCAATATTTTGAAACCGGGTTTTAAATTGACCCGGTCGAGTCATCGGGTCACCAGCTTACCGGTTTAACCCGTCGGGTCAACTTTCAGTTTTCTATTAAAAAAAAATTTTTTTCAACCAGTTCGACCACAATGTGAACCCGATATTCTATAAAAAAATGAAAAAAAAAAACAAACCCGATAGGGTTTCGAGAACCGGGTTGACCCGGGTCACTTAAAACCCGGCGGGTCTAACCGATTAACCCGTTTTTAAAAACCCGGTTTATTTTTACCTATTTTTTTTCCTGGACCCTGTTAAACCGGCCGAGTCAAACCGAGTTTCAAACACTGTATAAAACTTTGTAAAAAAATTATTACTTAGTATTTTAAGTTTGTAAGTATAATATTTATAACTAAAAATGCGAGTAATAGTTTTGTACTTAAAATTTCAAAAGAATAATCTAGTATTTTACAGTGTTTTGAAACCCGTTCGACCCGGCCGGTTCAGTCGGTCAAACCGGATCCGGTAAACAAACGGATAAAAAAACGGATTTTAAAAACGAGTTAACCGGTTAGACTCGACAATTTTGTGTTCGCTCAATGAGCTTTCTTTCGAAAAGGTTGAGCTCGGCGTGATAAAGCTTGAATCAGACTCGAGCTCGGATCTAAAAGCTTGATAAATGCAAAAATAAGTAGAACAAATGAAGAAATACATGCAGAGACATGACCAATGAACGATGATTAGATGATTAAAACTTGATAAAATATGGATCAAGAAAGAACAAGTGAAAAAACAAAGAACAAATGAAGAATTAATAATAACACATCATATGCTCACAAAGTTACATTATTTTGGCCATAACTCCTTCGTATGAAAACCACTTTTAATGTTTAAAATGGCCACAAAACCGGGAGAGAGAGTTCTACAATTTTGGTTTCGGACGTATAAGCTGAAATTAAACCCGTTTGCGTCGCAAGTAAAACCACCAAAAATTAATTTAGTTAAACACTCATGATACGGGTAGCTACATAAATATAATTATAGCTCTATTGGGGGTTACATGCATAGACATGACCAATTAAGGAAGGAAGATTAAGTTATTAAAAGTTGATAAAAGATGGATCGAGAAAGAATAAAGTGTAGAAGAAGAACAAATGAAGAATTAATGATAAAACATCATATGTTGACAAAGTTACATTGTTTTGGCCATAACTCTTTCATACGAACTCCGCTTTTAATGATTAAAGAGGCCACGAAACCGAGAGAGAGAGAGAGTGTTCTACAACTTTGGTTTTGGACCTATAAACTGAAATTAAACTCGTTAGCTCGCAAGTCAAATCAAATAAAAATTCAATTTTTGATGTGAGTCAAACACTCGCGACATGTGTAGCCGCATAAATATGATTATTGATCCATTTACATGAGGAGATATGACCAAGAAATGATGACTAAATGGTTAAATTTTGATAAAAGGTGGATAATCAAGTGAATAGACGAAAAAATTAAAGAATTAACGCTAACACGTCATATGCTGACATACTTACATTGTTTTGGTCATAGCTCCTTCATACGAACTCCGCTTTGGATGATTCAAGAGGTCGCAGAACCGGCAGAGAGAGATCTACAGCTTTCATTTTGGAGCTGAAAGCTAACTTCTTAACCCGTTTGCACCACGAGTGAAGTCACATAAAACTTCGTTTTTAACGAGAGTCAAACACTCATGACGCTATAGTTCACGCTTTTAAGACATACATACATTGTGCGTTATTTATTTTTATAGATAAACCATAAATTACATTTTATGCATGTAATGAATTGCATGTTATATTTGCATGTGCATAGATTATCGTAAGTAGATTGGAATTAAACCACCATTGGTTAATAAGGTTTAGTAAAAAGAGGGAATTTTTTTCCCCTATACTTCTTCATAAATGTAGTAACTAGAAAGTAATTTAAAATAAAATTGGTTAACTAAAAAAAGGTTGAGAATTTTCCCTACATTTTTTTCATATATTTAGCATAAAAAGTGTTCAAAATTTTTGCAACAAATTATTCGTTGCTATATTTGCAATTTCGTTGCTAATATTTGATGATTTGATGGGCAAAAATTAAAACTTCGTTGCTAATTCTTTTGCAACGAATTTTTTTGATAAAGTCGTTGCTAAAAAAGAGAGGGAATGTTCCCACCAAATTTTGAGTAGATAGCAACGAATTTAGCAACTAAAAATCGTTGCTAACCGAAGATTCTATTTTTACTGAATTTCGTTGCTATATTCATTGCTAATGTGTGAATTTAGCAACGACTTATTGGTGGTTGCAAAATTTTCGTTGCTATTGGCACTTTTTCTAGTAGTGTTAGATGAGTAAATCAAATTGTTGTTTTGTGGAAGTTGAAAACACGACGAATCGACTAAGAGTGTGTGATCCAATCGGGGCACACACAATAAACACGAGTGTACGTGTTGAATGTATTATATCTGTTACACACTCGCGGTTCATGGGATGGAACGAGCCAACTGGATAACAACTGATCCGGTTTTGCACGGGGAATACGTGATGGGTTAGGAGATAACCATTATGCTTATCTATTGTTTAAGATGTTTGTTTAGGATATGTGTTCTAGTCGTGTTAGGACAAGTACTGTGTGAGTATCTGATGTTTAGGATCAATGTTTAGGAAACGTGTTTGTGTCATATTAGGATAAGTACTTCGTATTTGGGATTATCCATTTTGTGAGTATTTAAACTCATCGTATCAATGCAATCAGTAGGTTTTTGTCAAATAATTCTTTGTTTCTTCTTCTCTATTTTTCTCAGGAGCCTGCACTCGCTTAAAGAGGTGCTCTATCTTGATACTATCCGTAACGGGTCGTATCAAATGGTGCTTTCATTGCTACCAAAAACAAAATAAATAAATTAAAAAAATTACACGTTCATCGGCTCTGTTCATCAGTTACTATTCATCTGGAGTACAGTTCATCGCCAGAATTGACTGTTTCATCGAATTACCATGAACGAACAAGCCATTCGGTTACTTTTGAAGGAACAATCCGATGCCTTCATGGGACAATTGCAGATTGAACCAAGAATTGCAAGCAGCCAAATCATTGGTTTTGTCACGTCACGGATCGGGGTCAGGTGGTGATTAAGGACCGATACCGCATTCCATGCGATTAGATGTTCCAAAATTCAATGGAGCCGATCCTGAAAGTTGGATATTCGCCATTAACGAATACTTTGAACTTCTTGCAACACCAGCTGGGCAGCGACTAAAGATTGTGGGTTTCAATCTGGATGGGGACGCGGCCGAGTGGTTTCGTTGGATGACACGAAACAAGCTGATAACTAGTTGGGACGGGTTTTTGGAGAGTGTTCGGAATCGTTTTGGTCCTTCTAAGTATGAGGATCCTCAGGGAACCCTATCTAAGCTTTTGCAAACAGGGACGGTGGCACAATATCAAAGTGAGTTTGAAAAAATCATGAATCGGGTGATGGAGATCTCAGAAGCCTTACTCATTTCCTTTTATATATCGGGCCTTAAGCCGAACCTACAACGGGAACTCCTGGTCTCAAAACCTACTACGCTCGGCGAAGCTTTTTCTTTGGCACGCATTACCGAAGCACGATAAGAGGACCAACGGTCTCCCACCGTTGTCCACAAAACTAATACCGCGACCACTGATGTTACTCAAAGGAAACCTACGACGTGTTTTTCGATTCACGAGTTTCGACGTGGAGGTAGGTAAGCCACCCTTGTTACCAACACCCACGCAAGCTACTACCAACACTAATGCTCAGCCACTTGCTATCAAGTGGATATCACCCACTGAACGTCAAGAACGCCTGAACAAAGGGCTATGTTTTAATTGTGGTAACAAGTGGATGCGAGGTTATAAGTGTCCCGGTAAGTTCTTATTATTGATGGCAGATTATGGTAATGACCCCCGGCATGTGACGACCGCGGATGAAGAGAAAGCAATAGCAACCGCCAATTCAGATTATAACCTTGAGGACAAGGTAATTTTTGAAGGAAGGGGGAATGTTACACACTCGCGGTTCATGGGATGGAGCGAGCCAACTGGATAACAACTGATCCAATTTTGCACGGGGAATACGTGATGGGTTAGGAGATAACCATTATGCTTATCTATTGTTTAAGATGTTTGTTTAGGATATGTGTTCTAGTCGTGTTATGACAAGTACTGTGTGAGTATCTGATGTTTAGGATAAATGTTTAGGAAACGTGTTTGTGTCATATTAGGATAAGTACTTCGTGTTTGGGATTATCCATTTTGTGAGTATTTAAACTCATCGTATCAATGCAATCAGTAGGTTTTTGTCAAATAATTCTTTGTTTCTTCTTCTCTATTTTTCTCAGGAGCCTGCACTCGCTTAAAGAGGTGCTCTATCATCATACTATCCGTAACGGGTCGTATCAATATCTTGAATGTATACCCGATATATTATGCATGAAACTTGACCCGTTTGTCATTAAACGACCCATGGACTGCATATGGATTTGGGTCGGTTTAGTTTAAGCTGCCATGGGCCTAGAAGCTTACTAATGAGTGGGCAAGTGAGATGGAAGGATAGCTTGGTCTTGTTGGTTGTCATTCAAGCCAAGACCCAAGGCTAGTTCGGTTTGGTTTGTATAAAAACAAACAACCCCTAATTCCAATCATACGCATATATCATATCCCTAAAACCAATTCCAAAACTGATTTAAGTTCCAGCATATTATGCTCTATCGTTTTCTTCCTCACAAGAACGCTTAGGGTTCTTGATCAAACCCTAAACTTGCTAATCTAATCGATCCAAGTGCACTAGAGTTTGATTGTGTTGTTTTACTTGTACGTACACTACAAAAAAAGGCCCTTTTAGTGACACCATTTTTAATGACACACAAAAAAAGTGTAAGTGAAAGTACATATTTACTTACACTTTTATAAAAAATGTAAGCAAAAGTTTAGTTTTGCCCACTCTTTTGAAAAAGTGTAAGCAAAAGTTTAGCTTTTACCCACACTTTACATAAAATGCAAGAAAAAGTCTAGTTATGCCTACACTTTTATAAAAAGTGTGAGCAAAAGTCTAATTTATACACACACTTTACGTAAAGTATGAGAAAAAATGTAGTTTTACTCAGTCTCACACTTTTTAAAAAGTATAGGAAATAGTTTTATTTTTACCCACACTTTTTAAAAGTATAAGTAATAGTTTTATTTTTACCTACATTTTTTAAAAAGTGTAGCTAATAGTTTATTTTTACCCACACTTTCTAAAAGTGTAAGTAATAGTTTTATTTTTACCCACACACTTTATAAAAGTGTGAACAAAGTGTTGTTTTTTTTTAAGTGTTATGAAAAGTCTAACTTGTACCTGTACTTTTTGAAAAATGTAAATACAAGGCTCGTTTTTGTTTACAAGATCGTTAAATTTTAAGTGTGAGGAAAACTAGAAGGGGGGTTGAATAGTTTTACCAATTTAAAACTTCCTTTTAAATATTTATGTTTTTCTACGCCCCGTTTGTTCGAAAGGTTCTTTGGGGGTTGAAGTTTTAGAACCAACTTTCGTTTATTCATCTTTCTGTTGTGATAAAAAAAAAGAAAAAAAAAGTTATATCGTTTGTTTATTAGTCGACTGTTCGTACGGCTTTGTTACCAGTCAACTAAAGTTGACCATTGGTACCCGTCCTTAATGTTGACCGTTGGTACAATAAGATTACCAGTCAACTTAGCCGACCGTTGGTACCAGTCGACTAAAATCAATCGTTGGTATAGTTTTGTTATGAGTCGACTAAAGTTATTGTTTATTAGCTTTTACTCTCCAGTTCGCGATTTCGCCACTCAGACTGCAGGGGAGTGTTAGTTGTATATTAGTTGTTTGTGATTAGATAGTGATAAGGATGCATTTATGGGTGATTACCGATCTACCCAAAATAGATAAATGTGATAGGCTATATATGTATTGCATATCTCTGTACATTTCAGTCATTCAAGATCAATAAACACATTATTATCCACTCTTACAGTTGTTGATACCACCTCTCCTCCTAAAGTTGATTTTGCTAGTGATCTTTTTGATATGCTATCAATGGACGATGGTCCTACTGAGAAAATTCCAGTAGCAGCTTCTTCCATAGATGATCTATGGGCAGGATTTCAATGTAAGTTTACACTTCCCTTAAATCTACTAAAATGGAACCTCTCTTTATGACTCCGTTTTCTTCACATTAACTGTGCCTAAATCATAGCCGTTCAAAATAACAGTAAACTTTTAACTGTCCTTATTTGTCGTTGCAATTCCGGACATTTTATAACTTAATAGATATTACCATGACTCCATATCACTTGACATATTATAAAATGTTGGTGCCTTACCTATTTGGTTGTTTCATATGCGGGGTGGCACTTAAAGAATTGGGCCATGGTAAATTTATTTTGAGGATAACAAATACGGAGTATTTTTTGAATAAAACTACTTAAGAGGTACTGTATAATTTTCCCCCTTTGATCCATTTGTGTTAGTTATAACTTTCCACATTTGTCGTTAGAGATAACACATAACCCAAGTAAACTTTCCACCTTCAGGATTGAAGCGTGTTGAATGATAGAAGTACTATTATGTTGTTAGATAGGTGACGAGGGGATGGTTTCTTTTCGTTGGTCCTTAGGACATCCAACACGGTTATCAGAATCTTGACTTACAAATGGTTATTATACTTAAAGATACTATGCTGACTGGCTTTTCCTGAATTATTTTTGCAGCTGCCGGTGAAGTAGCAATTACAGGTACAACAGATGTTACAAAACCTGTTGACAATAATAAGGCCAAGCCCTCTTCTGGAATAGAAGATTTATTCAAAGATTCACCTTCTCTCTTACAACCTAACGTATCGGAAAAGCCTAAGAAGGATGTCAAAAATGATATTATGAGCCTTTTTGAGAAGATATATATTTTTCATAAAGGATGTTTTTTCTTCTTTCAATGTATCAATTTGGGTTGAATTTCAATTGTAACAGGTAAAATAGGTAATATTGTTTAATTAGCTATCGAAGAAACGGGACAAATAGATGGTGATACCAGTCCAAGATTATTTGCTTCAAAGTTGGGCTAGAAGGCCCAAGTACATATCGTTTCTCAATCATCCCTGCATATATCTCAATAGATTTTCACATTCTTTTCTTCTCTTTGGTCATTTCACAAGTTGAATTGCTGCTGATGTTGTAATGTTGTAGAGCATTTGGGTAATATAAATACTATATTGTGATATGTTTCTATAAAAAAAAGTTATTTGAAGTATAATTAGTATAGCTATCAGAGGGAGAATCTTAATTTTCTGAGTGAGGAGGTAAATACTCATGTCATATTCAGAGGATTATTTAGTAGGATTTGTGACATTTCTCATCGTTCTCTCTATGAAATAACAACTATAACAACCATCTATATCGTTATAGATACTTTGATTTATCATGTGCATTTGTTGACTCATTTAGCTTCTAAACCCAGTTTTTTTCAATATTTTGTAGTCCTTGCTGACTATTGTTTTTAGTAATTTAATACACTTGAAGTAAGTTGCAGTCTTGCTATTATGTATATATTTTTAATGTTATTCTATGCAAAATATAACTAACCATGTTTGAAATGCTTTACATTGAAGGAAAGCCTACCTCTTCAGTGTTTGTGCACTCTATTAGTTGCCAATATTACCCTACTCTAATAGTACAACATAGGCCAATCAGCCAAATACTGCTTGAAAAATACATGCATGTAAGTATGTACATATATGTTTGATATGATGACAGATACTATAGAGTTCAATAACTAAAAATACTTGTGAAAGGAGTTTACAGATTCATTAGAGAAAGCTAAGGTAATGACAATGAATACTAACTTACTACTTCTTATTGTGAGTGAAAATATATAATTGCTGACATAAACTTACTATTACAGGAGAAGAACCCAAAGAAAGTGATGATAGAGAAGAACCGAGCTGCTTTTAAATCATCAAGAAACTCATTTTCTTCTCTTTGCTTATCCACCACCGGCTCATCATTCGATTACAGTAAAAGAATTCAAAGTGAATGGCAACTTCTGTCTGAACCCACATCCCCAAACTTGCACAAAAAACAATTTCTATAGCCACCCGATATCAGAGATGTGGTCAAGGACTCGATGACTGGAGAGATATACGTGAAAAAAGGCGAATGAGTTAGCCCTGTTATGAAGAATTTTGATTCTCCGAGGCCTTTCATACACCAAAAAATTATTCAATATGATAATATAGGCAGGAAACTTGAAAAGGTTAATAAAACTTCATCAGGAGTCCAAGAAGTCAAGGAGGCATCAAGCTTGTCTTGAGATGAAAGGGAATCACAATATTCACTGAAATCAAATGTCAAAGTCAAAGAGCTTCCAAGGTTATCACTAGATAGTAAACAAAATTCTAATAGGAACTCCTTGAATGAGTCAAGAAGAAGCATACCAATGAAACAAGTACAAGGGAGTGCTGAGATCGAGACCTCCTACGAGCCCAGAAGTAACAAGAGGTTGTCATCAGCCATGACAAAGAAGGATTTGATTAAGAACTTGAGATTCTTACTGATGGAGAAGTGGGTGTTTTCATATTGGTAAGATGAAAACTTCCAAATAAGATGAAATTTCAACCATGCAATTCTAATAGTAGTGGGTGTTTTGTTATGCAGGATCTTGGTGATGAGAATCCAATGGCATGGAGCCACTTCAATGCTGAAGGTGATGTTGAGTTCAAGGCAGTTCTGCTTTTACCTCCCAAGGCTGCTACTGATCTATGCAAGAGCTACTACAATGCCAACAAATCTAACCTCAAGTTCTACGTTATCTCAGGCAAATTTGATGAGCTTCAAACACACCCAACATACATTGAATTTTGAGCAACTATATGTCACATTTATTCACATACATTGTCATTTTTATGATCTTTTACTTGCCTTATTCTTAATGGTTGTTTTATAAATAGCAACTATCTGAACTGTTGCGTTATGCTATGCGATGTTATTTTTATGTATTTCATTTATTAATCAATTATTGTATTTGACTCATAGTTTTGCATTCTTTGTTACATTTAGGGAGGTTTCTTTAACACTATAATGACTTTTCCACAAAAGAGTGGTATTCCATTATCATATCTATCAGATATAAAGATGAAAACATATAGAATTCAGTTCTTTCTTTTATAAACAATAAAATATATTGAGTTGTTTTTCGCAGGTTGCACTTTACAAACATATTGTTGATATATCGGGAATAGTAACCGGCCTTCACACTAATAATTGGTGGCAAACATAGTGGAAACAATTTGGCTATAAAAGTAAGCTCAATGCTACTTTACTCTCTCTGGTATCTCCTTAATAGAATGTGAGTTTATTTTATCAGATATTTTGTTTATTAATCAAAACGAAAGGGATTAAAAAGCTATTTATAGTTTTCGAGTTGGCGTGCAATATCATTTCTAATATTTATTGTTACGTAAACTTTCAATTAATACGCTAATTAATTTATGTGGACCGGTGAAAATGAAAGGTTCCCATCTAAGTCACTGCGTTAATTGGTAAGAGTTAGGTTTGCTTTGTTATATTTATCTCTTAAGCAGAATTTGTTCATATCTTTTATCAGATGCATATACAAACTCTTCTGTCAGACGCGAGGTTACACAAGTACTGCAAATTCTGAGACCTTTAATAGTTTTTCTAAGTATAAAAAAAACTGGTCAAAATAATGAACCTGCAGAGTTACGAGAAAGTTGCACATTTATGTATGTTATGTGTCCTTGACATTATTCAAATATCTTGATGGCATATTAGGTCGCGTGTGGAAAACCTCACCGGCCTTGCAACATCTTCACAATCTCGCCACTAAAAATTCTTGATTGTACACCTTGCTAGAATTGGTCTCATAACGACTTGAGTAATTCCAAGATAGTAGTTGGTCTGAAAAGAGGAGGAGACCCTAGATTGGCTTTACTTAACTCAGGTATTCTGCAAAATTTTATGGAGTCAACAAATAATCAGTCTATCGTGTTTACATACAGTCATGCATGCTTCTTTAAGAGTAAAGTGAGTTGTTTGGAATAAGCAATCTTTGTAGCATTATTGTGTCTGTTCAAGTGAGCAGAAGTATATACAGAAATCATAGGCATGAGTTATTAAAAAACAGTTTCGGTGAAACTCATTAAGTGCCATTGATTACAAATTAGAAGTGTAGCTCATATGGTAGAGCACTCGCATGAACACGCCTTCTTTCCCTTTAGTCAAATGTGTCAACAAAATTCGTAAGTTTATGACCCTTTCTTTCAACATGTACACTTCCAACCATTTTTTACCACCCTTCTTTTGCTATATAAAAATATGTCAACGATATTTATAAGTCATGCCCGCCCATTGGGTGGGCTTCGCCCACTAGTGTGTATATATATATATATATATATCAAGTTAACTTCATCACCATAATTAATTATATCCTTAATACAAATTTATTCGACGTATTTATCTCAATACTATTACAACACGTTTCAAAGTTACTTTCAAACCCGTGGAACCATTTGCCATCAAACACGTAACCAATACTATACCGTGACCATTTTATTACCAACTACCGTTATTACTCGATAATTCATATATCATTAACTCGCCAGACATTTCAAATTATTCCATTGCCTTACGCCGTTTATCACTTTATTTGTTTCAACATTCCACGTTATCAATAATTTACAACTTATAAATATTTATCGAGTCTTAATCGAATTGTAACCGTAATTAATTTAACTCATAACGTATATCCCATTTATAAACCAAAGACAAGGCAATACCAAGAGAACATTCGGTCAAACCCGACTCTACTAAGTTAATCACCATGAGGCACCAATAATTAATTTATCACCATCCAAACTATGCATCATATCTTAACATGTCATGTTTCAAACCCGAGTCAACTCAACTCACTTAGTTGACTCGGCCTGGTTAACTTGATCGAGACATAAAACATATCAATACAACCTATATTGACTCGCACCCAACTGACCCAAACAATCACAACCGTGGGTCATTAGACCCAACCCGATAGGTTTGACTCTACCCGGTTACACATCCACATTAGTCAAAATCACCATTGAAACTCCCTATACCACACGAATAATTTGTTAACAATGTTTTCACAACTTGTTTTTAATCCGTTTCATAAACCGCTTTTTAAAACTCGTTTTTCAATTGTTATCCATGAAAATACCAACATAAACAATACGTACGTTGTATCAAAAACAAAGAAATAATAATAATATAGAGCGGTTAGATTTTTACCGAGAGATAAAGAGAGGAAGACGAGGTTGGGGTGTCTTTCACGAGTACTACTCGTGACCAAGCCAAGCAAGACCCTTGAAACCGTTTAACCAAGAACCCTAATTATGGGTGGCCGGATTTTCTTAGTGAGAGAGAATATTAGTGTGTGTGTTTATAGAGAGAGAAAGGTGAGAAAATGAGAAGAGTGGGAGGGTGTGGGGTATATATACCACCAGGAGGGACCAAAGTTGTATACTTGAAAATACAAGGGGTGGCCATGTAAACAATCCAGGGACCTTAGATGTAGCTTTCTAAAACACAAGGGCGGCCATGTAAACAATCCAGGAACCTTAGATGTATTACTACCTCCGTCCCAAATTATAAGTTCAGTTTGACTTTTTGACTCAAACTTTGACCTTAAATATTTTTGTTTGTATTATATAATACTTGATGCAAAATATATAAATGGATTGTGTTTTAAATGTATTTTCATTTGGTATAATTTTCATCAAGTATTATATAATACAAACGAAAATATTTAAGGTCAAAGTTCGAGTCAAAAAGTCAAATTGGACTTAAATTTTGGGACGGAGGGAGTATAATTTTTTATTTTTTATTTATTTATTTTTTTTGCAATGCAATAAAATATATTGATAGCTAAGGACATTAGACCAAACTTAAACCATCTTTTTTTCCTAGTAGTAAAGAAAGCGGCATTTAGTGATAAAGCAAACATCACTGATTAGAAAGTAACTATTCCATCAATCCGTTGAGTAAAAAGCTCTGTTGTAAAAATCGGTCCAGGCGGCCGATTAATCCCCGTATAATCGCTGATCGCTCACTAAGCGTCTTGATTTATCATAATCGGCCTATTTAATCGGTTTGGTCAAAGATCGCTTAAAAATAGGTCAACAAACCGATTAATCGGACAAAATCGGTCTAATCAGATTAATCAGACAAAATTGCTTAAAAATGGTCAACAAAAACGCTTAATAATCGGAAAAATTGCTTAAAAATCGGTCAACAAACCGATTAATCGGACAAAATCCGTCAAATATCGCATAAAAATAATCAACAAACCGAGTAATATCTATGTTTCACTTTTAACTTTGAAGAATTATGTATTATGTTCATATTTTGACACTTGAAATATTTGAACTTTAATGCATTATGCTTATCTCATACATATAATATATATAATGGAATATCTAAAATTACAATTTTGTGCATAAAAATTCGAATCCGATTAATCCCTGATTAATCCCCGCCTAACCTATTAATCGCTAGGCCCTACCCGACCGCCTCACTAGCGCCTAGCAATTTTTACAACATTGGTAAAAAGAGAAGTCAAGTGCCCCAATAGCCATTGCCCTAGCCTACGACAAAAACAAAAGTAACATTATAAAGTAATATACGAATCAAAAGCACACCAATAACCACTAATAATGTCATATTCACATGACTTTTAATTGGGACAAAATAGGTGCATTATTTAAAGGAAACTTTTCAGCGAAGACTTTGTTGTCTAGTAAACTACTTAAGTTATAGTAAAACTTACCTATGTGATTCTACATTATTACTCGATAACAAGTTGAGTTCATGAATAAGAAACAATGTTGTGGATTAAATTGGAAGTTTCAATGGATGTCAAGCGCGTTAGATGCAAGTAGATCTTACAAGACCAAACACAAAATAACACATTGATATGAAGTGTTAAGTGTTGGTTTCAGTTTTGAGAGCAAAGTATTAATACACATAAACGAGGTAAAGAGGTAACATATACACCCAAAAAAGTGATATATTATACAAATTCTATTTGAACAAGTGAGGATGTCGATTAGTATCTAGTAATGTTACTTTTCGACGTGGTTTGGATTTTACTAGGCTAGGTTCCAACATTCTTAGTTGTTTCATTGCCAACATGACTATACCTCTTTATTTTTCTATTTTTTATTAATTGTCATTGTCATTAAGCGTTTTTAAGTAAATTTACAAATCCAAATCAGCTATTAAAAAAGCGTTTAAAAATGAAAGTATCTATTCACATGTCAAACATCATCACATCAAGGGCAACTTTGTACTAGTAACAATAAACTCGTATCGATGCAGTATAAGCTAAGTGATCACGGGCCTCCAAATATTTCAGATGATGATCAACGTGTAAAGAATTCGAATTTTGACCCAACTAAGGAAGCTGGAACCCGTGATGATAAGCCGACTTCCATAGGAACTTTTGGTCGTGGTGACAGTAGCTTATGTTTCATCTTCTATGACGTGTTTTATTGCAAGTTTATGATGTTTAAAATCTTGTGTAGTTCGCTTGTTTGATAAATAAGATTAGACCGATATCCATGGCAATCATTTAAGTTGACGTTAACATAACACATTACATTATACTTTCCCTAATCAGGTTGACTAGTTTTCCTATCATATATACTTGCCTGTTTTTACCCAAACTCATTTTGACCATGATACTACAACATGTTTAAATTAGAGTTTACAAATTGAAGCTCAGAGATAGATCTAAATAAAAATAAAAAATAAAAAATGGAAAAAAAAAAAACCATATTTTTGCACTGGTTTCTTGATGATTCCAGGATTGATATTATGAACAAGAATTTGATTCATTATATTACTAGCAACATAACATTGTTACATTTTATATTTGACACACTTTAAAACATTAGATAGGCTACGTTTATATTGGCTTCAAAGCGAACCATCATGTCTGTTCGGTTTGGTCCTAAATGAATCCATAACTAACTAACTAACTTTAACTACCATAACTAACTATAACTGCTATTCGGTTATTAACTATCAAACTAAAAAGTTTAGTCCCTTGACTTTTGTTTGTTGTACTTTGAACCTTGTCCAACAAGACTTTTACAATTACGGTCCAACAATTCCCCCTAATTGTTTAAGTCTTGTTCTTCGAATCTTCACGCCTTTCTACGCGTTCTCTTCCTTTCTTGTCGACTTCAATTCTGTTCACAAACCAAATGAGTTCCTTCTTTTTCTTTCATGTTACTAACTTGTTCCTTACGTTGGTGTTTCCTTTTCGGTGTCGACTTGAATTCTTCTTTCTCAAACCGTGCCCTATACTTCTTTTTTCTCGGCTTCTCTTCCAAACACACTAAGTGTTTCTCGGTAATAACAAATTTTAGTTGTTGTTGTTGTTGTTTTTGTTTTTTTGGAATTCCAAGTTCCCTAGTCACAAAAGTTATCAAATACCTTTTGGTATTTCCCAAAACCACTAATTCGTTTGTTTTGTTTCACTAATACTACTTTCGGTAGTATTTCCTCCAGCAAAACACACTTAGTTGTTTTTTTTTCGTTGTTGTTGCTTGTCCTTCTCCAAAACGTTGTTCCACAATACTCTTCTTTGTTCTCCTTTTGTTCCACACCGTGTCTCACAAACAAATTCCAAAATGCCGTCGGTATTTTCTCAAACAAGTGATCGCTTGTTTTTCTTCGATATTGTTGTTGTTGGTATTGCTAACGCTTCTTTCTTCACAAACAATCCTAGATTGTTTGTCTACCAACACCCTCTCGGTATCTTTCAACTAATCCCCAAGCAACTCTTCCTCTTGCGCTTGTAACGCAGTATTCCTTTGTGTCTCTTGATTTCGTCTCCACAACGTCTCCTAGATCCTTCCTTGTTCATAGTATCCTTCCAAGTGATCTATGTTGTGTCGTTGTTTTCTCTTTTACTTCGAAATCTAATTCCTTTCCTCACACAAACTTGATACCCCTCACTGTATCCTTCACCAAAACAAACTATATGTTTGTTTTTGCTTCCTCTTCGTTGTTGTTGTATCCTTGTTTCGCCTTGATGCGTTTTCCACAAATATTCCTTGAGTACTCTTTTCTTTCCTGGTTATATCACAAACCTTTCTCCAAAAACTTCGCATCTTTACGCGAACCCGTGCTTCCTTCCTTTGTGTCTTGTTTAACCCGGTTTCACAAAGTTCTTAACCCACTCGTTTTCCTTCACAAACGATGTGTTGTTCCTTTCCGTGTTGGTTACTGAACCACAAAAGAACCTCGGCGATTTCTACTCTTGTTCCACGCTTCCTTGTCTACGCCAAGAGTTTCTTTCTTTTCCCTGCGTTGTCACCAACAAAGTTTTAACCCACCAATGCGTTTGGTGTCCACTTCCTTTTTTGTCGGTCTTCAAAATGCCGCGCCCACAAAAGCTTCCTTCAATCGATCATGTTCCTCTTCTCCTTCAAAAGTGGATTGAAGTCGTTGCTATCTTGCAACTTCCTCAGTAGTTCGGTTGTCACCATGACCAACAATTCCTTGGTGTCTTTCCTTCTAAGTCTTTTGATCAATATGATCAGAAGTTAATCAAATTTGTAATCTTGCAACCTTCGCTTTGATTGGTTTTTCCTGTGTTTTGAACCTTTGGCTCTTGATACCGCTTTTGCACTATTCCGTGATTGATATTATGAACAAGAATTTGATTCATTATATTACTAACAACATAACATGGTTACATTGTATATTTGACACACTTTAAAACATTACATAGGCTGCGTTTATATAGGCTTCACAAAGAACCATCATGTCTATTAGGTTTAGTCCTAACGAATCCATAACTAACTAACTAACTTTAACTACCATAACAACCTATAACCGCTATTTGGTTACTAACTACCAAAGTAGCAAGTTCAGTCCCTTGACTTTTGTTTGTTGTACTTTGAACCTTGTCCAACAAGACTTTTACAATTACGGTCCAACATTTGTTGTTAAAATTTGAAAAAAATTAATCTGACAATATTATTGTTAAAATTGCAAGTCATTTTAATTAAGAAAAAAACCATCAACATCTTTGAAACATCAATTTTAAACACAATCTTTCAATTGGTAGCACCCGATTCTTCAAGTGGTAAATCTAACCAGAGAATAGGTTCATTTCGAACTATATCTCTAAAATCAAGTTCACCTGTCATATAAAGCTCATGTCTTTAAAAATTGGCTAAAATTTAAAAACGGATCGAAAATGTAAACAACACGAAAACGCCTAAAAACGGACGAAAACGTAAAATAACTTACTAAAATGTTAAAAAACGGAAGAAAATGTAAAAAATGAACGAAAACGTAAAAAAACAGATGGAAACGTAAAAAAAGGGATTAAAACATAAAAGCGGACAAACATACTATAGTAGCATGATTACCGCGGAAAATGTAACAATTCGACCCAACCCGTTTGACCCATGACCCATTCAACCCATTCTTATAGTATGACCCCTTTGACCCGTAACCCATTTAACCCATGGACGAAACCAACCCTACGACCCATTTGACATTACGTTTATGCTAATAATATTTAAAGTTGAACATATTATAGTAATTAGGTACAAATGTCTATATATTTATTGTACTTTAATTTTGTCAAAGTTGTTTGACTTTGACCGTGACTTTTCTCGTGGGAGTGAATTGAAGAATTGCTTAACATCGTATTGACAAATGTCGTAGTCGGGTTTGAATATATGAAGTCAAAGCTGATTAAACAATGGAAAATAGTTGATATCTATATTACATATAATGTATGAATGCATCTTAATTTTAATTTTAAGACGTACAAAAAATTAAGTATGATTTACAACACTTTAATGCACCCAATTTTCAGAATTACAACAAAGTAAGCATATTGTACAATAAAATAAAGCGTAATGTCATTTTAAGACCAAAATTCTATCAAACAACATTAATGCTATTAAAAACACCCTTCACCAAAAGTTACAACCATTTAAGCACAATGTACACTAGCTGCAACCAATTTTCAGATTAACAACAAAATAAGCATGATGTAATTTTCATACTTATTTTCAGACTTACAACATTAATACTATTAAAGTGGTCAATGTTATTAATGAATATAATGACTACTACTTACAAGAAAAGAAACATAGTTTACAACACTTTAATGCATATAATTTTTAAACATATAAGACAAGAAGCATAGTGTACAACAAAACACCACATTAATGCTATTTAATGTAGTCAATTATTTAACTGGTCAATAAATAATAAAGCACATTATACAAATATTCATGCCCGAACGGGTAACGGGCCAAATGGGCTTGAGCCCGAACGGGCACAGACCAAACGGGCTCGAGCCCAGCAGAAGGCATTAACGGGTTTGAGCCCGAACGGTTCCGCTATAATGAAATTGACATTTATATTTATTGTTAAAAAGAACATAATAAACTAAAATACATTATTCATCGAAAAACTTTATTCCAGGATACCCGCTGTGCAACGCGCGGATACCCTGCTAGTAATTAATTACATGCATTAAACATATCTTTGTGTCAATTTACAAACATAAGTGCATAGTTCGTAGTAATTTTAGGAGATGTTTGATACGTATGAATAGAAAGAGAAGAAACAAAAGCACAAAGTTATAAAAATATTCAATAACTATACTATTAACCAATCAAATATAATATTCACATACTAAACTTTTTCTTAATTAGTTAAAATGTGAAGCGAACGTTTATTTTAGGTCATCTTAAAATTAAAATATGAACATCTATTTTGAAGTGGAAAAAGTATCAATTTATTATTCATCATTTATTATATCGGCATAATATTAAAAAATGTAAGGTAAATTACATAAATCATTCATATGTAACGAACAGCGTCCCTAACCAAAAAAAGGCATTATGTGTGGTCAATGCTTTTCCTTAGCTATTCTACTTAGGCTGCACGGGCCGTGACTGGACAACTGGTCTTCCAATACCACGTCGCCTTTTTCTCCAAACTGACAACCCGATGCCCTATCGACGACCTAAGGATTTTTATTTTATTTATTTTTTTTCAAACATTTTTAACATTAAATTTAAATTTCATTCAAATTAAAAAAACATTACTACTTAAATTAAAAAAAACATTACACTACTTAATTTAAAAAAAAAAAAAACACATAATATGAAATTAAAATAAACACTACAATACTAAAACTAATAATCTAAATTGTAAGCGTTTTGATTCTGCCTTAACTTTCCAATTCTTCTAGTTGGTGGCGGTCAATTTTGGGTCGAAGAAGGTGTTGTATATGATGTCTGACTGCTTTGATATCCTCATGAGCTCAAGTTTTTTTTCATCTCGAGCTCTTTTTCCTCAACCAATCAAGTATCTTCTAAACCCTCCTTATTCTTACCTTTATCCCTTTGACTGCTTTTGGTCTTGAAGAAAGGTTTGGCCAACGATTGCATAAATGAGTCTGATGGAAGATCATCATCATTATGAGAGGAGGAGGATGGTTTCTTCCTTCCTTTGTCACACGGTTGGTCGTGATTCTAGTCCCTTCCCTCAGAGAATCATCAACGTCTTGGACATCAAAGGATGCGAGCTTAGGTTGAAACTGCAGGTGGTAGAACCCTTTGTTTTCTTTCCGACTATCGCTTCAAAGCCAGGCTCTCAACCTCCTTCTAGCGGCATGACCCTTTAAAACCTCGTAACACTCCTCCAAAGTGAAATCATGACCAGCCAACGGTATTCTCTAAGAGCTTTTGTAGTGTCGCCGATATCATTCTCACCGCTTCCATGGGTATTCTTGATATTCTCCATGATAGCACAATAATTACTAACCCTATTACAATCC
Organism: Chrysanthemum makinoi; assembly: GCA_910596185.1. Classification (NCBI taxonomy): domain Eukaryota; kingdom Viridiplantae; phylum Streptophyta; class Magnoliopsida; order Asterales; family Asteraceae; genus Chrysanthemum; species Chrysanthemum makinoi. The sequence goes on from OU343217.1 coordinate 10,665,489, forward strand.
TGCCTTCCATTTGGTAGTGATGGAGTCATAGTTCTGGTCTTTGCGCTTTTCTTAAAGTAGTCGATCACTAACTCCCAAAACTTGAAGCGTTCCGGCGCTTCCCTCGCCATTACATAAACCCAAGCTTTACAAAGCACCACCTCTTCCTCCTTTATCCATGGCTCCACCGGCTCTGGCTTTCCTTGCTTGTTTCCGCTTCTTGCCTTTGTCCCTGGCCTTTGAAGCACGCCTGATGGCTGCTTTGGTTTGATGGGGACATCTCTTGCCAGGGTTTTCTCATCATCGTAATCATCAACGGGAATGGAACCATGGAACGAACCGTGACCCGAACCTTGTCCCATCGAAGCATCTTGACTTGGGTAGTTTTGTGTCGGATACTCCGGCATAAAATCTTCCAAATTCATGTCTAGATTAGTGCTCGAATCGGGAATAAGGTTAATACGGTTGAAAATGATAAATGAAGTCCATGTTCGATGGAAAGGACGACCCACTATGTTCTTGCCGGAATCGTGGTAGGGCGCTATGGGACAAAAGGGCCGGTTAACATAAAACGGGTTTGGTTTTGATTTGGTTGGGCTAGTTAGATTGATAATCAAAACCCTTGGGCAAAGCGAATAGGCGGTTTTGTTGATGGTGATAAGTTAATCGAAGTTGTTTTCCTAGGAAATTCAGATCCGGCATTTGGGGTAGTCGATCGCGGGGTTTTGATTGTGGGGTATTTTTCTTTGACATTTTGAAGTTGGATAAGAATTAGATTGAAATGAATGTAGATGAGAAATGGTGAGTGGTGAATTGTGTTTGAGGTGAATTGGTATTTATAGAGTGGTAAAATGGGTTTGATTTTTTTTTTTAATGACCAAACGGTCATTTTTTAAAATTTGTATTTAATCCAAACGATCAAAATGAGATAGAAGCAATAAACACATCGGTTGAGAATTCACTCGATATGCCAAAATTTCCACACACGACCGATGTGCCAACCTATCACCACATTCGAGCAAACCGATTTGAACATCGGTAGAGGGGGAAAAATTCGTGCCCAACCGATTTAAAAAGCGCTAATGCGACCAGCCTTAATATCTATCAAACGCAAACTTATATTTCTTCTTCTCAAATGAACACACACAACACAAATCTTCATCTCTTCTCTAACTCCATCAATAACGGTCGACCACCATTGTTTGCTCCTTTAGAATGCAAGAACAAATATCTTGCCCCATAGACTTGAGTAAGGCCATAAATCATCAAGTATGAGTAGCTACACGGAAATTATCGTTGAAAAAAAGTATGAATGTTTGGATTTTGGCTTTGCAACTTTATATACAAAATGACCGACCTACCCTCACATGTTAATAACATGTCATCACTAGATATATGTTGATCAAGAGTCTAAGAGCACTTGCATGCATAAAGCAAGTTAAACTTTTACACCGTAAATAACTAACGCCTAACGCCTTTTAACGCGGTTGGGCAACACCTAACGCGGTATTGCTTAACGCCGTTAATGTGCGAGCTCGGCAACCCGGCGCGCAGTGCTCTGGGGACGGAGGTGTTACTAGTTTCAAAGCGAAATTATCAATGAAAATTTTCTAAAAGGGTTTCCATATTTTATTTGTAAAATTAATATTTCAAATCTCTTATATAATAAGGAAAATAATTAACTGAGAATGGATTTTTCGCATCAACCAATAGCAGAGCTCTACCAATTGAAAAGCAAGAATTTTTGGTCAAACTTTATTAAAATTCCGTTTTATAAAAATAAATTGTCCAAAAATTGATGTGTCAAAAATATTAAAAAAAAATTAAAAAATAAGAAGGTAATTAATAAAACTTTAGTTGTTTCTGAATAATTTTATAAAAATAAATACCCTTATTTGTATCCTTAAACTTAATATTTTTTTAAGAAACAACATATATGTTACAAGCCTTGTTTAGATTTATACAAATGCACTCGATAGGATTTAGTCTTCGTTCCGCAATACAACGACAATCCTACAACTCGTAAAAGTTATACCATCGAAATCTAAGAAAATAATGGGATTGGCCGACCCAACACAAAACATACATGGATACAGTAATTTTAAACAGAATTTATGCATAACTCATTTTGCTTTTCACTTAAAACATGCATAAGATGAACCTTCACATGAATTTTTTATAATTATCCGGGTGTAACAAGGAGCCTTTCTCTCATAGTAAAACAAATAATACTAATTTTACATTGGCGAAACTCAAGGCCACAAACAATGAGACCAGACATAGGTCCTTCATGACTTGTAAATTTCATATCAATAGAAAGAGAGTCATCCTTTAAATTATGAGTAGAGTTAAATTTCCACACTTGAATCTCCATCCATCCATCTTCCCTTTGTTTTGGAACCCGTGTAATATCATTTATATTTAGTGGGCTTGGGGTAATAAAATAGAAAAATTCAGCTTCTTCGTTTACTTGGTGGAGTAGATCTCATCTTCACCAGATTATGCAGCCCTGACATTCTTCTGAAAGCTTGAATACAAGATAACACGGTATTCTGTATCTGACAACATTTGACTTCTAATCGTGCAATTAATATAGAATACTTGTTGTGGCAAAAGCTCAATCACCTCTTGAAATCTGCATGTACGATATATATTATGATTACATACTAGAAACAATGTAAATTTTGAAGACAAAAAAAAAAAAAAAAAAAATCCAAGATGTGATACTTTTGTCAACCATTTATACATGAATCTTCAAGAATTTACTAGACAACAAAGAAGATTGGCCTTAAATTAACAAATCTAGTTTTTCTTACCTTTGTAAAACATTTTCAGATATTTGGATAAGATTAGATGTGCATATTGTGAATGCACAATTAGGAAAGTTTACTGATCAAAGGAAACCTGCCAAATCTAGTTCAAGAAAGCAAACCTTGACTGGGATGATGGCTTTGAAGTAAAGAGATCCACACTAGAAAATTTGTATAAAGTTGCCTTTGCAAATCACAAAAGTTTCTTCCCGCATTTAGCCAACCAGAACAACTCATCATAGTTTCTGTGTATCTCAAATATTTCTTCAAATTTAGCTGGAAACTGTTGCACGTGATCCACATTGAAGTTTGATTCCAATACTTGTTGGACATCCTTCAACTTTCCGATTTCTTCATGTTTCACCTGTGTACAATCATGTTAAATATGCAACATAGGCATGATTTTTGTTTTTATAAACAATATAGATGGGAGCCAAGAGATATTTTTATACTAACTTTGTCAATGGCTCGAAATTCAATGCCTTCAACATAAATGGCAACATCTCCACAATAATATAACGAAAAGCTCTCTAGTAGAAACGTAAACAAGACATCTTCTTTCTGATTCATGAATTGGTGCAACTCAATCATCATCCACTCTTCGTCTCTCTGTTTTGCAAAATATGCATGTAGATTTTTGGAGCCCACTCTATACTTTAGGTTAACATACATCGGTTTAGTTGAAACTTTTCTTGAATCACAAAGTTTGAAGAGTAAATAGACCCCATAAACAACATTCGGAGATAATAATCGAGTATCTGTCTTAATTTCGATGTTCAACTTGGAAACATCTGACATCTCCGCAACTGACTCAAATCTGCCCATATTAAAAATATTCAAGTCTAGTAAATGAAACAAAATTACCATCTGTGGCTTTAACAAACATGTAAAAACTCTCTCCTCCCAAATACTCTCTCCTCCCAAATGGCGATTCTCGCCAAAAAGCGGTTACAACCGTAAAAACCATCATAACATACTTTTTTTCACCGTTAAATCCTTCAAATAAACCGCATAATTTACTCTGCTTTTACTTTCCGATACGATTATATAGTTTGTTTGCAATTTGATTGGTGTTATCTTAGGTTTTGGTGATTGTTCTGAATTTTGGCGCCAAAATTTTCCGATTGCTCAAAATTGAAGATTCAAAGCAATTAATCCTTTTCTTCTGTTAATTCCTTCTTGTTATAGTATGTAGGTATTGTTTGGTTGATTAATTTGAAATTTGAAGCTTCAATTGTATTTTTTCCCAATTTTCACAAACCCTAAATCATGAGATCCAAAAGAACACAAAAAATTCCTATGAGATTTGAAGATTCTGTACATACAATTAATAAGCTGAAAAATAAGAAAACTGATATAAAAAAGAATGTAACTACATTTAGAGATACGGTTGTGATGAGTGTGGATAGCACTGAGATTGGAGAGTCAAGTTGCAGTAGTGGGATCAACAAGGGTGAAACTGAAGGGATTAGTTTGAATAAGGGTTGTAATGCTAGGCTGGAGATGAATGTTGAGAAGGAAGGCTTGGAGAAAAGTGAAGATAATGATGTGGTGAATAATGGTAAGAACATAGATTGTGAGTCTGATATGAGGAACAATGGGAATGGCCAAACAGAGTCTGAGTCTCAACCTGTCAAAAAATGCACTGTAAGTGTTGAACCAGTTCAGTTAGGAATTGATGAGTCTAATAAAGCTGATAATGGCAATGTTAAAAGTGCTAGTTATGCTGCTAAAGTGAACACCCCCACTAGAAACTCATATGCTGCAGTAACTACAAACAATATTGTGAAGTATGATAACAAATTGCGTCATATTCCTACAGAAATTGATAATGAGGGCAACGAATTTGTAATTTTCAATGAAGATGTTATTGCAGATGGTTATAGGAAATGGGATTTGACTTTGTGTGGTTACTTTGTGGGTCACAAAATGAGTTTGGCTGAACTTAGATATAATGTGAGTAGGATGTGGGGGAAATATGGTTTTAAGGAGATTTATGATAATGGAAATGGAATATTCTTGTTTAAATTTAGGAAAAGGGATGGTATGGAGTTTGTTGTTGATAATGGCCCTTGGCTTGTGAATAGTAAGCCATTGATTGTTCAGAAATGGGATATTAATATGTGTGTGGCAAAAACTGAACCTACTATCCTTCCAATGTGGGTCAAAATGAGTAATATTCCCTTAGAGGCATGGACTAGTAAGGGTATTAGTGCTCTTGCTAGTAGAATTGGGAAGCCTTTGATTATGGATACAGTTACGGCTGGTATGTGTCAAGTGGGAATAGGAAGGGGAGGATATGCCAGGGTCTTAGTTGAAATTCAAGCTCAGAAGGAATTACCTGAAAAGATTGATGTGCTTTATAAAAACAACCTGAATGAGATAATTGGTTCTAAGATAGTTCAAGTTAGTTACAACTGGAAACCCCCTTGTTGCAAGAACTGTGAAGTATTTGGGCATACTAATGATACATGTCCAAAGAATGCTAGTGGTTTTAAGAAGAGAATAGCTAAGGAAGAAAAAAGTAGTGGAAAGAATCTGTTGATTTTAATGAGGTGGTTAATAAGAAAAATGAGAGACAGAATGTTAAGTCTAATGAAAATGTAAGGATTCCTCAAGTGTCTAATAGTGTTAAGGGGAACATATGGGAAAAGGGTAATTACAGGAAGAATGTCAAGTCTGTGTTCCAACCAAAACAGCAAAATGCTCCTTTAAAGGACAAGATGAATGAGGGCAAGAATAATGAGAAACCTAAGGAAGTGGATCTTGATGGTAAGCAAAATAGTAGTAAATCAGCAATGAAGAATGGAAATTTAAATGGTAAAAATATTGATAAGTGCAATAGGAATCAGTTTGAGGTTTTGGAAGGTCTGGTGGATGAGACAAGGGAGATTTTGGATATGCAAGCTAGAGGGTGTGTTGATGTTTTTGTGAACCAAAAGAAGATGCCTTCATCTGAGGATACTGCAGAATGGAATGAGGATATGTTTGGTTATTTTAAAGCAAGATGGGATTCTGTAGTTACTAATATTGAGAAAAGGAATGGAGAGAATGTGGAATACAATAATGATGTGGATGATGTCTTCACAGATAAGTTAGGAATGGGAATGAGTATGGAAAAGAATGAAGTCATTGGTAGTGATGCCAATGTACTTCAGAACTGCTGATATTGGCAGTGATTAACCTTTGTATTAGATTTATGGATTTTAAAATGGGAATTTGGAATGTGAGAGGAATCGGTACTTCTGATAAGCAAAAAGAAGTAGTTAAGTTAATTATGGAAGAAAAGTTACAAGTATGTGCAACAATTGAAACAAGACTCAAAAATTGCAAACTTGTGAAGGCTCGTGATGCAGCTTTTGGGAGTTGGAATTGGATTTCTAATATGCAGTATTGCAAAAAGGGATGTAGAATTAGCATTGGATGGAACAATGATATGGTTTCTCTTAGGAGCCTTCATATGACTGATCAAACTATTCTCTGTATTATTAAGGTTACAAATAGTAATGTCTCATGTTTTGTGTCCTTTGTATATGCAGAGAATGGTGGAAATGATAGAAGGTAGTTGTGGGAAGATCTATATAAGCATAAACAAATAGCTGGAAGTCACCCCTGGTTGCTATGTGGAGACTTCAATGTCACTCTCTCATGTGTTGAACATTAAGCTGGTGGATCTTATATGACAAATGACATGAAAGAATTTAAAGATTGTGTTAATATGCTGGAAATTGAAGACTTATGCAGCTCTGGTCTTCTTTTTACCTGGACAAAAAATCTTCATAAAGTTAAGAAAGGGAATGATACTGGTGTGTTAAAGAAATTGGACAGAGTCATGGTCAATGAAAGCTTCATCAACAATTTCAGTAAGACATATGCCGTTTTTAAACCTTGCCTTATTTCTGATCATAGTCCAGCAATAACTATCTTCCCTGAGAGTGTAATGAAGAAGAATAGGAGTTTTAAGTTTGCTAACTATATTGCAGACAAAGATGATTTTTTTCCTATAGTGGAAAAAGAGTGGGGTAAGCAGATTTTTGGGTTTAGTATGTTTAAGCTCATAAAGAAAATGAAAAATCTTAAGAATCCTTTGAAGAATTTTAACTGGAAAAATGGCAATTTGTTTGAGAATGTGGTAAAGCTTAGAAATCAGCTAAAGGAGGTGCAGAGCTTGATTGATAAAGACCCCCATAATGCTGTGTTAAGAGATACTGAGGTGAGATTGATTAAAGATTATCAGATAGAAGTTGAAGATGAAGAAAAGTTTCTTTTTCAAAAAAGTAAGATCAACTGGCTGAGCCTTGGAGACAGAAATAATGCTTTTTTTCATAAATGTTTGAAGAGTAGATATCAAAGGAACAAAATTGAATGCATTCAGGATGTCAATGGTAATAGTTTTGAAGGTAAAGATGTAGCTAGTCAGTTTGTGGCCCACTTTCAAGATTTTCTAGGTAAAAGCTCTGAAGTTCAAGGGATTTTGGACCCTGATTCCTTATTTCAAACAAAGCTCTCTAGTGATGAAGCTAGTCAGATGATTCAAGATGTTACAAGCAAATAAATCAAAGATGCTTTATTTGGAATTGGTGATAACAAAGCCCCTGGTCCAGATGGTTTCTCTTCTGTTTTTTTCAAGAAAGCTTGGAGTATTATTGGTGATGATTTTTGTAATGCAGTCAAAGAATTCTTCCATACTGGTAAACTGCTCAATGATCTTAACACTACTGTCATTTCCCTTATCCCCAAGTTGCAAAGTCCTCTAAAAGTCACTGACTATAGACCCATTGCTTGTTGCAATGTGGTCTATAAGTGTATTAGCAAGGTAATTACAGGAAGGATTAAGAGGGTTTTATGCAAATTGGTTGGCCTTAATCAGAGTGCTTTTGTGGCTGGAAGACAAATTCAAGATAATATTTTGCTAACACAAGAGCTTCTTAAAGGGTATGATAGAATGGGTGGTCCAAAAAGAGTTTCTTTCAAAATAGACATCCAAAAAGCTTATGATACTGTTAATTGGAACTTTTTGGAGTCTATTCTATATCATTTTGGTTTTCATGGAAAAATGATCAAGTGGATAATGAAATGTGTGAATACCGCAAGTTTCACTATTAATGTCAATGGTGAGAACTGTGGCTTCTTTAAAGGAGGTCGAGGGCTGAGACAAGGTGACCCAATGTCTCCCTACTTGTTTACACTGGTCATGGAATGTTTCTCTATGATGATGGCTAGAAATGTCAGAAGGAATCCTGGTTTTCAGTATCATTTTGGATGTAAAAGTCTCAAAATTACCCATGTTTGCTTTGCTGACGATCTATTGGTTTTGTGTCATGGAGATACTCAGTCTGTGCAAGTTATTAAAAACACTCTTGATGAATTTGGTGGATGTTCAGGCTTGTTACCAAATTTTAGCAAAAGTACAGTTTTCTTTAGTGGAATTGATGAGGATTTGCAAGCTAGTATCTTAACCATTTTGCCTTTTGGTAAGGGAAAGTTACCTATGAGATATCTTGGAGTTCCCCTTTTGACTAAAAGGCTAGGGATAAAGGACTGCAAGTGTCTAGTGGATAAAGTTAGGAACAGAATTTCTAACTGGAAGAACAAATGCCTCTCCTATGCAGGCAGATTACAACTTATAGCAGCCATTTTAGAGTCTATTCAAGTATATTGGTGTTCAGTTTTCTTGCTTCTGAAAGCTGTTATTGAGTAGATAGCAACGAATTTAGCAACTAAAAATCGTTGCTAACCGAAGATTCTATTTTTACTGAATTTCGTTGCTATATTCGTTGCTAATGTGTGGATTTAGCAACGACTTATTGGTGGTTGCAAAATTTTCGTTGCTATTGGCACTTTTTCTAGTAGTGTTAGATGAGTAAATCAAATTGTTGTTTTGTGGAAGTTGAAAACACGACTAATCGACTAAGAGTGTGTGAGCCAATCGGGGCACACACAATAAACACGAGTGTACGTGTTGAATGTATTATATCTGTTACACACTCGCGGTTCATGGGATGGAACGAGCCAACTGGATAACAACTAATCCGGTTTTGCACGGGGAATACGTGATGGGTTAGGAGATAACCATTATGCTTATCTATTGTTTAAGATGTTTGTTTAGGATATGTGTTCTAGTCGTGTTAGGACATGTACTGTGTGAGTATCTGATGTTTAGGATCAATGTTTAGGAAACGTGTTTGTGTCATATTAGGATAAGTACTTCGTGTTTGGGATTATCCATTTTGTGAGTATTTAAACTCATCGTATCAATGCAATCAGTAGGTTTTTGTCAAATAATTCTTTGTTTCTTATTCTCTATTTTTGTCAGGAGCCTGCACTCGCTTAAAGAGGTGCTCTATCTTGATACTATCCGTAACGGGTCGTATCAAATGGTGCTTTCATTGCTACCAAAAACAAAATAAATAAATTAAAAAAAAAATTACTGTTCATCGGCTACTGTTCATCAGTTACTATTCATCCGGAGTACAGTTCATCGCCAGAATTGACTGTTTCATCGAATTACCATGAACGAACAAGCCATTCGGTTACTTTTGAAAGAACAATCCGATGCCTTCATGGGACAGATTGCAGCATTGAACCAAGAATTGCAAGCAGCCAAAGCATTGGTTTTGTCACGTCACGGATCGGGGTCAGGTGGTGATCAAGGACCGATATCGCGTTCCATGCGGTTAGATGTTCCAAAATTCAATGGAGCCGATCCTAAAAGTTGGATATTCGCCATTAACGAATACTTTGAACTTCTTGCAACACCAGCTGGGCAGCGACTAAAGGTTGTGGGTTTCAATCTGGATGGGGACGCGGCCGAGTGGTTTCGTTGGATGACACGAAACAAGCTGATAACTAGCTGGGACGGGTTTTTGGAGAGTGTTCGGAATCGTTTTGGTCCTTCTAAGTATGAGGATCCTCAGGGAACCCTATCTAAGCTTTTGCAAACAGGGACGGTGGCACAATATCAAAGTGAGTTTGAAAAAATCATGAATCGGGTGATGGAGATCTCAGAAGCCTTACTCATTTCCTTTTATATATCGGGCCTTAAGCCGAACCTACAACGGGAACTCCTGGTCTCAAAACCTACTACGCTCGGCGAAGCTTTTTCTTTGGCACGCATTACCGAAGCACGATAAGAGGACCAACGGTCTCCCACCGTTGTCCACAAAACTAATACCGCGACCACTGATGTTACTCAAAGGAAACCTACGACGTGTTTTTCAGTTACGAGTTTCGACGTGGACGTAGGTAAGCCACCCTTGTTACCAACACCCACGCAAGCTACTACCAACACTAATGCTCAGCCACTTGCTATCAAGTGGATATCACCCACTGAACGTCAAGAACGCCTGAACAAAGGGCTATGTTTTAATTGTGGTAACAAGTGGATGCGAGGTTATAAGTGTCCCGGTAAGTTCTTATTATTGATGGCAGATTATGGTAATGACCCCCGGCATGTGACGACCGCGGATGAAGAGAAAGCAGTAGCAACCGCCAATTCAGATTATAACCTTGAGGACAAGGTAATTTTTGAAGGAAGGGGGAATGTTACACACTCGCGGTTCATGGGATGGAACGAGCCAACTGGATAACAACTGATCCAATTTTGCACGGGGAATACGTGATGGGTTAGGAGATAACCATTATGCTTATCTATTGTTTAAGATGTTTGTTTAGGATATGTGTTCTAGTCGTGTTAGGACAAGTACTGTGTGAGTATCTGATGTTTAGGATAAATGTTTAGGAAACGTGTTTGTGTCATATTAGGATAAGTACTTCGTGTTTGGGATTATCCATTTTGTGAGTATTTAAACTCATCGTTTCAATGCAATCAGTAGGTTTTTGTCAAATAATTCTTTGTTTCTTCTTCTCTATTTTTCTCAGGAGCCTGCACTCGCTTAAAGAGGTGCTCTATCTTGATACTATCCGTAACAGGTCGTATCAATATCTTGAATGTATACCCGATATATTATGCATGAAACTTGACCGTTTGTCATTAACGACCCATGGACTGCATATGGATTTGGGTCGGTTTAGTTTAAGCTGCCATGGGCCTAGAAGCTTACTAATAAGTGGGCAAGTGAGATGGAAGGATAGCTTGGTCTTGTTGGTTGTCATTCAAGCCAAGACCCAAGGCTAGTTCGGTTTGGTTTGTATAAAAACAAACAACCCCTAATTCCAATCATACGCATATATCATATCCCTAAAACCAATTCCAAAACTGATTTAAGTTCCAGCATATTATGCACTATCGTTTTTTTCCTCACAAGAACGATTAGGGTTCTTGATCAAACCCTAAACTTGCTAATCTAATCGATCCAAGTGCACTAGAGTTTGATTGTGTTGTTTTACTTGTACCACTACAAAAAAAGGCACTTTTAGTGACACCATTTTTAATGACACACAAAAAAAGTGTAAGTGAAAGTACATATTTACTTACACTTTTATAAAAAATGCAAGCAAAAGTTTAGTTTTGCCCACTCTTTTGAAAAAGTGTAAGCAAAAGTTTAGCTTTTACCCACACTTTACATAAAATGTAAGAAAAAGTCTAGTTATGCCTACACTTTTATAAAAAGTGTGAGCAAAAGTCTAATTTATACACACACTTAACGTAAAGTAAGTGAAAAAATGTAGTTTTACTCAGTCTCACACTTTTTAAAAAGTATAGGAAATAGTTTTATTTTTACCCATGATTGGTGCTAAACCGTCAAGTTTAATTACACAAGCTAACCACTTGTGAATGGCTAACCATAACAAACTTAAAACGCCCAAAACCAATGCAATGAAGATCAAAGGAATATAGGGATTCCTGGTCGTTAAGTCCCACGGAGGATGAATTGGTGTATAAACACTTGATCAGATGATAGAATGATCACTAAGGATAGTGATCAGTAAGGATTTTGATGGATAATTATACCTAAAGAAAAGATTTGTAAATTACAGCGACTTAAATGCAAATTAAAAGAAATTAAAAATTAAAATATATTAAATAAACGCTATCACTATTTTTACAATGATGTTTTTGTGATTTTATAAAACAAAATATCTTAAATAAACTATTTTAACTAAAACGTAAACTCAAATTATCTAAAAACTATATTTAAAATGAAAACGTACGTTATTTATAAAATTACGCGAGTGCGCAAGCAAAAACGTAAAATTTATGAAATAAAAGTCCTACGAATGTAAAAACAATTTTTTACGTACTATATGACAAAAGAAAATTTTAGAAAAAAGATTTATATTTTTTGACTTTTATATTTTTTATTATGAATTAAATACTATTTTACACTAATTAAATGTTTAACAATACTAAAACTATTTGAAAAATCAAACTTTTTATAAAATACTTAATACTAATACAATTTTATAAAAATAAAAACTGAAAAAACTAGTTCGAATAAGCTAGAAATTAGCTAAAACAACCAAATAAGCTAAACTGGATAAAGTGTATATAAGTAATAGATTGTGCAAAATAAACCAGTTAACGAGACAAGTCCCAAGGGCAGATGGTGGTTGTACACACTATCACTCATGTGTGGGTGGTGAGTGGCTGGGTTCAATCCCAAAGAACTCCTTTTTGCAACTATTTTATTTTTGAATTTTTCTTCACAAACTTGTTAAGCAAACTTAGAAAATAAGCATTTTTTATAAATGACTTTTATGAAAATGACTAATAAGCTTAGAATAAGCTTAAAATTCTCAACAGTAAACAAAAATATGGAATAAGGACAAGGATTTAAGTAAAAATGGCTAATAAGCTATCTAATAAGCAAAAGGAGAATGGAAATAAGCTAAGAGAATGATTATAAGCTAAATTGAAAACTGAAAAAGCACAATGACTAAGAAATAAGCATGAACAGTTAGCTCAAATAAGCACAATTGACACAGTACACGTGACACTACTTGGTTCACAAGGCACCTTCTATGTACTTTCTAACTAAATTATAAGCACTTAAACAAGCTAAGAAATGAAAATGAACACTGGAATAAGCAAGTTGACCAAATCTGAACTCTAAAAAGCTAGATTACTTGGTTTGGTTGCTATATTGAGCTCTTTACTGAGAAGCTTTTGAAAAATTGGAATAACACTTCTAACGCACTTAAGTCGAGACATTGAGTTGAAGTATGGACCAAACTAAAAGCCGCTCTATTAAATAAGCTACAAAGTAAAAAATAACTTGGTACCGAATAACTAGACAACTAGGTTAGCTACACAAAAGCCAAAGCTCACAAGCCGAGATTTGAAGCTAACTAATAGCTCTTTGAAGCTTATTAAAAAGCTTGCTCAATCTGTGCACAATGGGCATGTTTTCAGAAAGGTACCAACAATAAGCTAATTAAAAAGCACTTAAAAGCTAATTAAGAGAACTAATATTTTTCTAATTTTGTTGAGCAGCTAAATTTTAATTTCCCAAAAGCTTATTAACTAAATTTTAATATTAAGTACACAGTGAAATTCTAAGTTTTATTCAAAAACGGGTATTAGAAAATTTTGACTTTTAATTTATACTAAGATGTTGACTTATATGAACTTTAAATTGATACTAAGCATTGATTATGATGTATTAAGGTGGATTAAGACTGATTTGGCAATACTAACAACTTCTTAACACAAAACCATGATCATAAGACTTAAAAATTCCAACAGCAACAAGAGAGATGGATTAAAGAGTGATTTTGACTTTTCACCAAATAAGGTCTGGTTTTTATTGTTTGTTTGAGTTATTAGGGACTAATGAGACATAAAGACAGTACAAGTAATCAACACAAACAAGACTGTTCAGTTAACAAGCCAATCCAAACACCCTTTACTTAACTGTTTGGAAGATTTTCAAAGCAAATCACAAATGTAAACCACAAAACTGATTTCAGATTTTATATAATCATTAAATAAGACTAATTAAACATGAACCAACAAAGGATAACAACATAAAACTAAGAACTTAGACTTAAGCTATTTTAACTGTTAAAATGAAATTTTTACTAGCTACAAATTTAAAAGAACAAACCACTGATTTTTATGTTTAATTTCACTTAACTATGACTAATGAACATGATCAAACAGAAATTTGAGCTAATGACTGTCTTACACAGTAAATTGCCAAAATGAATCAAAAAGCTTACAAGATGTTTCCAAGTGAAATATGAGAACCAAGGACTGAAAATAGATCCTATAGCTTCCCAAGAAGCACTAAACCCAAGGCAATCCTTTATTAACCCTGCTCCAATGTCTTGATCTTCATTTTCACAGACTTTTGATTTTTCCACTATTTTTGATGTATTTTTGGTATTTTTTTTCTTTTTGATACTAAACAGAATTTTAAGGTATCTAAAAGCTTTAATAAGCTTTCTGAGGAGCTTATATTGGCTTATGAGTCCTTATCATCCACTACAAACAACATTCAAACAATTTGAGATTTGGAACTTTTGAAAATGCATAAACTGAAATCATGAACATAAACTGGAATTGCTTATTGATAAAAGTTTATAATACACCGAAAACACTTAATTCAACACTAGAAAGCTTAAACATACACTGGAAATTAAAGTTTAACTAATTCGACATAAACTAAATGAAATTACACTAGATATATTTTCTTCTCTGCTCTCCTCTTTCTTTATAGTATTTTGAGACTCCCCACTTGAATCTGAACATATCCCATCAACATTCTTGACCATTGATTGAGTCAAACTCATCCTAGCCTTTAAACTTACTTTACGCCAAAAGTGCAAATGGTTGCTTGAGACGCTTCAGAGTAATTAAAGAAGTTTGGGATGTTGTGGAGGTGTGAGGGACAATAAATGTGAAGTAGTCATGGGTAGGAGTGATTGTGGAAGCAAAACAAATGTTTGTGAGTGCTACAAGAAAGGTTCATGGTGGGGAAGCATTAATTGGTTGTGGGCTTGTGTCTAGGATGGAGGATGGGGATGAGTGGTAGAAGTGTTGAGGTGGAAGTGGTGGTAAAAACCACCCGGTTTTGAGTTACAGTGGGGAGGAGAAGGGTGAACAGTGGACGCGGTATTATCTGTTTTAAATTTTGGGCTGGGTTGGTTTATTGTATTTGGATTGGGCTTGGATAAATATAAAGGATCCGTTTGGTTTAAGTAGCTTAATAACCCAAGGACCAAAAATGTAAATTTGCCAAACTTCAAGGACTGAACTTGTAATTTTCTCTAAACTTATCATAAAGGACCAATTATGTCATTTATTAATAATACAAGGACCAATGTTGTTTTGAATAATTTCTATTTTTGAACACCCGTGGACTATTTTTGACATTTTGTAAAGTTGAGGGACTAAAGTTGTAAATTGTGTAAATTTTTGAACTTTAAAGGTTTGTTTTGACAACTTTATGAATCCCATGGACCTTAAATGACATTTTACAAGTTTTTGAATTACCAGGGACTAATTTTGACAACTTTTGTAACTTGGGGGACTAAAACTGCCAATTATGCAAACTTGATACGTTTTTCATCTGATTTTGATGTTTTTGCATTTAAAACATATAAAACACTTGTTTGTGATATTTTCATCATTTTGATGCATTTCTGAGTGTTTTCAGATGTTTTTGCAGTCTAGACAGTATAAAAATGATGAGTATTTAGACAC
The DNA here is from genome assembly GCA_910596185.1 of Chrysanthemum makinoi. Lineage (NCBI taxonomy): Eukaryota > Viridiplantae > Streptophyta > Magnoliopsida > Asterales > Asteraceae > Chrysanthemum > Chrysanthemum makinoi. The sequence goes on from OU343217.1 coordinate 10,680,888, forward strand.
TCATCAATCCCCCACACTAAGATATTGCTAGTCCCTAGCAATGATTTGAGAAAAATTAATGGATTTTATCTCTTTACCAAAAGCCATTACTTCTGGAGTAGCCAATTGTTTTAGCTCAAGTAAGAACCTTGGTACAATGATAACCAAATGATTTTGAGCAAATCATAAGCTTTCAACGGATTTGATTTGTCTTTACCAGAAGCCGTTTGCTTCTGGACTAGCCAACTCTTAGATAAATTATCAGTATTATCTTTGGTGAGCCGAATACCAATTATGGATTTCCAACTGCCTTTACCACAAGCCATAAACTTGCGGGCTAGTCAACTCTTCACTAATTAAAGATATGGTGAGCTGAATACCATACAATTTTGGGCAAATTGCAAGCCATAAACGGATTTGAGATATCTTTACCAAGAGCCTTTTGCTCCTGGATTAGCCAATCCTTTAGTTTATTAGGCAAGGCGGACTGATAACCATAATCCTGAGTAAGTGAAAACACTTACTCCAAAAAAATATTTTGGCCAAAAATGGGGAATTAGGCGGTATAATTACATGATAAAATTCGTGAGAATTCCCCCCACACTTAGAAATGAATATTGCCCTCAATATTCAAAGTACCGGCGGTTATGCCGAAACATAGAACATAAAAGGGAAATATTACAGCCATTATTTTATTTTATTTTTTTTTTATATATACACATTTTTTTTTTTTTTTTTTTTTTTTTTTTAAAAGATTGATATATATACAACAATGTGGGGAAACTCCCCACACTAGGGTGGTAGAAAAGGGGTAAGAAGACAGAAACATGGGTGAAAACCCATATTGTGTGTGCTACTATTTGATTCCCGAGTCACTAGCTTGACTCGATCCCCGCATTCATTGGTTCATGGGGAATGTTTGAAGATCCGGGACAATCACGGGTGGAATGTCCTCTCCAAAGTAGTGCTTTAATCGATGACCATTCACTTTAAAATTTGGACCATCGGGCCTAAGATAACTCAATGGTGCCATAACGATAAACCTTAGTGATAGTAAATGGACCCGACCAACGGGACTTAAGCTTTCCCGAGAAAATCTTCAATCTAGAATTGAAAAGAAGGACTCGATCACCAGCGTTGAAAACGCGGTTCTTGATTTTAGAGTCATGAATCTTCTTTGTCTTTTGTTTGTAGATCAAAGAGTTCTCGTATGCTTGATCACGGAGTTCATTTAGTTCATTCATTTGAACTTTTCTACGATCACCAGCTGTCTCAGATATCGAAGTTTGCATGTTTTAAGGCCCAGTAAGCCTTGTGCTCTAGTTCAATCGGAAGATGACATGCCTTTCCGTACACTAGCTTGTATGGAGTACACCCAATTGGTGTTTTGTAAGCTGTACGGAAGGCCCAGAGTGCGTCATCCAGTTTATCCGACCAGGATGCACGATTTTCACCTATTGTCCTTTCAAGGATTCTTTTAATACCACGGTTTGAAACTTCCACCTGCCCACTTGTTTGGGGGTGGTCTGCAGTAGAGAGACGTGATGAGTAACACCATACTTTGCATGACACGATCAAATTGGTCATTACAAAAATGTGTACCACGATCACTGATTATAGCATGAGGAGTTCCAAACCCGCAAAAGAGATTTCAAAAATTTCACAACTACTCGGGCATCATTTGTAGGTAAAGCTTTTGCTTCAACCCATTTTGACAAATAGTCAACAGCCACGAGTATGTACTTGTTACCACGAGAAGATGGAAATGGCCTCATAAAATCAATACCCGTGATGTCAAATATCTCACAAACTTGAATGGCATTTTGTGGCATTTCATTTCTTTGAGATATATTTCCATGACGTTGACAAGCATCACAGGCTTTGACAAAATCGTGGGCATCCTTATAAATTGTGGGCCAATAAAATCCGAAATCAAACACCTTTTGGCGGTGTAGTTTGGACTATGATGTCCCCCGGTGGGTCCAGCATGGCAAGCTTTGAGAATGTCAAGAGCTTTTTGTCCATAAACACACCGTCGGATGACTTGATCCGCACAGATTTTGAATAGAAAGGGTCGCCCGAAATAATGTTTAACATCCTTGAAGAATTTATTCTTCTGCTGGGTCGACATCCCTTTCACAATGAAGTTACCCGCATGGTAATTTGCGAAGTCAGCAAACCATGGGGTAGAAGAGTTTCCACGAAAAGAAACCGGATTGAGTGTCTCGAGAGGAAATGTTTCATTTATTTCCTTTTTCTCGAAAACATCTTGGTGAGGGTTTTCTAATCTGAACATATGATCAGCAGCCAGTGTTTCAGCTCCTTTTTATCACGTATGATGATATCAAATTTCTGGAGGAGGAGAACCCAACGGAGCAATCTCGGCTTTGCATCTTGTTTTGCAAAGAGATATTTAAGAGCCGAGTGATCCGTATACACTACACATTTGGTCAAGATTAAGTATGGCCGAAACTTCTCAAATGCATACACTACAGCTAATAGCTCTTTTCTCGTGGTGGTGTAATGGTTTGAGCTTCAGTCATAGTCTTACTTGCGAGTGAATAGGTGAAAATGCTTAGCTCTACGTTGCCCTAAGACTGCACCGATAGCAAAATCACTTGCATCGCACATGAGCTCAAAGGGTAAATCCCAGTCTGGAGCAACGAGAATGGGTGCTTCAGTAAGCTTTTTCTTCAATGTTTCAAAAGCTATGATGCACTCGTGTGAGAAGATAAAAGGAGCATCCTTTTCAAGAAGATGGGTCATTGGCCGGGCGATTTTAGAAAAATCTTGTATAAATCTACGATAGAAACCGGCATGACCTAAAAAACTCCTAATACCTTTGACGGTAGTAGGATGAGGTAATTTAGCAATAACATCGACTTTTGCTCTATCTACCTCAATCCCATTTTTTGAAATCTTATGGCCAAGGACTATGCCTTTTTTGACCATAAAGTGGCTCTTCTCCCAATTTAGACAGAGATTGGTGTCTTCACACCGTTTTAGCATTTTATCTAGATGGGAGAGACATGTTTGAAACGAATCCCCAATGACCGAGAAGTCATCCATAAACACCTCCATTGTTTCCCCGATCATGTCGTGGAAAATGGCCATTATACATCGTTGGAACGCGCAGGAGCATTACATAAGCCAAAAGGCATACGTCTGTAGGCAAAAGTTCCGTATGGGCAGGTGAATGTGGTTTTATCTTGATCCTTTGGATCAATGGGGATTTGAAAGTAACCCGAGAAACCATCAAGGAAACAATAGTATTCATTCCCTGCTAATCTCTCAAGCATTTGGTCCATAAAGTGTAGAGGAAAATGGTCTTTACGAGTAGTGTCATTCAACTTACGATAGTCAATGCAAACACGCCATCCCGTAACCAATCGAGTTGGAATTAACTCGTTATCTTCATTTGTGACAACAGTTATGCCACCCTTTTGAGGAACACAGTGAATTGGGCTAACCCAAGGACTATTCGAGATCGGGTAAATCAATCCCGCATCAAGAAGTTTGATAACCTCCTGTTTGATAACATCATGGATTTTTGGATTTACTCTTCTCTGATGTTGAACTGCTGGCTTGAAGTCATCCTCCATCAAGCTTTTGTGAGTACAAAACCGTGGTTGATACCCTTAATGTCGGAGAGTTTCCAAGCAATTGCTTGCTTGTGTGACTTCAAGATCTTTATGAGAGCAGACTTTTCATCTTTACTCAAATCTCTAGCAATAATGACGGGTAATTTATCATCACCTTCTAGAAATGCATACTCGAGATGAGGCGGTAAGTCCTTAAGCTCAACCTCAGGAAATTCTTCAGTTTTCTCAACTGACTTGACTTCCTTGTTATGAAGTTTGACGGGAGGGAGTGGAGATGATGATGGATCATCATTAAGCAATTTCTCAATGAGAAGTATGTCCCCCTCAATGTCGATGGGAGCGTGATCAATTTCCCATGGTACAGAATCACTAGACAAGTAGGCTTCAATCTCTTCTAAGATGAAGTCACTTTCCTCAAATGGGGTGAGAGAAGGAGTAGAATTGGCGATGATAGGTTGAGATGAATGAGTGAGATTATCACTCGAAGAATTATGATCAAAACCAAGAACTTCTTGAGTACTCTTCGTAAGCAACATCAATGATATCTATTCGGTTAACCGATTCAGAATCATAATTTGCGGAGTACCTTGAAGTTTGATCAAGGTTAAAGGTGAGAGCTTCATTACCAACACGTAATGTGATTTCTTGCTCAAATACATCAATGAGAGCACCGCCCGTTCTCAGGAATCCTCGACCAACAATGAGAGGAACCCGATGATCGGCATCAAAATCAACAACCACGAAGTCACCTGGAAAATGGAACTTTCCTACTTTCACAAATACGTCCTCGGCAATGCCAAGAGGACGGATATTGTACGATCTGCAAGCTCGAGAGTCATGCATGTAGGAGTAAGGTCCGAAAGAGAAAGTTTCTTCCAAATCGAATAAGGCATCGTTGATGCTTGCACCAAGATCTGCTAGGGCAAAGCATTCAACCATTCCTGGAAATACACAAGGTAAGAGAAATTTTCCAGGATCTCCAAGCTTTTCTCGAAGCTTCTTCAGGATAACTGCTGAAAGCAGCTTCGTTAAGAGGAGTTTTAGCCATTTCAAACAACTTTTCCTTGTTGCTTAACATGTGTTTGAGAGTTGATGCAAACTTGGGCATCAGCATGATAGCATCCGCAAAGCTTATGTCAAAGTGTAACTCTTGGAAAATTTGGAAAATTTGTCCATTTGATGATTAGCTTTTTCACGGAGCTTTGCTCATCAAACGTGATGGGTAAGGAATAGAAGATTTGATTTGTATTTTCAACGGGAGCTACAGTGTGGTTCAAAAACAACTCGATTAGATTTGGGTTTATGGACAACTTGGGATGGACATGTGGTACCTCCATTATTAATAGGAAGTTCCTTGTCCCTGTCGCCTTGGTAGCTTGACTCATTTCTCCTAGTGGAGGAGGCATTGGAGTCGTAGGTCCATTGTGTGTCCTAGGTTCACTTTCCACTACCTTCGGGAGAGAAGAAGAGGTAGTAGGAATAGCAGGTCCATTGTATGAAACACCACTTCTAGTTGTGATCGCCTTAGCATCGCCCCGGGTTAGCGATCGTGTTGCTCGGAAGTTTTCCTGAGCCCGAGGGTTGATCATTTAAAGACTTTTTGAGATCAGCGATCTGACTGACCAACAACCTGTTCATTTCATCTTGGGATTTCATGAACTACTTTAATAACTCATCGATGATGGTACTGGAGGATGTGGAGGGAAATTCTGAGGTCGGATGTTTTGATTATGACCTTGTTGTTGAAAATTCCATTGATTAGGATTCACATTCCCATGAAATTGATTCCCTGATTGAAATTGTTTTGATGAAGGTTCCCTTGTTGTTGGAAACCTTGATTGGGTCCAGGATAGAAATTACCTTGGTTTTGATAACCTTGGTTAATTCTAGGTTGATTCGATTCGTTAGGATTCTGGTTAAAACCGGTGGTGCCCGATAAGTGTTAGCACGGTAGTTTGGTTCATTCTGAGGACGGTATTGATTACCTCCTTGATTTGAAGTACCGGCTATAGCATTAGCTTCAAACGAACTACCATCGGTGGCGTGACAAATTGTAGTATGCATGAGGACCACCACAAGTAACACAAACTTCAACTTTCTTCACTTCACCATGTGATGGTGTTTGAGTGAAAGTGACTTTCCTTTGGTTAGCAAGAACCAAAGCCTGAACAATATCCGTGAGTTTATCAATCTTAGCATCGGTGCTAGATGTACTCACAGGAGATGAAGTAGAAGGTCCAGCATTAGAGTAGAAGGTCCAGATTAGACTGAATCATATGTCTTTGTGCGGAAAGAACGGACCTGGGACTTGTTTTCAATGATTTGTAAGGCTTCTTTTGTGGTTTTGCTAAGGAAATTACCTCCCGCGGAGGCATTCAAAGAGTCTTGGTCATCTTGTCTCAGACCATATAGAAAGTATCCATTTGCATTAACTCGGTAAAACCATGATGTGGACACTTGCGGAGCAATTCTTTGTAACGATCCCATGCCTTCCCGAATGATTCATCAAATCTCTGAGAAAATTTCATTATCTCATTCTTAAGACTTGTAGTTCGGGATGGAGGATAGAATTCGTTAACAAACTTGGTAACTAGATCCTCCCATGTCTCAATGGAACGAGGGGTTTGTTTCTCAAGCCAATTCGGGCTTGTCCTCTAGAGAAATGGGGAAGAAGAAGCTTGATAGCTTCATGTGGGACATTCTTGTACTTGATGGTAGATGCAATCTTGTTAAACCATCGAATGTGTGCATGAGGATCATCCCGCTCAAAACCATAGAATTGGCTTTGGGTTACTAGATTAAGCAACCTGGTTTTGAGCTCGAAGGTATCGCCACAATGGTGGGACAACAATGGCATCTTCGTAACCCTCGATGGGTGCTTGGAGAAGCTCATTCATGGGTTTGTCTTCTGCCATTACGGCAGGTGGTGGTGGTGGTAGACGTTCCTCGGTCCACGGCTGAGGAGCCGAACTTCCTCTACGTCTACGAGGAATCTTTCCAAGTTCTGAAAGTGGACTTGTAGAACTGAAGAACGAAAAGCGCATGCACTAAGTATAAAAATCAATTTTCAAAACAAATGCGAGGCAAAACGACAAGTGAACTTAACCAATAATCACAAATGAAATGGCTTCATTGAAAAAGGTACACCAAATCACAAGGACACAAAGGCAAGTTTTAAATCTGGTTCGAACTTATTATGGTCACACCCCCAGTTAGTAGGTGTACCGCCTTGATTTGCGGTGGTTGATTTTTATGTATATATTAAGTACCACTGAAAAGACGTAGGTAATGATTTGTGCTAAGGGTTTAAAAACTTTTGACAATATTTTTGGTATCGTCTCGTTTAACCAAATCGTATCTCTTTAAGAATCACCTTTAAAAGAAACACAAGCTAGAAAACGTTACGATTGTTTTGTTGTTTTATATTGTTTTTGGGTTTTTAACACTTTAGGAAAAGTGTTAATGAACTTTTGATTTATATTGAACTTTACAAAACTGTTACAAACGGTGGTATATGTAAGTATGGATTCAAAAATGCTTAGAACACGCCAGTTCTCCCGGCAGCGGCGCCAAAATTTGATCGGTGCTAAACAGTCAAGCTATATCACTCAAGCTAATCACTTGTGAATGACTAACCGTAATAAACTTAAAACTGCTCAGAAACCAATGCAATGAAGATCAAAGGAATATAGGGGATTCCTGGGTCGTTAAGTCCCACGGAGGATGAATTGGTGTATAAACACTTGATCAGATGATAGAATGATCACTAAGGATAGTGATCAGTAAGGTTTTGGATGGATAATTATACCTAAAGAAAAGATTTGTAAATTACAAATGAATTTAAATTAAAAGAAATTAAAAAATTAAAATATATTAAATAAACGCTATCACTATTTTTACAATGATGTTTTTGTGATTTTATAAAACAAAATATCTTAAATAAACTATTTTAACTAAAACGTAAACTCAAATTATCTAAAAAACTAGATTTAAAAAAATGAAACGTACGTTATTATAAAATTACGTTGAAGCAAGCAAAACGTAAAATTTATGAAATAAAAGTCCTACAAGTGTAAAAACAATTTTTTACGTACTATATGATAAAAGAAAATTTTAGAAAAAAGATTTATATTTTTTTTGACTTTTATATATTTTATTATGAATTAATTACTATTTTACACTAATTAAATGTTTAAAAATACTAAAACTATTTGGAAAAATCTGAAACTTTTTTATAAAATACTTAATACTAATACAATTTTATAAAAAATACAAAAATCGAATAAGCTAGAAATAAGCTAAAACAACCAAATAAGCTAAACTGGATAAAGTGTATATAAGTAATAGATTGTGCAAAATGTTAACGACAAGTCCCAAGTATGGTATGTGTGGTGTGGTGAGCTGGTGGCAGGGTTCGAATCCCAAAGAACTCCTTTTGCAACTATTTTATTTTTGGAATTTTTCTTCACAAACTTGTTAAGCAAAAGAAAATAAGCATTTTTTATAACCTGACTTTATGAAAATGATTATAAGCTCTGAAATAAGTGAAGATCTCAACAAGAAAACAAAAATATGGAATAAGGACAAGGATTTAAGTAAAAATGGCTAATAAGCTATCTAATAAGCAAAAGGAGAATGGAAATAAGCTAAGAGAATGATTATAAGCTAAATTGAAAACTGAAAAAGCACAATGACTAAAAGCAATGAACAAGCTCAAATAAGCACAATTGACACAGGTACACATGACACTACTTGGTTATCTATGTACTTTCTAACTAAATTATAAGCACTTAAACAAGCTAAGAAATGAAAATGAACACTGGAATAAGCAAGTTGACCAAATTGAACCTCTAAAAGCTAATTTACAAGGTTGGTTGCCACTAATAAGCTCTTTACTAGCTTTTGAAAATCTGGAAACCACTCATCTTAATGAGACAGTTGGTGAGTATTGGACCAAACTAAAAGCCATGTGCAGCTCTATTAAATAAGCTACAAAGTTAAAAATAAGTACTGGAATAACTAGACAACTAGGTTAGCTACACAAAAAGCCAAAGCTCACAAGTCGACTTAATAATTAGCTTTTACAAGCTTATTAAAAGCTTGCTCAACTGTGTGCACAGGGCATGTTTTCAGACAAGGTACCAACAATAAGCTAATTAAAAAGCACTTAAAAAGCTGATTAACAGAGAACTAATATTTTTCTAATTTAGTTTAGCAACTAAACTTTAATTTACCAGAAGCTTATTAACTAAATTTTAATATTAAGTACACAGTGAAATTCTAAGTTTTATTCAAAAACGGGTATTAGAAAATTTTGACTTTTAATTTATACTAAGATGTTGACTTATATGAACTTTAAATTGATACTAAGCACTGATTATGATGTATTAAGGTGTATTAATACTAATTTGAGCAAATATAACAACTTCTTAACACAAAACCATGATCATAAAACTTAAAATTCCAAATGTAACAAAGAGAGATGGATTAAAGAGTGATTTTGACTTTTCACCAAATAAGGTCTGGTTTTTATTGTTTGTTTGAGTTATTAGGGACTAATGAGACATAAAGACAGTACAAGTAATCAACACAAACAAGACCTGTTCAGTTTAAGCAAGCCAATCCAAACACCCTTTACTTAACTGTTTGGAAGATTTTCAAAGCAAATCACAAATGTAAACCACAAAACTGATTTCAGATTTTATATAATCATTAAATAAGACTAATTAAACATGAACCAACAGTGATAACAACATAAAACTAAGAACTTAGACTTAAGCTATTTTAACTGTTAAAATGAAATTTTTACTAGCTACAAATTTAAAAGAACAAACCACTGATTTTTATGTTTAATTTCACTTAACTATGACTAATGAACATGATCAAACAGAAATTTGAGCTAATGACTGCTTCACACGTGAAATTGCCAAAATGAATCAAAAAGCTTACAAGATGTTTCCAAGTGAAATATGAGAACCAAGGACTGAAAATAGATCCTATAGCTTCCCAAGAAGCACTAAACCCAAGGCAATCCTTTATTAACCCGCTCCATGTCTTGATCTTCATTTCACAGGACTTTTGATTTTTCCACTATTTTTGATGTATTTTTGGTATTTTTTTTCTTTTTGATACTAAACAGAATTTTAAGGTATCTAAAAGCTTTAATAAGCTTTCTGAGGAGCTTATATTGGCTTATGAGTCCTTATCATCCACTACTGAACAACATTCAAACAATTTGAGATTTGGAACTTTTGAAAATGCATAAACTGAAATCATGAACATAAACTGGAATTGCTTATTGATAAAAGTTTATAATACACTGAAAACACTTAATTCAACACTAGAAAGCTTAAACATACACTGGAAATTAAAGTTTAACTAATTCGACATAAACTAAATGAAATTACACTAGATATTTTTTCTTCTGCTTCTCCTCTTCTTTATAGTATTTTGAAACTCCCCACTTGAATCTGAACATATCCCATCAACATTCTTGACCATTGATTGAGTCAAACTCATCCTAGCCTTTAAACTTACTTTTGGCTCCAAAAGTGCAAATGGTTGCTTGAGACAGTTTCAGAGTAATTAAAGAAGTTTGGGATGTTATGAGGTGGAGGGACAATATGTGAAGTAGTCATGGAGTAGGAGTGATTTGGAAAGCAAAAACAAATTTTTGTGAGTGCTACAAGAAAGGTTCATGGTGGGGAAGCATTAATTGGTTGTGGGCTTGTGTCTAGGAGGGGGATGAGGTGAGAGAGTGGGTAGCAAGTGGTGAGGTGGAAGTAACAGGTGGTAAAACCACCCTGGTTTTGAGATTACTGAGATGGAAGAGACAAATGAATACAATGTGGGCTGTTTTCTCTTTTTTTAAATATTGGGCCAGGTTGGTTTATTGGATTTGGATTGGGCTTGGATAAATATAAAGGATCCGTTCGGTTTAAGTAGCTTAATAACCCAAGGACCAAAAATGTAAATCTGCCAAACTTCAAGGACTGAACTTGTAATTTTCTCTAAACTTATCATAAAGGACCAATTATGTCATTTATTAATAATACAAGGGTGTTGTTTGAATAATTTCTATTTTTGAACACCCAGGGACTATTTTTGACATTTTTGTAAAGTTGAGGGACTAAAGTTGTCAATTGTGATTTTTGAACTTTAAAGGGTTTGTTTTGACAACTTTTGAATCTCAAGGACCTTAAATGACATTTTACAAATTTTTGAATTACCAGGGACTAGATTTGACAACTTTTGTAACTTGGGGGACTAAAACTGCCAATTATGCAAACTTGATACGTTTTTCATCAGATTTTGATGGTTTTGCATTTAAAACATATAAAACACTTGTTTGTGATATTTTTATCATTTTGAAGCATTTCTGAGTGTTTTCAGATGTTTTTGTAGTCTAGACATTATAAAAATGATGAGTATTTAGACACTCATCAATCCCCCACACTAAGATATTGCTAGTCCCTAGCAATGATTTGAGAAAAATTAATGGATTTTATCTCTTTACCAAAAGCCATTACTTCTGGAGTAGCCAATTGTTTTAGCTCAAGTAAGAACCTTGGTACAATGATAACCAAATGATTTTGAGCAAATCATAAGCTTTCAACGGATTTGATTTGTCTTTACCAGAAGCCGTTTGCTTCTGGACTAGCCAACTCTTAGATAAATTATCAATATTATCTTTGGTGAGTCGAATACCAATTATGGATTTCCAACTGCCTTTACCACAAGCCATAAACTTGCGGGCTAGTCAACTCTTCACTAATTAAAGATATGGTGAGCTGAATACCATACAATTTTGGGCAAATTGCAAGCCGTCAACGGATTTGAGATATCTTTACCAAGAGCCGTTTGCTCCTGGATTAGCCAAACCTTTTGTTTATTAGGCAAGCGGATGATAACCATAATCTGAGTAAGTGAAAAACACTTACTCCAAAAAAATATTTTGGCCAAAAATGGGGAATTAGGCGGTATAATTACATGATAAAATTCGTGAGAATTCCCCCACACTTAGAAATGAATATTGCCCTCAATATTCAAAGTACCGGCGGTTATGCGAAACATAAACATAAAAGGGAAATATTACGGCCATTATTTTGTTTTGATATATACACATATATTTTTTTTTTTTTTTTTTTTTTAAAAGATTGATATATACAATGGGAAACTCCCCACACTAGGTAGTGGTAGAAAGGGGTAAGAAGACAGAAACATGGGTGAATACCCATATGGTGTGTGCTACTATTTTTGATTCCCGAGTCACTAGCTTGACTCGATCCCCGCATTCATTGATTCATGGGGAAAGTTTGTAGATCTGGGACAATCACGGGTGGAATGTCCTCTCCAAAGTAGTGCTTCAATCGATGACCATTCACTTTAAAGTTTGGACCATCGGGGTGAGATAACTCAATGGTGCCATAAGGATAAACCTTAGTGATAGTAAATGGACCAGACCAGCGGGACTTAAGCTTTCCCGAGAAAATCTTCAATCTAGAATTGAAAAGAAGGACTCGATCACCAACGTTGAAAACGCGGTTCTTGATTTTAGAGTCATGAATCTTCTTTGTCTTTTGTTTGTAGATCAAAGAGTTTTCGTAAGCTTGATCACGAAGTTCATTTAGTTCATTCATTTGAACTTTTCTGTGATCAACCGCTGTCAGATATCGAAGTTTGCATGTTTTAAGGCCCAGTAAGCCTTGTGCTCTAGTTCAATCGGAAGATGACATGCCTTTCCGTACACTAGCTTGTAAGGAGTACACCCAATTGGTGTTTTGTAAGCTGTATGAAAAGCCCAGAGTGCGTCATCCGTTTATCCACCGGATGCACGATTTTCACCTACTGTCCTTTCAAGGATTCTTTTAAGACCACGGTTTGAAACTTCCACCGCCCAATTTGTTTGGGGGTGGTATGCAGTAGATAGACGATGAGTAACACCATACTTTTGCATGACTCGATCAAATTGGTCATTACAAAAATGTGTACCACGATCACTGATTATAGCACGAGGAGTTCCAAACCTGGCCAAAAGAGATTTCAAAAATTTCACAACTACTCGGGCATCATTTGTAGGTAAAGCTTTTGCTTCAACCCATTTTGACAAATAGTCAACAGCCACGAGTATGTACTTGTTACCACGAGACGAAGGAAATGGCCCCATAAAATCAATACCCCAGATGTCAAATATCTCACAAACTTGAATGGCATTTTGTGGCATTTCATTTCTTTGAGAGATATTTCCGTGACGTTGACAAGCATCACAAGCTTTGACAAAATCGTGGGCATCCTTATAGATTGTGGGCCAATAAAACCGGAATCAAACACCTTTTTGGCGGTGTAGTTTGGACTATGATGGCCCCCGTGGGTCCAAGATGGCAAGCTTTGAGAATGTCAAGAGCTTCTTGTCCATAAACACACCGTCGGATGACTTGATCCACACAGATTTTGAATATGAAAGGGTCGTCCCGAAATAATGTTTAACATCCTTGAAGAATGTGTTCTTCTGTTGGGTCGACATCCCTTTCACAATGAAGTTAACCGCATGGTAATTTGCAAAGTCAGCAAACCATGGGGTAGAAGAGTTTCCACGAAAAGAAACCGCATTGAGTGTCTCGAGAGGAAATGTTTCATTTATTTCCTTTTTCTCGAAAACATCTTGGTGAGGGTTTTCTGATCTGGACAGATGATCGCAGCCGGTTCTCAGCTCCTTTTTATCACGTATGATGATATCAAATTTCTGGAGGAGGAGAACCCAACGGAGCAATCTCGGCTTTGCATCTTGTTTTGCAAAGAGATATTTAAGAGCCGAATGATCCGTATACACTACACATTTGGTCAAGATTAAGTATGGCCGAAACTTCTCAAATGCATACACCACGGCTAATAGCTCTTTTTCCGTGGTGGTGTAATGGGTTTGAGCTTCAGTCATAGTCTTACTTGCGTAGTGAATAGGCTGAAAATGCTTAGCTCTACGTTGCCCTAAGACTGCACCGATAGCAAAATCACTTGCATCGCACATGAGCTAGAAGGGTAAATCCCAAAATGGCAACGAGAATGGGTGCTTCGCTTTTTCTTCAATGTTTCAAAAGCTATGATGCACTCGTGTGAGAAGATAAAAGGAGCATCCTTTTCAAGAAGATGGGTCATTGGCCGGGCGATTTTAGAAAAATCTTGTATAAATCTACGATAGAAACCGGCATGACCTAAAAAACTCCTAATACCTTTGACGGTAGTAGGATGAGGTAATTTAGCAATAACATCGACTTTTGCTCTATCTACCTCAATCCCATTTTTTGAAATCTTATGGCCAAGGACTATGCCTTCTTTGACCATAAAGTGGCTCTTCTCCCAATTTAGACAGAGATTGGTGTCTTCACACCGTTTTAGCATTTTATCTAGATGGGAGAGACATGTTTGAAACGAATCCCCAATGACCGAGAAGTCATCCATAAACACCTCCATTGTTTCCCCGATCATGTCGTGGAAAATGGCCATCATACATCGTTGGAACGTGCCCGGAGCATTACATAAGCCAAAAGGCATACGTCTGTAGGCAAAAGTTCCGTATGGGCAGGTGAATGTGGTTTTATCTTGATCCTTTGGATCAATGGGAATCTGAAAGTAACCCGGAGAAACCATCAAGGAAACAATAGTATTCATTCCCTGCTAATCTCTCAAGCATTTGGTCCATAAAGTGTAGAGGAAAATGGTCTTTACGAGTAGTGTCATTCAACTTACGATAGTCAATGCAAACACGCCATCCCGTAACCAATCGAGTTGGAATTAACTCGTTATCTTCATTTGTGACAACAGTTATGCCACCCTTTTAGGAACACAATGAATTGGGCTAACCCAAGGACTATCTGAGATCGGGTAAATCAATCCCGCATCAAGAAGTTTGATAACCTCCCGTTTGATAACATCATGGATTTTTGGATTTACTCTTCTCTGATGTTGAACTACTGGCTTGAAGTCATCCTCCATCAAGATTTTGTGAGTACAAAACTCAGGGTTGATACCCTTAATGTCCGAGAGTTTCCAAGCAATTGCTTGCTTGTGTGACTTCAAGATCTTTATGAGAGCAGATTTTTCATCTTTACTCAAATCTCGAGCAATAATGACGGGTAATTTATCATCACCTTCTAGAAATGCATACTCGAGATGAGGCGGTAAGTCCTTAAGCTCAACCTCAGGAAATTCTTCAGTTTTCTCAACTGACTTGACTTCCTTGTTATGAAGTTTGACGGGAGGGAGTGATGATGATGATGGATCATCATTAAGCAACTTCTCAATGAGAAGTATGTCCCCCTCAATGTCGATGGGAGCGTGATCAATTTCCCATGGAACAGAATCACTAGACAAATAGGCTTCAATCTCTTCTAAGATGAAGTCACTTTCCTCAAATGGGGTGAAAGAAGGAGTAGAATTGGCGATGATAGGTTGAGATGAATGAGTGAGATTATCACTCGAAGAATTATGATCATAACCAAGAACTTCTTGCGAGTACTCTTTCGAAGCAACATCAATGATATCTATTCGGTTAACCGATTCAGAATCATAATTTGCAGAGTACCTTGAAGTTTGATCAAGGTTAAAGGTGACAGCTTCATTACCAACACGTAATGTGATTTCTTGCTCAAATACATCTATGAGAGCACGGCCCGTTCTCCGGAATCCTCGACCAACAATGAGAGGAACCCGATGATCGGCATCAAAATCGACAACCACGAAGTCAGCTGGAAAATGGAACTTTCCTACTTTCACAAATACGTCCTCGGCAATGCCAAGAGGACGGGATATTGTACGATCTGCAAGCTCGAGAGTCATGCATGTAGGAGTAAGTTCCGGAAGAGAAAGTTTCTTCCAAACTGAATAAGGCATCAGGTTGATGCTTGCACCAAGATCTGCTAGGGCAAAGCATTCAACCATTCCTGGAAATACACAAGGTAAGAGAAATTTTCCTGGATCTCCAAGCTTTTCTGGAAGCTTTTCAGGATAATCAGCAGTTCTCGTTAAGAGGAGTTTTAGCCATTTCAAACAGCTTTTCCTTGTTGCTTAACATGTGTTTGAGAGTTGATGCAAACTTGGGCATCAGCATGATAGCATCCGCAAAGCTTATGTCAAAATGTAACTCTTGGAAAATTTGGAAAAATTTGTCCATTTGATGATTAGCTTTTCACGGAGCTTTTGCTCATTCAAACGTGATGGGTAAGGAATAGAAGATTTGGATTTGGTATTTTCAACGGGAGCTACAGGTGGTTCAAAAACAACTCCTGGATTAGATTTGGGTTTATGGACAACTTGAGGCTGGACATTGTTGGTACCTCCATTATTAATAGGAAGTTCCTTGTCCTTTGTCGCCTTGGTAGCTTGACTCATTTCTCCTAGTGGAGGAGGCATTGGAGTCGTAGGTCCATTGTGTGTCCTAGGTTTACTTTCCACTACCTTCGGGGAGAGAAGAAGAAGAGGTAGTAGGAATAGCGGGTCCATTGTATGAAACACCACTTCTAGTTGTGATCGCCTTAGCATCGCCCCTCGGGTTAGCGATCGTGTTGCTCGGAAGTTTTCCTGAGCCCGAGGTTTGATCATTTAAAGACTTTTGAGATCGCGATCAGTGACCAACAACCTGTTCATTTCATCTTGGGATTTCATGAACTGCTTTAATAACTCATCGATGATGGTACGGAGGATGGAGGGAAATTCGAGGTCGGATGTTTTGATTATGACCTTGTTGTTGAAAATTCCATTGATTAGGATTCACATTCCCATGAAATTGATTCCCTCGATTGAAATTGTTTTGATGAAGGTTCCCTTGTTGTTGGAAACCTTGATTGGGTCCAGGATAGAAATTACCTTGGTTTTGATAACCTTGGTTCATTCTAGGTTGATTCTGATTCTGGTTAGGATTCTGGTTAAAACCTGGTGGTGCCTGATAAGTGTTAGCACGGTAGTTTGGTTCATTTTGAGGACGGTATTGATTACCTCCTTGATTTGAAGTACCGGCTATAGCATTAGCTTCAAACGGACTACCATCGGTGGCAATACAGTTGTAGTATGCATGAGGACCACCACAAGTAACACAAACTTCAACTTTCTTCACTTCACCATGTGATGGTGTTTGAGTGAAAGTGACTTTCTTTAGCAAGAACCAAAGCACTGGAACAATATCCGTGAGTTTATCAATCTTAGCATCGGTGCTAGATGTACTCACAGGAGATGAAGTAGAAGGTCCAGCATTAGAGTAGAAGGTCCAGATTAGACCGAATCGATATGTCTTTGTGCGGAAAGAACGGACCTAGGACTTGTTTTCAATGATTTGTAAGGCTTCTTTTGTGGTTTTGCTAAGGAAATTACCTCCTGCGGAGGCATTCAGAGAGTCTTGGTCAGCTTGTCTCGCACCATAATAGAAAGTATCCATTTGCATTAACTCGGTAAAACCATGATGTGGACATGCGGAGCAATTCTTTGTAACGATCCCATGCCTCCCCGAATGATTCATCAAATCTCTGAGAAAATTTCATTATCTCATTCTTAAGACTTGTAGTTCGGGATGGAGGATAGAATTCGTTAACAAACTTGGTAACTAGATCCTCCCATGTCTCAATGGAACGAGGGGTTGTTTCTCAAGCCAATTCCGGGCTTGTCCCTCTAGAGAAAATGGGAACAGAAGAAGCTTGATAGCTTCATATGGGACATTCTTGTACTTGATGGTAGATGCAATCTTGTTAAACCATCGAATGTGTGCATGAGGATCATCCCGCTCAAAACCATAGAATTGGCTTTGGGTTACTAGATTAAGCAACCCGGATTTGAGCTCGAAGGTATCGCCACAATGGCTGGGACAACAATGGCATCTCCGTAACCCTCGATGGGTGCTTGGAGAAGCTCAGTCATGGGTTTGTCTTCGCCATTACCAGGTGGTGGTGGTGGTAGACGCCTCAGCCACTGAAGAGTGAACCTCTACGTCTACGAGGAATCTTTCCAAGTTCTGAAAGTGGACTTGTAGAAATGGAAGAACGAGTGCGCATGCACTAAGTATAAAAATCAATTTTCAAAACAAATGCGAGGCAAAACGACAAGTGAACTTAACCAATAATCACAAATGAAATGGCTTCTTTGAAAAAGGTACACCAAATCACAAGGACACAAAGGCAAGTTTTAAATCTGATGTTCGGGAACTTATTATGGTCACACCCCCAGTTAGTAGGTGTACTGCCTTGATTTGCGGTGGTTGATTTTTATGTATATATTAAGTACCACTGAAAAGACGTAGGTAATGATTTGTGCTAAGGGTTTAAAAACTTTTGACAATATTTTTGGTATCGTCTCGTTT
This sequence comes from Chrysanthemum makinoi, assembly GCA_910596185.1. Lineage (NCBI taxonomy): Eukaryota > Viridiplantae > Streptophyta > Magnoliopsida > Asterales > Asteraceae > Chrysanthemum > Chrysanthemum makinoi. Next base: position 10,698,807 of record OU343217.1, read on the forward strand.
AACCAAATCGTATTTCTTTAAGAATCACCTTAAAAGAAACACAAGCTAGAAAACGTTACGATTGTTTTGTTGTTTTATATTGTTTTGGGTTTTTAACACTTTAGGAAAAGTGTTAATGAACTTTTGATTTATATTGAACTTTACAGAAAACTGTTTACAAACGGTGGTATATGTGCAAGTATGGATTCTGAAAAATGCTTAGAACACGCTTACAGCCTCCGCGGCGCCAAAATTTGATCGGTGCTAAACAGTCAAGCTATATCACTCAAGCTAATCACTTGTGAATGACTAACCGTAATAAACTTAAAACTGCTCAGAAACCAATGCAATGAAGATCAAAGGAATATAGGGGATTCCTGGGTCGTTAAGTCCCACGGAGGATGAATTGGTGTATAAACACTTGATCAGATGATAGAATGATCACTAAGGATAGTGATCAGTAAGGTTTTGGATGGATAATTATACCTAAAGAAAAGATTTGTAAATTACAGCGACTTAAATGCAAATTAAAAGAAATTAAAAAATTAAAATATATTAAATAAACGCTATCACTATTTTTACAATGATGTTTTTGTGATTTTATAAAACAAAATATCTTAAATAAACTATTTAAACTAAAACGTAAACTCAAATTATCTAAAAACTAGATTTAAAATGAAAACGTACGTTATTTATAAAAATTACGCGAGTGCGCAAGCAAAAACGTAAAATTTATGAAATAAAAGTCCTACAAGTGTAAAAACAATTTTTTTACGTACTATATGATAAAAGAAAATTTTAGAAAAAATATTTATATTTTTTTGACTTTTATATTTTTTATTATGAATTAATTACTATTTTACACTAATTAAATGTTTAAAAATACTAAAACTATTTGGAAAAATCTGAAACTTTTTTATAAAATACTTAATACTAATACAATTTTATAAAAAATACAAAAATCGAATAAGCTAGAAATAAGCTAAAACAACCAAATAAGCTAAACTGGATAAAGTGTATATAAGTAATAGATTGTGCAAAATGTTAACGAGACAAGTCCCAAGGGGTATGGTATGTGTGTGGTGTGGTGAGCTGGGTGGCCAGGGTTCGAATCCCAGCAACTCCTTTTTGCTACTATTTTATTTTTTTGATTTTTCTTCACAAACTTGTTAAGCAAAAGAAAATAAGCATTTTTTATAACTGTGACTTTTTATGAAAATGATTAATAAGCTCAGAAATAAGCTGAAGATCTCAACAGTAAACAAAAATATGGAATAAGGACAAGGATTTAAGTAAAAATGGCTAATAAGCTATCTAATAAGCAAAAGGAGAATGGAAATAAGCTAAGAGAATGATTATAAGCTAAATTGAAAACTGAAAAAGCACAATGACTAAGAAATAAGCACTGAACAAGCTCAAATAAGCACAATTGACACAGGTACACAGGACACTACTTGGTTATCTATGTACTTTCTAACTAAATTATAAGCACTTAAACAAGCTAAGAAATGAAAATGAACACTGGAATAAGCAAGTTGACCAGCTGAACTCTCTAAAAAGCTAATTTACAAGGTTTGGTTGCCACTAATAAGCTCTTTACTAGCTTTTGAAAAGCTGGTAAAACCACTGCTCAGCTTAAGCTAATACAGTGGTGATGAGTATTGGACCAAACTAAAAGCCATGTGCAGCTCTATTAAATAAGCTACAAAGTAAAAAATAAGTACTGGAATAACTAGACAACTAGGTTAGCTACACAAAAAGCCAAAGCTCACAAGCTGAGACTTAATAATTAGCTTTTGACAAGCTTATTAAAAAGCTTGCTCAACCTGTGCAGGGCATGTTTTCTACAAGGTACCAACAATAAGCTAATTAAAAAGCACTTAAAAAGCTGATTAACAGAGAACTAATATTTTTCTAATTTAGTTTAGCAACTAAACTTTAATTTACCAGAAGCTTATTAACTAAATTTTAATATTAAGTACACAGTGAAATTCTAAGTTTTATTCAAAAACGGGTATTAGAAAATTTTGACTTTTAATTTATACTAAGATGTTGACTTATATGAACTTTAAATTGATACTAAGCATTGATTATGATGTATTAAGGTGGATTAAGACTGGATTGGGCAATACTAACAACTTCTTAACACAAAACCATGATCATAAAACTTAAAATTCCAACAGTTAACAAGAGAGATGGATTAAAGAGTGATTTTGACTTTTCACCAAATAAGGTCTGGTTTTTATTGTTTGTTTGAGTTATTAGGGACTAATGAGACATAAAGACAGTACAAGTAATCAACACAAACAAGACCTGTTCAGTTTAAGCAAGCCAATCCAAACACCCTTTACTTAACTGTTTGGAAGATTTTCAAAGCAAATCACAAATGTAAACCACAAAACTGATTTCAGATTTTATATAATCATTAAATAAGACTAATTAAACATGAACCAACAGTGATAACAACATAAAACTAAGAACTTAGACTTAAGCTATTTTAACTGTTAAAATGAAATTTTTACTAGCTACAAATTTAAAAGAACAAACCACTGATTTTTATGTTTAATTTCACTTAACTATGACTAATGAACATGATCAAACAGAAATTTGAGCTAATGACTGTCTTACACAGTAAATTGCCAAAATGAATCAAAAAGCTTACAAGATGTTTCCAAGTGAAATATGAGAACCAAGGACTGAAAATAGATCCTATAGCTTCCCAAGAAGCACTAAACCCAAGGCAATCCTTTATTAACCCTGCTCCAATGTCTTGATCTTCATTTTCACAGACTTTTGATTTTTCCACTATTTTTGATGTATTTTTGGTATTTTTTTCTTTTTGATACTAAACAGAATTTTAAGGTATCTAAAAGCTTTAATAAGCTTTCTGAGGAGCTTATATTGGCTTATGAGTCCTTATCATCCACTACAAACAACATTCAAACAATTTGAGATTTGGAACTTTTGAAAATGCATAAACTGAAATCATGAACATAAACTGGAATTGCTTATTGATAAAAGTTTATAATACACTGAAAACACTTAATTCAACACTAGAAAGCTTAAACATACACTGGAAATTAAAGTTTAACTAATTCGACATAAACTAAATGAAATTACACTAGATATTTTTCTTCTCTGCTTCTCCCTCTTTCTTTATAGTATTTTGAGACTCCCCACTTGAATCTGAACATATCCCATCAACATTCTTGACCATTGATTGAGTCAAACTCATCCTAGCCTTTAAACTTACTTTTGGCGCCAAAAGTGCAAATGGTTGCTTGAGACAGTTTCAGAGTAATTAAAGAAGTTTGGGATGTTATGTGAGGTGGAAGGGACAATATGTGAAGTAGTCATGGAGTAGGAGTGATTTGGAAAGCAAAAACAAATGTTTGTGAGTGCTACAGTAAAGGTTCATGGTGGGGAAGCATTAATTGGTTGTGGGCTTGTGTCTAGGAGGGGGATGAGGGAGAGAGTGGGTAGCAAGGTGAGGTGGAAGTAACAGGTGGTAAAACCACCACTGGTTTTGAGATTACAGAGATGGAAGAGACAATGTACATGTGAGGCGGTTTTCTCTTTTTTTAAATATTGGGTCGGGTTGGTTTATTGGATTTGGATTGGGCTTGGATAAATATAAAGGATCCGTTCGGTTTAAGTAGCTTAATAACCCAAGGACCAAAAATGTAAATCTGCCAAACTTCAAGGACTGAACTTGTAATTTTTCTCTAAACTTATCATGAAGGACCAATTATGTCATTTATTAATAATACAAGGGTGTTGTTTGAATAATTTCTATTTTTGAACACCCAGGGACTATTTTTGACATTTTTGTAAAGTTGAGGGACTAAAGTTGTAAATTGTGATTTTGAACTTTAAAGGGTTTGTTTTGACAACTTTTGAATCTCAAGGACCTTAAATGACATTTTACAAGTTTTTGAATTACCAGGGACTGATTTTGACAACTTTTGAAACTTGGGGGACTAAAACTGCCAATTATGCAAACTTGATACGTTTTTCATCCGATTTTGATGTTTTTGCATTTAAAACATATAAAACACTTGTTTGTGATATTTTTATCATTTTGAAGCATTTCTGAGTGTTTTCAGATGTTTTTGCAGTCTAGACAGTATAAAAATGATGAGTATTTAGACACTCATCAAAAAACCTTGAAGTAACATTGATGTTCTTATTTATTATTCCGCTGTGCAAATCATTGTTCCTATATCCTAGATGGGCTTAAACGATTCTTTACAGTGGTAACTGGTGGCAGTGGTGGTGGTGAATGGCGGTGGGTATTGGTGGTGGTGGTGGTGGCGGTGGGTGGGAGTGGTGGTGGTGGTGGTGGTGGGACTAAGTTAGGTTATGTATAAAGGACTAACGGTGCAATTTTTTCAGAAATTATGTATGAAGGACTAAAGGTGCAATCGTTTTTGTATTGAGGACTAACTGTGTAATTGCATAAATTGTCCCTGTGGTTTAAAGGATGGACGCTGCAACGATTATTGGCCAAAAGGGCTAAATGTGTAACTTCTAACGGAATTCATTTAACGATAGTTAAATCCAGGGACCAAAATGATGAAAAAGTTTCCCCACAGGGACGCCGCCTGCAATTAGCGAACCCCAGGGACGATTTTTGCAATCTGGGCAAACCACATGGACGATTTTTGCAATTTACTCTCTTCTAAATAAACGAAAACTTGGCCCCATTTCTGCTCCACATCACACATCAAATGACACCACCAGATCCGGCCAACACCGAGAGGATTCCGTCAACCAGATCAGATCCGGCCACCATATTCGTCAAACCATGACTGAAATGGGTTTACCATTTATTATTACCAGGCAATGATTGTGACTATTGTAGGGACGACGATATTATTATTTTTCCAAGTAAAAACAATCAAGTCTTATGTGATGTCTCTTCCAAGCACAAGGATAAACTGAAAGATCCAAGTGCATGAAGGTATTTAAGTAGAAGTTTGCAGGAAGGTATTTTGTTGAACAACATATACCCAATCATACTACATTGAATTGTGTTTTTGACCGGAAGGTCTCTGGTCGGAAGGGAAGAAAAATGGTTATTGTCACCGGATAAAATATTTGAGGTGATGATGAGAAGAAAAATGGTTAGTTGGTAAGATATAAATGAGGTTACTTGTTACGGATAAGAAATGTGTGGTGGTGAGGTGAGTGTGGTAGGTAAATATTATTTAGAGTAAATTGCATTTTTGGTCCTTAAGGTATGGCCAAATTGCAGGTTTCGTCCCTAACGTTTCGAAAGTCGCGATAGTCCTTATTTTGAAGGTTTTGTTGCATGTTTGGTCCCTAATATGCAACTTAAGGACCAAACATGCAATGAAAACTTCAAACTTTTAGGGACCAAATCTGCAATTTAGGGACCAAACATGCAACAAAACATTCAAAATGGGGACTACCGCTGCACTTTCAAAATGTTAGGGACGAAACCTGCAATTTGGCAATACCTTAGGGACCAAAAATGCAATTTACTCTATTATTTATAAAGCAAAGGGTAATTTTGTAATCTCAAAAAAAGTAAAAAAATATATTTATTTAACTTTTGTACTCGCCAGTGACACATGTCAAAAATTTGGTGGAGTTGAGCAGTTGGGACCAAATTGGAAAGGGACATGAAAGTGACCATATAAAGGGCCATGGTTGAGTTTTTGGCCTATTTAAGGAATTTGCTCCATTATTAAAATTCAATTCATTTTTAAGTGCGTTTGTCTGACCATGACGAAAGTAAATCCCCAAGGAATGAGTCAGGTCTCGGGCTAATGAGAGGTCCGAAACAACTAGAAGGGTTGCACAACCTTAACAATATTAGAGCCCATTAAATTTCTCAGAAAACACAAAAAGTTATTATTGAAACTGCTCAACTGCAATTGTATGTGAAATGGTCACTTGACATTAAGTGGAATAGTCTTGTAATACATTAATTTACCAACAGACGCTTGATTTGGTGTAAAGTGATGCTAACGGGACTTAGCTTAAGTCTTTGGAGAGTCAGCGTGACATCTAAGTTTCCTAAATCATAACCTGAATAATGCATGTTACGGACCTGAACACTTAACAAATGTCATATGTGAGTTCAATAAGCTAATTTACCAAACAAGTCATCAAATAGGTAATACTCAGTAACAAGTTTCATGTTACGGACACTTGATTTGGTGTAAAGTGATGCTAACGAGACTTAGCTTAAGTCTTTGGAGAGTCAGCGTGGCATATAAGTTTCCTAAATCATAACCTGAATAATGCATGTTACGGACCGTGGCATATAAGTTTCCTAAATCATAACCTGAATAATGTATGTTACGGACCTGAACACTTAACAAATGTCATATGTGAGTTCAGTAAGCTAATTTACCAAACAAGTCATCAAATAGGTCAGTAACAAGTTTCCAATGGTATTTGGACCATTTCTAGAATTGTGCGTGTCATCCTTGCGCAGGGGCCATGCTAATCTTATCTGTATCGTTCCAATTTTATCGGATGTCCCCGAAGGGACAAGATAAGCGACTTTTTCCTGCTATATAAAGCCCTTTCGAGTTTACTTTCTGAGCGATGTGGGGTAGATGCTTATTGCTGTGTAACACGCCTTTTACTTTTTTATTTATTCTTTTAACTCTTACCTAGCTTTATTATAATCTACTTCATCTTTTATATATCGTTACCTTATTAAAGTTCTTTTAAAACGATCGACAATCATAAAGTTTATTATGCTTTGTGGTTGTAAATAAGAATACAACTAAAAAGTTCTTCGTATACAGACAAATCATACATATGCGGATTCAAACACTTGTTTTAAGTTATGTTGCAACAAGCACTATCACGCAAAAAAATCAACTTTAAGTAAAACGACAAACACCAACAATATGTCTATGCAATTTGATCATAGCAACTATAGTTCATTAGTTTTCGTTATACTTGCTATAGACTAGTTGTTACCTAACTTAACCTCTGGTAATTCCCTTTTGTATATTAACAAACTTCCTGTGTGCTTATGGCTAATGGTTTCTTTTCGATACCAAGTTTACTACTTTTCATTAAGCTGTTTGAAATACTAAAAAGTAAAGTAAAGTAACTCCCAATGCCGTCTTTCACGGGTTATAGGTACCAAATACCGTTTACGGGTTATGGGTACCCAATACCGTTTCCGGTGAATGACAGTTTGAAAAGTTGGTCTTGATGATTTTTAGGGGAGGCCGGATTACAAGATATACCAAGGCGGTTTTCATTTAATTTTTCGTTTAAATAAATTAAAAGAAAATACCCAGCAACAAAGTCTGCTGTAGCTCAATCACTTTGATGATATAAAAGAATGTTTCGGCTCTTACTCTGGCTAGGAGTCCCAGGTTCGAGTCCTGGCAGCAGACACAATTTTTTTTTATACTTTTTTTTAGTTGCAGTAAATAACAGGTAAAAGTTAAAAAGAAATGGCCCATGCAGGTCTCGAACCTGCGATCTTGGCGTTATTAGCACGACGCTCTAACCAGCTGAGCTAATAGGCCTGTTTGCTTCAAATGATACAAATGTGGATTCAAAAAGTGCTTTTAAGTTGTGTTTGCAACAAGTATTATTATTACTGGCTTACCAAGACTTGACACAAAATATGGTCCGGTCCGTTAATCAAGTGTTATGATATCCCTTTCCGTATACTTCATGTGCAGTTTCTCCCTTTAATTAAAGACACGACGCTGCTAATGGATGCATTCTAAGTCAAATGTTGTGATAAGGGGAGATTTAGATATTAGAAGATAAGTAGTAGGTCAAATATGTAATTTGGTGAGAGACTTCACTAGTTAGCATCCAAATTCTTAAGTCTCCCACAAATTAACAGTTGAATACTTCAAAACTGAAACAAAAAATAAAATAAAATAAAAATAAAAAATAAATCAATGAAAACAAAACAGTAGAATGCATATCTGAAAGGTGGTCCATTGTATGTTTTATACTAGGTGGCTGTTATATTATTAAGGTCTACTAGTATACCAATTAAGGCCTTCAAGAGAATGACCTTTTTATGCTTGGAGAACAAGTGCCTGGAAGCATACTAGAATGCATCTTTCCATGTATAATAAGCTTGTTCACATAACTACAAAAGTCTTCTTGTGTGAAAATGACCATTCTTGGTCCAAGTCCAATAAGTGACAAATGTAATAATACATAAATTTGCAAATTACTACTAACTTGTAAACAGTTATGAAAGCACATTATAAAAATGTAATCCATTCATAAGTGTGTTTGTCTGACCATGATGAAAGTAAACCCCCAAGGACCATCGGGCTAGGTCAAGAACATGCATCTGACTAGGTCTCGGGCTAATGACAGGTCCGAAGCATCTAGAAGAGTTACATGACCTTAACAATATTGCAACCATTAACCTCTGAAAGAAACTAATAACTACTAAGAAATTTGATTAGTTGAGCAATATTGCACATTAAAGAGGACTTATTAATGTTGTATTTAGAGAATATGAAGTACATAAAGAGTATTTTGTAATCCAACTTATATAAATTAACTATCAGAATCCATTAATTTGCCAACAGATCCTTGATTTTAGTGTAAAATGAGTCTCCGCACACAAAAGAAGGGTATGTTGGTTTTATGGATATAAATTAGTAGACGTGAGTTAGGATCGAACTCGAGACTATGGGATTGCACACTTTACGTATGAGAATTTAAAGTTAATAATTAAATATAAACGTTATATTTATTTATTTATTAAACGAAATAACTAACGGACGTTAAGTAATTAATGTAATGGACTAACGGTCGTTAAAGGTATTTGGAAAAGGATCAAATTGCAAAAGTTGGGAAGGTTCTGGAATCCCTTTGGGACTCCTAATACCGATCGGCCATCAAGAAAAGGAAACAATCCACAACTTGTTCACCAAGTTAGCTTGGGTATATATACAAGGCTAGGGGTCTTGTTTTTCAATCTCTTGTGTTCATTAGCTAAACCTAAAATTGTTTTGTGTGTGTGTTTTGCTAAAACCGGTCGAACACCCTTCATAGGTGTCGATCCACTCTTTTCCAAACATCAAGTTATTTGGTTTGATAAAAACTAGCTTTACTTTAATTCGGTTTTAATGCGTGTGTACAAGAACTTAGTAATAACATACTTTTGTTATTGTCTTGGATTGAATTACAAAACGGTAAGGGGTAATTCATATAATCCTAACTAAATCAAATTAGGGTTCATCCGTTGCTAGTTTGTGGATTTGATTCTTGTTCGGCTAGAATCAACAAAGGTACGCATATTCTTTATGTTAATTAATTATTCGTTAATACATCCTAAACGCTTCCGCAATATTACTTTGATGTTTTGGTGATTATTTATTTGAATGTCTTGATATCTAATTCCAACAGTGGCATCACGAGTCATTGGTTTTAATGAGTAATTAATTACATAAACGCGTAATAAAACAAATACTTGTATGTTGTTTGCTATGTTTATCTAGGGTTTATGTTTTATTCATGTTTTGGTCGATTTTTTATTCATGGGGCGTTCCCCTAATTTTTTTTATCGACACATGTATAAATTTTAGGGTTTTGAAAATTGTTTGCTAACCTTATTAAAACCTAGAATTAATATTGATTACGTGATTAATTCGTGAATAATTTGTTATGTGTCATGGAATTTTTATATGCGATCTTGTGACTTACTTGTATAAATTGTTATGATGTCCATGACTATACATGCATGTTAGTCATGGATAAGTTGCTTTGATAAATTGTTTAATTGTTATGACATATTTATTTACGATAAATCTTGAATTGGGGAAGACTCCAATTATATATATATATTAATGAATCAATTATGTGCAATTTGGTATACTATTAATTATGGGTTTACGCAATCGATTCGTCGATGTATGTGGCTCACTTTCTATCGCTGGAGTGAAAGCCCTAATTAATATATACATTAATTTAACCTAGATATTGATTATTAATAGGATTTTATCGAATAAGTTGCATGTGGCTACTTGTTTACACGTATAAATTGTTTATTATGTGCGCATTGTTTTTTTAGTAGTTTATTTTTTATTGGTATTACTTGTTTGTTTATTATGTGCGACAGTTTAAGCAAAGGGTAATTTTTGAATAGAAAAATAATACGGACTAAACAATAGCGAAATTTGATTTGTTTTAGAAGAGTTAAGTTTTCAATAGTTTAATTGATTGGTGACTTTGGTACAAATGGTCTGAACGGCTCACCCATGAGAATGAACTAATAAAAGGGGTTTAAAGAAGTGCGCATAGTCACACTGAATGGATGTCCAAGGTTGTGCTTTAGCGTGCAGTCCTCTGCCCTGTAAGTTCGAGTGGAGCTACTTAGTAAGCCATATAATGTACAAGCTCATCTTAAGGGCGAATTAGTGTTGATTCCATGCGCCACTTTGGTGGTAATTATCCGAAACACTAAGTGTTTACACTTATGCAAAAGTACGGTATAATGGACGATAATTGACACTAAATTACTTGATTGGTGAACCCAATACCTCAATCAAAACTTTGATAATTTGATCTTTATGAATTGGTAATAAAAAGTTTTTATTAAATTTATGTTACAAGATGAATGCATGACATCTTTGTACATATTTGATTTGACCACATAAAATCAAAACTAGTACCCTTTTAAAATTAAGAATATGCCATCTAATTAAAAGGAACACTTGAAGTTGCAATTTATGTCATGAGAGTACTTGGCTAGATTGTGATGGAGAGGTAAATCTCTATGTAAAGTGAGATCTTGCATGGACATATTTGCAGTTCTTTAAGTTAGACACTTAAGTTGAGTAGGAAGTGAGATCTTGGACTCAATGGCATAAGATGGGATAAAACATGTTTATATTTGCAATAGCGTTGGAAAATATAAATCCCATAATGATCTAGGAGTTGGAAATTGTTTGCCAATTAATGTTCGACAGATTACCTTATTATATGCGTTCGTTGCTAGCAGATCAACTGATGTGATGAACCTATGATAATTTGGATCCTAGTTTTCGAGAAAATTATATGGTTATATGTTTATATTACCATTGGGTATATTTATTTTCTTGAAAAGTGTATTATCGAAAATACTAATACTTGAACTTTTTCTGTAGAAATGGCTCAAAACACCGATAACACTAACACTGCTCTAAATTCTGCGTTCAAAAGTTTTTTTGATCGAGAAAAGTTGACTGGCTCTAAGAATTTCAATGATTGGCACCGCTCTTTGAGAATTGTCTGTAGAGTTGCTGACCGGTTGAAATATCTTTATGAACCTTGCCCTGAACAACCAACTGGTCCTGATGCTACTCAAGCTCAAATTGATGCTTGGCAACTTGAGTATAAGCGTCATAATGATGTGGCTTGTCTTATGTTGGGAACAATGGAATCTGCTCTTCAAAAGCTGTTTGAACATTATTTCCCATATAATATGCTCAATGAACTTCGGACTATGTTTGAGAAACCAGCTGCCGTCGAGATTTATGAGTTGACCGACGCGTTACACGGTATTTGTAGGCAAGGTGAGGGTAAACCCGTGAGTGCTCATGTACTGGAAATGAAAGGTTACATGGACCAACTCAAAGCACTTGGCAAAACTTATGATGATGACATGGCGTGAATCGATTAATCGATCCCTTAACAAGGATTTTAATGGTTTTGTCGAGAAATTTCAATATGCACTGGGGAAGACGATTCTTGACCTACACGCATTGCTCATTGATTATGAGAAAGGGTTGCCTCAAAAGGTTCCTACCGCCCAGGTACTTGCTATTCAGGGTGGAAGGATTAATAAGCCAAAACCGCAGCGTGCGAACAACAAGAAGGGGAAGGGTAAGGGCAAGGTTGACAAAGGCAAACAGGTGATGGCCTATCAACCTCAACCCAAGAAGAACCCTACTCCTAGGAAGGAAAATCCTAAAAAGGATCAAGCATGCCATCACTGTAAAAGCGTTGGGCATTGGAAGAGAAACTGTGCTCTCTATCTTGATGAATTGCGGGCAAATAAACTGAAGTATGAAGGGTCTGCGGTAGCGGTACTTCAGGTAATTTATTTGTCATTGAATTATTTACTCTAAATCATAATAATTCATGGGTATATGATACGGCGTGGTATTCACATTTGTAATACACTGCAGGGGTTTAGAGTGAAGAGGAAGCTTGCCTATAGGGAGCAATATCTGCGTGGAAATGGCGCACATGCAGTTGTTGAAGCCATAGGAACGTTTAGTTTAGTATTGCCTTCGGGCTTAGTACTGTTATTAAACAATTGTCATTACGCACCTTCTATAATTAGAGGTGTTGTTTCCTTTTCAAGTTTGTTGGATGATGGTTTTACTCATACTATTTCAAGTAATGGAATTGATGTTTCTTTAAATGGTGTATTTTATTTTAAAGCAATTACTGTGAATGGTGTGTTTGAAATTGATATGATTGGAAATGAATCTAACAATAATAATAATTCGATGTTTAGCATTAACAAGAAGATAAAGTCAGACGTGAATTCTTCTTATCTTTGGCATTGTAGACTTGCTCATATAGGCAAGGCTTGCATGCATAAGCTGCAACAAGAAGGGCTTTTGCAAAATATCAATGATGAATCATTTGATAAATGTGAGTCATGCATATCTGGAAGATGACTAAGAAACCTTTTCATAGCAATATGGAGAGGGCTTCCGATCTACTTGGTCTTATTCATACTGATGTGTGTGGACCACTTAGACATGTGTCAAAGAGAGGTGCTAGCTACTTCTTAACCTTTATTGATGATTTCAGCCGTTATGGTTATGTTTATTTACTTAAGCATAAACATGAGGTGTTTGAAACAATTAAGGTTTTCAAAGTGAAGTAGAACGCAATTGGGAAAGAAGATTAAAGCTCTTCGATCCGATAGAGGAGGTGAGTATCTAAGCCAAGAGTTTAAAGATTACCTAGCTGAGAATGGAATTGTCCCGAATCTCACTTCTCCATATACTCCACAACAAAATGGTGTATCTGAGAGAAGAAATCGTACATTGTTGGACATGATACGATCTATGTTTAATCTTACCACTCTACCTTTATCCTTTTGGGATTATGCTTTAGAATCTGCTGTTCGTATTCTAAATATGGTTCCCACAAAGAAGGTTGATAAGACACCATATGAAATATGGCATGGTAAAGCTCTTAACTTGTCTTATTTAAAGGTGCGGGGTTGCGAGGTATGTTAAACGTGACTCAGCAGATAAACTCCAACAAAGATCTGTAAAGTGTATCTTCATAGGATACCCTAAGGAAACTATGGGTTACTACTTTTACTATCCAACTGAAAATAAAGTAATTGTTGCTAGGTATGGAGATTTTCTTGAAAGAGATCTCGTATCTCAAGAATTCAATGGGAGAGTTTATGATCTGGAAGATGATCATGAAGATGCATTACCTTCTGAAAACACTAATGCACTTCCGGTAGAACCGATAGTGGGTCCTCCACCGAAGTTGAAGTGATTCCGTTCGTAGATCCGTAAGGAATATACGTGCACTGAACGTCTATGTCTTAACGTAGAGGTTGAGGAAACTATGTTAGGAGATCTTGGAGAGTCTACTAGTTATAAAGCGCCATGGCAAGTCGACAAGGCTAAATGGCAGGTTGCAATGAATGGGGAAATGCAATCCATGAGAGAAAATGAAGTCTGGTAGAGGTTGACTTACCTCCAAACGCCTCGGTGGTTGGGAGTAAGTGGCTCTATAAGATTAAGACTGACATGGATGGCAATGTACACGTCTATAAAGCTCGTCTAGTTGCGCAAGGTTTTACTCAAACTTATGGCATTGATTACGAGGAGACCTTTTCTCCTGTAGCGGACATTAGAGCTATTAGAATTCTCATAGCTATAGCGGCATACTATGACTATGAGATATGACAAATGGATGTCAAAACCGCCTTCTTAAATGGTCGCTTAGATGAAGACATCTATATGAAGCAACCTGAGGGGTTCGTGAATCCACAATTTCCAAACCGTGTATGCAAACTTCAAAGGTCCATTTATGGATTGAAGCAAGCATCAAGGCAATGGAATAAAAGATTTGATGAAGAAATCAAAAGGTATGGATTTGTTCAAAATCTTGATGAGCCATGTGTATATCACAAAGTTAGTGGGAGTGATGTAATTTTCCTAATTCTTTATGTCGATGACATATTAATTATGGGAAAAGACATTCCAAGCATGCAAAATGTTAAGGCATATCTTGGAAAGTGTTTTTCCATGAAGGATTTAGGAGAAGCTGCATACATTCTGGGAATTAAGATCTACCGAGATAGGTCAAAGCGGTTAATTGGTTTAAGTCAAAGCGCTTACATTGATAAAATATTGAAGAGATTCAGTATGCAAAATTCCAAGAAAGGATATTTTCCGATGGAAGTAAAGCATGGCTTATGTAGCGATATGTGTGCTTCAACACCTGCTGAGGTGGCACGCATGCAGAAAGTTCCTTATGCTTCGGTTGTAGGATCTATTATGTATGCTGTGAGATGTACAAGGCCAGATGTGGCGTTCGCTCAAAACATGACCAGTCGATATCAACAGAATCCGGGTTAACTTCACTGGATTGCTTTAAGCATATTCGAAGTATCTCGAAATACTAAAGATATGTTTTAGTGTATGGTGGAAATCCAGACCGAGCTTGGTGTTACAGTTCTGTGATGCGTCTGGCAGTGTGATAAAGATGATACGAAGTCTCAGACGGGTTATGTCTTTGTCATAAATGGAGGAGCAGTTTACTGGAAGAGCAAGAAGCAGAGTACAATTGCGATGTGCGAAGCCAAATACATAGCTGCTTCGGAAGCTGTAATGGAGGCTGTTTGGATTAGGAAATTCATTTCAGGGCTTGGTGTTGTGCCTTGAATTGAATCGCCTATTGATATGTATTGTGACAATTCTGCTGCAATCATATTTGCCAATGAACCTGGAGTCATGAAAGGCACGGACATTTTCTACGGAAGTATCACTATGTTCGGGAACAAGTCCAGGAAGGTGAAATAAATCTACTGAAAGTTCACATAGATGATAACTTAGCGACCGTTCACTAAGGCTTTAGCTAAAGACAAGCTTGTAGGACTTGCCAATGGAATTGGACTTCGTTTAGCTAAAAGTTTCATGCATAACTGTGATTAGTATTTAGATAAAGGATATTGTAAAACATTTATTATTTTAATGAAATAAAGTTTGGATTATGTTTATTTTCATTTATAATATTGTTGTCCTATATTTGCATGTTTAATCCATGAGTAACTAAGTTATTCTAAATGTCCGTTGTCGATTAATGATATGGGAGTATCATTAAATTAAGACAAATCTGAGAGATGTGGTAGAATATACTTGAAAGTATATTGATGAGAATGCATACCAATTTCGGATGATATTCAATGAATTGAATATAGGACTTATCCCAACTACATAATTTACTTTGTGGATATTGTTATAAGTAAATTGTGAATAGTTATCCTCAGACTTGAGATACCTGATAAGTGTCATGAATGTAGTGCATTTCTGTGGAGCAACTTAACGCTATCGTAACTGGTAGTCATAAGGGTTGTTTTGAAATGTTACAAAGTTTGTGGGTTATTCTTGTAGTCAAAATAGAATTTGTTCCTTAAAATTTATTTGGAGTTTAATCTTCTTGGGCCACTCGTAGGGTTGACAAGATGTTTGTGCGGCCGCACCCAAATCTAAATATGTTTAGATGATTCGGTAATCTTGGTCAATCACTTACAAACGAAAAGAATAGTTATATAAAGAATGACTTAATTCCATATCTTTATTTAACGTGGTATTAGAAACAAAAGGATAATAATAATGAGAAATCATTAAAAGGTTTTCCAGGAGCCTTGCTCGAGTTGTACTAGAGGCATCGAAGTGTTGCTAGACGCTAACCGAATGTGATCACTCTATTAAGATATATCCAAGTGGGAGCTGTTGGTTTTATGGATATAAATTAGTAGACGTGAGTTAGGATCGAACTCGAGACTATGGGATTGCACACTTTGCGTATGAGAATTTAAAGTTAATAATTAAATATAAACGTTATATTTATTTATTTATTAAACGAAATAACTAACGGACGTTAAGTAATTAATGTAATGGACTAACGGTCGTTAAATGTATTTGGAAAAGGATCAAATTGCAAAAGTTGGGAAGGTTCTGGAATCCCTTTGGGACTCCTAATACCGATCGGCCATCAAGAAAAGGAAACAATCCACAACTTGTTCACCAAGTTAGCTTGGGTATATATACAAGGCTAGGGGTCTTGTTTTTCAATCTCTTGTGCTCATTAGCTAAACCTAAAATTGTTTTGTGTGTGTGTTTTGCTAAAACCGGTCGAACACCCTTCATAGGTGTCGATCCACTCTTTTCCAAACATCAAGTTATTTGGTTTGATAAAAACTAGCGGTACTTTAATTCGGTTTAGTACGTGTGTACAAGAACTTAGTAATAACATACTTTTGTTATTGTCTTGGATTGAATTACAAAACGGTAAGGGGTAATTCATATAATCCTAACTAAATCAAATTAGGGTTCATCCGTTGCTAGTTTGTGGATTTGATTCTTGTTCGGCTAGAATCAACAAAGGTACGCATATTCTTTATGTTAATTAATTATTCGTTAATACATCCTAAACGCTTCCGCAATATTACTTTGATGTTTTGGTGATTATTTATTTGAATGTCTTGATATCTAATTCCAACAGGGTATGCACCAAAAAGCAGACACAAGTAGGCTCGAATGGCCTCTTTGGGGCTTAGCTTGGTCTTTGGAGAGTCATTGTGGCCTCTAAGTTTCCTAACTCGTAACCTGAATCATGCATGTTACGGACCTGAAGACTTAGCAAATGATAGTCTTAATAAGCAGAAGTGCACTGGAAAAAAAAACCCGTAAACCCCCCAAAAAAAAGGTTTTATCGTTGTGATTGAACGATTTTTGGAGTAAAAAAAAATTGGACCATTTCTCAATTTGTGCGTGTCATCCTTGCGCAGGGGCTATGCTAATCTTCTTTGTATCGTTCCAATTTTATCGGATGTCCCCGAAGGGACAAGATGATGTATCTTTTTCTGCAATATAAAGCCCTTTTGAGTTTACTCTCTGAGCAATGTGGGATAGATGCTTATTGCTGTGTAACTTTCATTTATTCTTACCTAGCATTATTATAATCTACTTCATCATTTATATATCATTACCTTATTAAAGTTCTTCGCATATAGACAAATCATACATA
>OU343217.1:10716147-10754751 GCA_910596185.1 Chrysanthemum makinoi
AACTTCTAGCTTATGCAACAATTCAGACCAATGTTTTGATAGGTGTATCTAACTTGGCGGCATACACATGATTCAAATTAAAATTACTAACAAATTATCACAATTTAATTTTTTTTTTCGTATTTATTAAAAAACAAGATACTCGCTGAATACATAACAATTATCATACCAGTAGTAATATTACGGGACCATTGAAATGTTCATTCCGATTCCATGCTCTTTTTGTTCTGACCAAACACTCTATTATATACGTGCACCAGTCCGCCTTTGGTATATCATCTTCGTTGTTGATACACGGTAGGAATCATAGATTGACGGTATTGCTCAAATTCAATTCACCGATTGTTGAAAACAATACCGGGAAATTTAACTTAAACAACCAGCCACCTCGTTTTGTTTTCAGAATTTCATCAGCCACACGAGTATTGTAAAACTTTTTAACTTCCTTCCCAAATTGCCCCTTCCACTGCTTTGTTAGCGGGTTCCTATAGTCTGAGTTATCCGGGCTTGTATATGCACATCCCCCATTGGTACACCTAACATATTTTTACTAATTCGGTGTAATGCTTATTCTCCTACCATTTACATCCAATTTGCATGTGTCTGCATCAAACCTGTCTAGCAGCCAATAAGCTAGTCGGGTTGGTATATCCTTTATCTTAAACTCAAGCAATTCCCCAAAACCCATACTTCTTACATCTTCTTTTTGTTTATCTGATAGCTGTGTTATCACACGAAATAAATTTCCAGGCGGATTTCTTGAATGTACTCTACTCACAATTCTACCGACACCGCGCCTCTTTATTTTTCCTTTTTCTTTTATGTTCCTACTTTACGTTTCTGTTCAAACCTTTTCTAGTAAATGTTTTTTCGTACTCACAGTAACTTTAAGTATCTTTGTTTTCGGCTGAGAAACAAAATCATCGTCCGTGGAATGCCCATCTACAGCAGCAGCTTCCTTAACTGCTAACACACCAAATAAAATGCCACACTTAGATAACTATATACATACACGAACACACTTATTAGTTGTTTCATCCAATACAACATTAATAGAATCCAATTACCTTTAAAATCCCCACTTTTATGATTATCAAATATGTTTTCCCTTTTTCCTCCTGCTTCCATTTTACGTTTACCCGTTGCACGTTTCCCTGTTGACACACCTCAATAATAAATAAAATACGACACACATAAATAATATTTATTAGCTAAAAATTACCTTCAGCATATCCTTCTCTTTCATGCTCCATTTTTTCCGTTCCTTTGTCCCTTTTCACATCCTTTTTCTTATTTCCCTCACCTTTTTTCAAGCTAGCACCTTGAACCATTTCTTTATATTTTTTTTGGGATTCCATTCCTTCTTTGATACAGATTGTCGACACCATTATCCACATTTTCTCCTTCAAGTTGCACACCATCATCTGATTGATCACATACGACAATACAAACTTTACACTCTTATATACAGCATGAACCATACAATCTAATACACATAAGCTATCAACTAATACACATTATTCTAATGAAAATAGTGTTACGAGTATCCGAATATCAACTAATACACATATTTGCACCTAGTTCCCACACTAATCCTTACCACCTAAATCACATTTGTCAATCTAGTACACATGAACTAATACACACATGTGTCAATCTAGTACCTTAGCACCTTATCAACTAATACACACATATGCTCAAGTTACCAGCTAATACACATTATCTATTTAAAATAGTTTTATGAGAATCCATATATCAACTAATACACACATTTGGTTCAACTAACACACAATACTCCTTCCCACCTAAAGCACATTTTGTCAATCTAGTACACATGAATCATCACACACATTTGTGTTGTCAATCTAGTACACCTAACAGTTTAATCAGTATCCCGATATCAACTAATACACACATTTTTCAATCTAGAACCTAAGCACCTTATCAACTAATACACACATTTGATTACAATACACACTTTACCGCTTGAACGGTACCACGATTGATATAACCAGTACATCCTTATAAAACTGATGCACATTGCCCTTATACCATCTTATTATCAAGTACATTCCCCGAAGCATTTAACTCAACTCATACACATACCCAACACATATTAGATTGACAAACGCATTTAACTCAACTCATACACATGCCAAAAAATATTATTTCAGAAAAATGCATCCAAACTTAGTTTTTATATCCTATAGGAACCTGATTAGAAAATTATCCAAAAACCTTATTCATAACTAATACACATGCTAATCCATTAGAAACTATATGAAACTAATACACAAGTTGGAAAAAACCCTATCCGAAACTGCTAGTTGCCTAATCACATCCAACAACTAAATCAACTCATACACAACAAAATCAAGAAATTGAAAACGATTAGTTGTTGGATTCAATACCTTGTTCATCTTCACTATCTCCATCAAGAGTTAGATCGATAGTTTCGTATTCTTGATTATTCTTGTGTCGCCATCTACTATTAGATAACCTTCCACTTCACTGACTGAAACACAGAAAAACAACCAAAAACTTAAAAAACAATCTACCCACCATGAAGAGATGAAAAAAACATAATACATCAATTACCAAAGACTACTTCTTCTTCATTCGTATTTTCGATCACATTTGGTTCAAAAATCGCCATTGTTACGTTTCTTGTTTACAAATACACCTTCAGTACCTATATTTAAATAAAACCAAGGGGCGAAGATGATGGGATTCTTGATTGATTGCTCGAATTTTGGGATTTTTGAGTGATTGTTGGAAGTTTAGAGGAATGTTTGATTTCATCTTCAATGGCATGATCTCCGGGAAACTTTTTGGTGAAAGAGAGTGTCGTACCTAACTTTTTAATTTGTAACTGATGCAATTATCATCCTCATAGAATGTGTTATTTCACATACAAAATTGGTACAAAAATGCCATTTTTCTTTCACTTAATTACAATTGTGACACTCAGCTATTTAATATCTAATCTCATCTATATCTTTTGATCCAACGGTCCACGTGTGTACCTATTTTATCTATTTTAAGCATGTACACCACAATAACGTATATATATATATATATATATATATATATATATATATCAAGTTAACTTCATCACCATAATTACTTATATCCTTAATACAAATTTATTCGACGTATTTATCTCAATACTATTACAACACGTTTCAAAGTTACTTTCAAACCCGTGGAACCATTTGCCATCAAACACGTAACCAATACTAAAGCGTGACCATTTTATTACCAACTACCCTTATTACCAGATAATTCATATGTCATTAACTCGCCAGACATTTCAAATTATTCCATTGCCTTACACCGTTTATCACTTTATTTGTTTCAACATTCCACGTTATCAATAATTTACAACTTATAAATATTTATCGAGTCTTAATCGAATTGTAACCGTAACTAATTTAACTCATATCGTATATCCCATTTATAAACCAAAGACAAGGCAATACCAAGAGAACATTCGGTCAAACCCGACTCTACTGAGTTAATCACCATGAGGCACCAATAATTAATTTGTCACCATCCAAACTATGCAACATATCTTAACATGTCATGATTCAAACCCGAGTCAACTCAACTCACTGAGTTGACTCGGCCTGGTTAACTTGATCGAGACATAAAACATATCAATACAACCTATATTGACTCGCACCCAACTGACCCAAACAATCACAACCGTGGGTCATTAGACCCAACCCGATAGGTTTGACTCAACCCGGTTACACATCCACATCAGTCAAAATAACCATTGAAACTCCCTATACCACACGAATAATTTGTTAACAATGTTTTCACAACTTGTTTTAATCCGTTCATAAACCGCTTTTTAAAACTCGTTTTTCAATTGTTATCCATGAAAATACCAACATAAACAATAGTGCGTTGTATCAAAACAAAGATAATAATAATATAGAGCGGTTAGATTTTTACCGAGAGATAAAGAGAGGAAGACGAGGTTGGGGTGTCTTTCACGAGTACTACTCGTGACCAAGCCAAGCAAGACCCTTGAAACCGTTTAACCAAGAACCCTAATTATGGGTGGCGGATTTTTTGGTGAGAATATTAGTGTGTGTGTTTATAGAGAAAGGTGAAAAATGAGAAGAGTGGGAGGGTGTGGGGTATATATACCACCAGGAGGGACCAAAGTTGTATACTTGAAAATACAAGGGGTGGCCATGTAAACAATCCAGGGACCTTAGATGTAGCTTTCTAAAACACAAGGGCGGCCATGTAAACAATCCAGGAACCTTAGATGTATTATAATTTTTGCAATGCAATAAAATATATTGATAGCTAAGGACATTAGACCAAACTTAAAGCATCTTTTTTTCCTAGTAGTAAAGAAAGCGGCATTTAGTGATAAAGCAAAGATCTCTGATTAGAAAGTAACTATTCCATTAATCCGTTGAGTAAAAAGCTCTGTTGTAAAAATCGGTTCAGGCGGCCGATTAATCTCTGCATAATCGCTGATCATTCACTAAGCACCTTGATTTATCATAATCGGCCTATTTACTCGGTTTGGTAAAAAATCGCTTAAAAATCGGTCAACAAACCGATTAATCGGACAAAATGTCTAATCGTTAATCGGACAAAATTGCTTTAAAATGGTCAACAAAAACGCTTAATAATCGGAAAAATTGCTTAAAAATCGGTCAACAAAACGATTAATCGGACAAAATCCGTCAAATATCGCATAAAATAATCAACAAACCGAGTAAGATATATGTTTGACTTTTAACTTTGAAGAATTATGTATTATGTTTATATTTGGACACTTGAAATATTTGAACTTTAATGCATGATTTAAGATCATTTGAGGACAAAAGATTATTTACATACCAAGGGATTAATCTCCATCATTCATTTTTATTTGATCTAATGGATGAGATTAATCCCAACAATTTAAAAAACCCATTTTCATCATATTTTTTCAAATATTAATAACTTTCAAACCGTTAATCGTTAAGCGGAAAAAAAAATATCATTGCGACGAACATTTAATTATCTTTTTATAGATAGGCACTTTGATATACTTTCGACAAAAAAAAAAATTTCGTATTTTTTACGTTATAGAAATTCACGTTAAAAAATCATATATGATATAACACTATTAGTGTTATATCATATATGATATTAGTTTTATATCATAAATGATATTTATATCATATATGATTTAACAATAGTATCACATATGATATTACATATCATATGTGATTTAACACTAATATCACATGTGATATTCAAATTAGTGTTAAATCATATATGATATTTCATGCAAATTACAGTTTCGAAGAAAAACAAAAAAAAAGATGAAAACGCGTGAAAAACGATTTTTTTCTTTTTCGAAAGTATATCAAAGTGCCCGTCTATAGAAAGATAATTAAATGCTCGTCGCGATGGTGTAATTATTTTTGCTTAACGATTAACGGTTTAAGAGATATTAAAATTTTAAAAAATAAGTGAAATAATAAAATGTTTTTAATCATCATAATGATTTTTTTAAATGAATGGTTGAGATGAGTCCCTTGGTATGTAAGAAAAGTTTGGTATGTAAAATAACTCTCCTCTTAATGCATTATGCTTATCTCATACATATAATATAATATAATATCTAAAATTACAATTTTGTGCATAAAAATTCGAATCCGATTCATCCCTGATTAATCTCCGCCTAACCGATTAATCGCTAGTTCCTACCCGACCGCCTAGCGATTTTTACAACCCTGCTAAGTTGGTAGAAGTCAAGTGCAATAGCCATGGCCCTGCCTACGACAAAAACAAAAGTAACATTATAAGCAATATACGAATCAAAAGCGGACCAATAACCACTAATAATGTCATATTCACACGGCTTTTAATTGCTATAGGTGCATTATTTAAAGCGAACTTTTGAGTGATGACTTTGTTGTCTAGTAAACTGCTTAGGTTACAGTGAAACTTACCTATATGATTCTACATTATTACTCGATAACAAGTTGAGTTCATGAATAAGAAACAATGTTGTGGATTAAATTGGAAGTTTTAATGGATGTCAAGCGCGTTAGATGCAAGTAGATTTTACAAAAACAAACACAAAATAACACATTGATATGAAGTGTTAAGTGTTGGTTTCAGTTTTGAGAGCAAAGTATTAATACACATAAACGAGGTAAAGAGGTAACATATACACCCAAAAAAGTGATATATTATACAAATTCCATTTGACCAAGTGAGGATGTCGATTAGTATCTAGTAATGTTACTTTTCGACGTGGTTTGGATTTTACTAGGCTAGGTTCCAACATTCTTAGCTGTTTCTTTGGCGACATGACTGTACCTCTTTATTTTTCTATTTTTTTATTAATTGTCATTGTCATTAAGCGTTTTTAAGTAAATTTACAAATCAAAATCAGTTATTAAAAAAGCGTTTAAAAATGTATGTATTTATTCACATGTCAAACGTCATCACATCAAGGGCAACTTTGTACTAGTAACAATAAACTCGTATCGATGCAGTATAAGCTAAGTGATCACGGGCCTCCAAATATTTCAGAGAATTCGAATTTTGACCCAACTAAGGAAGCTGGAACCCGTGATGATAAGCCGACTTCCATAGGAACTTTTGGTCGTGGTGACAGTAGCTGATGTTTCATCTTCTATGACGTGTTTTATTGCAAGTTTATGATGTTTAAAATCTTGTGTACTTCGCTTGTTTGATAAATAAGATTAGACCGATATCCATGGCAATCATTTAAGTTGACGTTAACATAACACATTACATTATACTTCCCCTAATCAGGTTGACTAGTTTTCCTATCATATATACTTGCCTGTTTTTACCCAAACTCATTTTGACCATGATACTACAACATGTTTAAATTAGAGTTTACAAATTGAAGCTCAGAGATAGATCTAAAAAAAAATAAAAAAATAAAAATGAAAAAAAAAAACCATATTTTTGCACAGGTTTCTTGATGATTCCAGGATTGATATTATGAACAAGAATTTGATTCATTATATTACTAGCAACATAACATTGTTACATTGTATATTTGACACACTTTAAAACATTACATAGGCTGCGTTTATATTGGCTTCAAAGCGAACCATCATGTCTGTTCGGTTTGGTCCTAACTGAATCCATAACTAACTAACTAACTTTAACTACCATAACTAACTATAACTACTATTCGGTTATTAACTATCAAACTAAAAAGTTTAGTCCCTTGACTTTTGTTTGTTGTACTTTGAACCTTGTCCAACAAGACTTTTACAATTACGGTCCAACAATTCCCCCTAATTGTTTAAGTTTTGTTCTTCGAATCTTCACGCCTTTCTACGCGTTCTCTTCCTTTCTTGTCGACTTCGATTCTGTTCACAAACCAAATGAGTTCCTTCTTTTTCTTTCATGTTACTAACTTGTTCCTTACGTTGGTGTTTCCTTTTCGGTGTCGACTTGAATTCTTCTTTCCCAAACCGTGCCCTATACTTCTTTGTTCTCGGCTTCTCTTCCAAACACACTAAGTGTTTCTCGGTAATAACAAATTTTATTTGTTGTTGTTGTTGTTTTTGTTTTTTTCGAATTCCAAGTTCCATAGTCACAAAAGTTATCAAATACCTTTTGGTATTTCCCAAAACAAACGGTTCGTTTGTTTTGTTTCACTAATACTACTCGGTAGTATTTCCTCCACTGCAAAACACTTCGTTAGTTGTTTTTTTTTCGTTGTTGTTGCTTGTCCTTCTCCAAAACGTTGTTCCACAATACTCTTCTTTGTTCTCCTTTTGTTCCACACCGTGTCTCACAACAAATTCCAAAATACCCGTCGGTATTTTCTCAAACAAGTGATCGCCTTGTTTTTTCTTTCGATATTGTTGTTGTTGGTATTGCTAACGCATCTTTCTTCACAAACAATCCTAGATTGTTTGTCTCTTCTCGGTATCTTTCAACTAATCCCCAAGCAACTCTTCCTCTTGCGTTTGTAACGCGTATTCCTTTGTGTGTCTTGATTTCGTCTCCACAACGTCTCCTAGATCCTTCCTTGTTCATAGTATCCTTCCAAGTGATCTATGTTGTGTCGTTGTTTTCTCTTTTACTTCGAAATCCAATTCCTTTCCTCACAAAAACTTGATACTACCCATCACGGTATCCTTCACCAAAACAAACTATATGTTTGTTTTGCTTCCTCTTCGTTGTTGTTGTATCCTTGTTTCGCCTTGATGCGTTTTCCACAAATATTCCTTGAGTACTCTTTTCTTTCGTGGTTATATCACAAAGCTTTCTCCACAAAAAACTTTCACTGCTCACGTTTTAACCCCGCGTGCTTCCTTCCTTTGTGTCTTTGATCTGTGCTGAAAACAGTCAAGCTACCTCACACAAGCTAGCCACTTGTGAATGGCTAACCGTAAGAAGCTTAAAACTGCTTAAAACACAAATACAATGAAGTCCTGGAGAATAGAATGAATTCCCGGGTCGTTAAGTCCCACGGAGACTCAATGGTGTGTAAACACTTGATCAGATGATAGAATGATCACTAAGGATAATGATCAGTAAAGATTTGATTGGAAATTATACCTAAAGAAAAAATTTATAAATTACAGCGACTTAAATACAAATTAAGAAAATTAAAAAGTTAAAATATATTAAATAAACGCTATCACTATTTGTAAAATGATGTTTTTGATTTTTCTTTTATAAAACTTAAATTAAAAACTACGTGACGTACAAAACAAAATATGAAACTGAAGCAGTATTAACCCTAAAAATATGAAAATGACATTTTTACAAACCTAATGATAAAAGAAAATTTTTAGAAAAGTAAAATTATTTTTAAAACTATTTATCTAATTATTATTAATTAAAAACTAATTTTAACTATTTAATAATAGCCTAAAATACAAGAAAATAGGAAATAAAGCTAGAAAAATAAAATTATGACTTGGAAAAATCTAAAATAACAAAAAAGAATTTTCAAAACTATTTTTATATTTTTCTGATTATTTTTGGATTTTCTATGAATTTTAAACTATTTAAAACTAATTAAACTGCTAAAAATTACAAAATAAACTATGAAAAATCTGGAAAAATATTTTTTTTGCTTTTTATATTTATCTTAACCTAAGAAAAATGAAAAAATATTTTTTTGAACTTTTTCTGATTTAATTGTAATAAAAGCTAATTAAAATGACTTAAAAACTGTTTTAATTAAGGAAAAATAGTAAACTGACTTGGAAAAATCTGAAAAATTCAAGAAAAGTCTAAAATAATATTAGGAATCTAAGAAAAATATAAAAACAGATGCTTGTGTAGAGGAATATGAAACTGATAAGACAAGTGCTTATAAATAAGCACTAAGAATAAGCAAATGACCACAAAAAGCACCCAACTGTAACAGAAGCTATAATATGCTAAAATAACTCAAAAACAACTTATAACAACTATCTGAAACCTCTAAAACACAAGTTGCTATGATTTGATCATTTGAGCAAAAGTGCTAAATTCAGTTTTTGACACTACTTTGCAGCTCAAAAATAAGCTACCCAACAAGCTAGAAATCAAAAACAAAAAGTTGGAACCTCAAGAAGACCTGGTTGACTACTTGTAAACCAAAAATTAGACCAGGACAAGCT
Source organism: Chrysanthemum makinoi (assembly GCA_910596185.1). Classification (NCBI taxonomy): domain Eukaryota; kingdom Viridiplantae; phylum Streptophyta; class Magnoliopsida; order Asterales; family Asteraceae; genus Chrysanthemum; species Chrysanthemum makinoi. The sequence goes on from OU343217.1 coordinate 10,725,786, forward strand.
CTTATGAGCTTTTGCAAGCCTCAAACACCACGTGCAGACTTCGGTATTCACGAGTCAGTGCATGGCAATTAAGCCAAAGTTGAAAAGCCATTTTGAAGCTTATAAAAATTTCACAAAATTCTACAAAAATGATGATAAGTAAATAGACCAACAGAAGTTTTTAAAATCCTAAGTTTCACTGAAATTGGCCCAGAAATGAACTCATGAAAATTCACTCCAGTTGGGTGAAAAACTGGTTTTTGACAATTTGACTTGTTGACAGATTTTGATACTTTGACTAATTTGAGATTAGAGACCAATTTGCTTGCTTATAAATGATGTATTAAGGTGAAATAAGGTTGTAAAAAGCTAGGTTAACTAAATCTACACCTAAATGCTTAATATGCTAAGCTGATTTCAACAGTAATGTTCCTAAGATTGGGCCAAAGGTGATTTTGACTTTTTAAAGAATAGGCTATAGATATTATGCCTAAACTACTAATCCTAGACCTTAAGTGAACTACCTGAGCACCTATTATTCCCTGAAACAAACCCAAAGACAGCAAAACAACCTGAACCAAACACTCTTTTCCAACTGTTACATAAACTTGAACATATAATCTAGCAAACTCAGAGCAAACCAATGCTCAATCTAACTAATGCTAATCAAAATACAACTGGAAGCAGTGATTAAAGCCAACCAACATAACAAATTCTACAAAATAACTACTAAAGCAGATTCAAGCTAAAAATAGTGAAAACTTAAGTTGGATAGCTCTTACTCAATTCCAGTAACTGCAACTTGCATAAGCTGACTAGAACACACCCAATAAACTTAAACCAATACCAAATCCAATCCAGATCAGCAATCCATCAAATCCTTCTTTCTTGATGAGCAGTTTACTTTTGTTGACTATTTTGGAATTTTGAATTACAGACCATGAAACATCAATAATTCACTTTATTAACCAAAAACAAGCTTAAACAAACAATTTCAAACACCCTCATCAAACTGATGCTGTAATTTGATAAGAGCACTTTTTTGGCGGGAAAATTAGAACAAGCAATAAACTGGAAATTGGTTGCTAAAACTGATCAATTGATACACAAATTACCTGTTTGTTACATAAGAACTTGAAACCCAGTTAAAAATTACATTGAAAATTAAAAACGATTAAACATGAAAATAAGAACTTGGTCTAAAAACAGTGACAAGCTAGTTTGACCCGTTTAACTATTACAACCAAACAGTCCTTATAAAGGGCTGTTATGAGATTTTCAAAGGCAACAGCCAATTATAACTGCGATTCTTGCTTATTACTGATTCACTAACTTATTTTAACTGTAATAAGCAACTTTCAAAATGTAAATAAGCACGAAATTAAGCTAAACTAGATATGGCTAATATGGACTGTTTTTAACTTTTAAAAGTGAAAATGAAATTTATGCTAACAGTAACTATCAAACAATTGAAATTAACTCAAATAACATAAATAAGTTCTGAAAACACCAAGAAGCACATAAATAAGCAGTTGTATAGAAACTTGGAAAATTAAATAAAACTTGGAATTTGGCTTACAACTGAAAGGGTTTTTTGGAACAAAGAAACAAGGATCAGAACTAAACTTGGATTGTCACTAACCAAGCTTAAATACCACTCCAGCTTAATCACCCCGGCTTATCAATCTCCACAGCTTATTTTGACCACAGAGTTGACTTTTGTTGACTTTTCTTCAAAATGAAATTAGAACCTCAAGAACCTCTTAATACTTCTTTAATTACTTTAATAAGCTTATAAAAGCTTATTTAAACACTTAATACAGATTATAACATCAAAACCAATGCAAAGCATATTTGGCGGGAAAAACAGTTTTAACTAGAAACATGGAATTAATCTAATTGAATACTTGAATTACATTGCAAAATACTCATACAACTTAAAATTAACTAAACCCAGAAGAAAAATTACAAGAACTTATCTAGTCGACATTAATTAAAAAAACTACACTACTCTACATTCTACTCTAAAAATCTAACACTTGCTTCTGCTTGTTGTAGAGATCTTTATAGTCAAAATATCTTCCCTCAGGACCTCTGATAAATCCCAGCTCTTGAAATGTCTTCAATTAATCCCATACGTCCATTTGTAAATTTTGGCACCAAAAGTCTCTTAGCAGGTTTCAATCAATTAAAGCTTTTGGGTGTTAGTGGAGGTGGAGGGGGACAAGGTAAGGTGAGGGTGAGGTGAGACAAGTGGAAGGGTGGAAAAGGAGAAGGTGTGTTTGACTAACTGTTTGACCAGATATTATTAAGGGGTAGATTGGGTGAAAAGGTTTCTGCTGAAGGGTTGGGTTGCGAATGGTTTTCTTTGAAAGGTTGTAAAATGGGTTTAAGTTTTATAACATTGGATCCGGTTTAGTGTGTAAGACCCAAGGACCATTTATGCAATATTGGAAACTTGAGGGACTGGTTTTGATACTGTTCCAAACTTATTGTACAAGGATCATCCTTGCCAAATTGATAAACCAAAGGACCAATGTTGTAATTTTCACTTTAAAATGACCCAGGGACCGACTTTGACAATTTTTGGATTTTGAGGGGTAAAAGTTGCCATTTGTAGAAAACTTTCATCCAAGGACTATTTTGAACATGTTTGATTATCCAAGGACTAAAGTTGACTTTTCTTTCATTTTAAACCTTCAGGGACTAGATTTGACAACTTTTAAAACTTGAGGGACTAAAACTGCCAATTTTGAAAACTTGAATCATTTTTCATCTGATTTTGATCTTTTTGCATTTAAAACACATAAAACACTGATTTGTGATATTTTCATCATTTTAATGCATTTCTAAGTGTTTTCAGATGATTTTGCAGTCTAGATTGTACAAAAATGATGAGTATTTAGACACTCATCAATCCCCCACACTAAGATATTGCTAGTCCCTAGCAATCTTTTGAGAAAAACTTAATGGATTTGAATCTCTTTACCAAAAGCCATTACTTCTGGAGTAGCCAAATGTTTCAGTTCAAGTAAGAACCATGGTACACCGATAACCATGTGATTTTGAGCAAACCACCAGCTTCCAACGGATTTGATTTGACTTTACCAGAAGCCGTTTGCTCTGGACTAGCCAACTCTTAGATAAATTATCAATATTATCTTTGGTGAGCTGATTACCAATTATGGTTTTTCCACTGCCTTTACCACAAGCCATAAACTTGCGGGCTAGCCAACTCTTCACTTTTAAGGATATGGTGAGCTGAGTACCATACAATTTTGGGCAAATTGCAAGCCGTCAACGGATTTGAGATATCTTTACCAAGAGCCGTTTGCTCCTGGATTAGCCAATCCTTTTGTTTTTTAGACATGGCGGATTGATAACCAAATGAGTAAGTGCAAAACACTTACTCCGTCAAAAAATTTGGCCAAAAATGGGGGAATTGGGTGGTATAATTACATGATAAAATTCGTGAGAATTCTTCCCCACACTAGAAATGAATATTGCCCTCAATATTCAAAGTACCGGCGGTTATGCCGAAACAAAGAACGTGAAAGGGAAATACTACGGCCATTATTTAGAAAAAAGATTTTTTTTTTTTTTTTTTGAAACTTTAATATATACACAACATGTGGGGCAACCCCCCCCCCCCCACACTAGGGTGGTAGAAAGATAGAAAGAAGTCAGAGATATGGGTTTATGGGTGAAAACCCATATGGCATGCTACTGTTTTTGATTCCCGAGTCGCTAGCTTGACTCGACCCCGAATTAATTTGTTCATGGGGAAGCAAAGTGGAAGAAACAATCTCCATCGGACTTTCATTCAAGATGTTTGGACAAACATTTGAAGCACGCGAAAGTTCCACACCGATGAGATATACATAGAACCGGCTCAAAAATGATAAATGAAAATGCCGGGATAAAAAATAGTGTCCTCATTCCCGAAGGAGAAAAGGGAATGAGAAGTCACACCATATGTGAAGAAAAGAAAGAAAATCATGATAAAAATCATGACTAACTCCTCATTATCAGAATGGGAATTCATGATTTTTGGATCATGAATCTCATCAGTGAGGATAGAATCGTCATCACATGATAGAAGAGATAAGTTAGAATACAGAGGTGGGACAAATGGTGTGCTCTGAGAGCTAGTAATTTCCACCATTTCCGTGATGGTCTCTGTATCGGCCTCAGACATTTCATCGAAAAGAGGATTTACTTTCCCAAAAGTGTAGTCATTATTAAATTCAAAAAGAGGATTTGAGAAAATCCCGGAAGTAACCTCATAAATGTCAAGAGAATCACAAAAAGGCAAATCACAATCACTATCGGATATATCCTCAGACTCACTTGGGATTGGGACAAGATCCTCAACGCTTGATGATTCCGTTTCGAAATAGTGTGAGATGATCATCCTCCATTATGAGAGAGTCTTTGGAAGCAATAATAGGTAAGATAGGTGTGATAGCAATAGACTGAGGGAGTTTAGAAATGATATTTTTCAAAAGAATAACACTCTCCTCGTCATCCTCATAATATTCCCTCATTCGAATAGTATCCTCATCATCATCGTCATCATATCGGATTCTTATATTCATCTGCTGAAGCTTACATACCATTCTTTTCATCTGTAGTTGCTTTCGAATCGTATTTCTTCGAACTTTGTGGAAGATTACACTCCTCGTAATCATTGAAATGCTGTGAAGGCTCGGAAGTCTGATGACTAGGATTAGCCGTTGTTCCTCGCCTAGTATCTCTCAATAGTTTTATCATGAGGATATTGATGAATAAAGGAATACTGTGGGGGTTGGAAATTGTAAAAACCGGAGAATTGGAATTGTGAAAATTTTGATTCATCGGTTGACATTCAAAAGTCGCATGAGGACCCCCGCAAATCTCACAACAGAGATAATTGGGAAAATAACTTTCACCAAAGTTCTGATTGTAACATGGTTCCGGCTCATAGACAAGCGGGACCCGTGGTGGACAATCAAAACCGTAATGAGAAGCATTCCCACAAAACTTCGATGAGTAGGATTCGTATTGGGGCTGTGGAGGTAGGTAGGAAAAATCGGGTGTTTCATTATTTGAAATGGGATCGGGATTACCGACAAACTTGTCTCCGAAACTCACATTGGTACATCGCCGACAATTTCCACCGTTAAATGGACCTCCACACCAGGAACATGTCGAAAACCATGACATAAAGAATTAAACGGATAAGAGGGATAAGAGATGAAGAATTAAACGGTTATAGAGGATAAGGAATGGAGAATTAAACAGATTAGAGGATAAAGGATGGATATTTTTGGATTTTTGAAAAACATGCAATAAAAACAAAGAATGAAAATATTTTTGGTGTTGTTAACACTTTAGAAAAAGTGTTAATGAACTTTTTGATTATCTGATAACTTTACAAAAAATTTTTTACAAATGGTGGTATATGTGCAAGAATGGGTCTGAAAAAGGTTTAACACACGCTAAAGCCTCCCCGGCAGCGGCGCCAAAATTTGATCTGTGCTGAAAACAAGCTACCTCACACAAGCTAGCCACTTGTGAATGGCTAACCGTAAGAAGCTTAAAACTGCTTAAAACACAAATACAATGAAGTCCTGGAGAATAGAATGAATTCCCGGGTCGTTAAGTCCCACGGAGACTCAATGGTGTGTAAACACTTGATCAGATGATAGAATGATCACTAAGGATAGTGATCAGTAAAGATTTGATTGGAAATTATACCTAAAGAAAAAATTTATAAATTACAGCGACTTAAATACAAATTAAGAAAATTAAAAAGTTAAAATATATTAAATAAACGCTATCACTATTTGTAAAATGATTTTTTTGATTTTTCTTTTATAAAACTTAAATTAAAAACTACGTGACGTACAAAACAAAATATGAAACTGAAGCAGTATTAACCCTAAAAATATGAAAATGACATTTTTACAAACCTAATGATAAAAGAAAATTTTTAGAAAAATAAAATTATTTTTAAAACTATTTATCTAATTATTATTAATTAAAAACTAATTTTAACTATTTAATAATAGCCTAAAATACAAGAAAATAGGAAATAAAGCTAGAAAAATAAAATTATGACTTGGAAAAATCTAAAATAACAAAAAAGAATTTTCAAAACTATTTTTATATTTTTCTGATTATTTTTGGATTTTCTATGAATTTTAAACTATTTAAAACTAATTAAACTGCTAAAAATTACAAAATAAACTATGAAAAATCTGGAAAAATAATTTTTTTTGCTTTTTATATTTATCTTAACCTAAGAAAAATGAAAAATTATTTTTTGAACTTTTTCCATTTAATTATAATAAAAGCTAATTAAAATGACTTAAAAACTGTTTTAATTAAGGAAAAATAGTAAACGACTTGGAAAATCTGAAAATTCAATAAAAGTCTAAAATAATATTAGGAATCTAAGAAAAATATAAAAACAGGTGCTTGTGTGGAGGAATATGAAACTGATAAGACAAGTGCTTATAAATAAGCACTAAGAATAAGCAAATGACCACAAAAAGCCACCCAACTGTAACAGAAGCTATAATATGCTAAAATAACTCAAAAAAAACTTATAACAACTATCTGAAACCTCTAAAACACAAGTTGCTATGATTTGATCATTTGAGCAAAAGTGCTAAATTCAGTTTTTGACACTACTTTGCAGCTCAAAAATAAGCTACCCAACAAGCTAGAAATCAAAAACAAAAAGTTGGAACCTCAAGAAGACCTGGTTGACTACTTGTAAACCAAAAATTAGACCAGGACAAGCTCTTATGAGCATTTTGCAAGCCCTGCAAACACCCTGTGCAGACTCAGTATTCACTGAGTCAGTGCACAGGGCAATTAAGCCAAAGTTGAAAAGCCATTTTGAAGCTTATAAAAATTTCACAAAAATTTACAAAAATGATGATAAGTAAATAGACCAACAGAAGTTTTTAAAATCCCAAGTTTCACTGAAATTGGCCCAGAAATGAACTCATGAAAATTCACTCCAGTTGGGTGAAAAACTGGTTTTTGACAATTTGACTTGTTGACAGATTTTGATACTTTGACTAATTTGAGATTAGAGACCAATTTTCTTGCTTATAAATGATGTATTAAGGTGAAATAAGGTTGTAAAAAGCTAGGTTAACTAAATCTACACCTAAATGCTTAATATGCTAAGCTGATTTCAACAGTAATGTTCCTAAGATTGGGCCAAAGGTGATTTTGACTTTTTAAAGAATAGGCTATAGATATTATGCCTAAACTACTAATCCTAGACCTTAAGTGAACTACCTGAGCACCTATTATTCCCTGAAACAAACCCAAAGACAGCAAAACAACCTGAACCAAACACTCTTTTCCAACTGTTACATAAACTTGAACATATAATCTAGCAAACTCAGAGCAAACCAATGCTCAATCTAACTAATGCTAATCAAAATACAACTGGAAGCAGTGATTAAAGCCAACCAACATAACAAATTCTACAAAATAACTACTAAAGCAGATTCAAGCTAAAAATAGTGAAAACTTAAGTTGGATAGCTCTTACTCAATTCCGATCGCAACTTGCATAAGCGACTAGAACACACCCAATAAACTTAAACCAATACCAAATCCAATCCAGATCAGCAATCCATCAAATCCTTCTTTCTTGATGAGCAGTTTACTTTTGTTGACTATTTTGGAATTTTGAATTACAGACCATGAAACATCAATAATTCACTTTATTAACCAAAAACAAGCTTAAACAAACAATTTCAAACACCCTCATCAAACTGATGCTGTAATTTGATAAGAGCACTTTTTTGGCGGGAAAATTAGAACAAGCAATAAGCTGGAAATTGGTTGCTAAAACTGATCAATTGATACACAAATTACCTGTTTGTTACATAAGAACTTGAAACCCAGTTAAAAATTACATTGAAAATTAAAAACGATTAAACATGAAAATAAGAACTTGGTCTAAAAAGCGGTGACAAGCTAGTTTGACCCGTTTAACTATTACAACCAAGCACGGTCCTTATAAAGGGCATTATGAGATTTTCAAAGGCAACAGCCAATTATAACTGCGATTCTTGCTTATTACTGATTCACTAACTTATTTTAACTGTAATAAGCAACTTTCAAAATGTAAATAAGCACGATGTAGGATCGTTATATTATGTGTTTGATGATTCGGGTGGTCTTGGAAGATCAAAATACATGTTTGCCATTTTAGAGAGAGAAAGTAGAGAGAGAGGGTGTTCTTGCTAGAGGTTTACAAAAGTATGGAATATTAGATTGAATGAGAAGCACCACCCCTTCCATGGATGGAAGGGGTATTTATACTTACAAATACACGACCTCCTATCGGCCTGTGGATCAGGTATACAGTGGGTAAAGACCCGTCCTTCCTCCACGGCGTTGCACTAAGCTATACTACGCTACAAACTAATAAATAAACTACTAAATAACGTGACTAACGACAAATCTACGAGCTAACATATGCTAGACCATTATTGGGGTGACCGACTCTTTAACATGGAATTTTTCTAATTCCTAACAATCTCCCCCTAAGGGAGGTCACCCCATGAAATACATTTTTGCTTCCTAGCATTCTATCTTTGACTTCGTTCAGGAGCTCATAGACTTGAATTCTTCAATTTCTGCAATCTTTGTGCTTTTGTAGCGATTCTTCAAAGTCCGCATTGATTTGTACTTTTAGTGGAGGCCTTTAACTGATCCACATCTTTGATGATCTTCGAGCTTTCATTGAGATCATCAGCCACAGTAAATCTCTGGATCACCCTTTGTTGTGTTGCCATCATGTGAAGTTGTGACTTTCGGACCGACATGCTCACACTTTTGAATCATGACATCTTTCCATCAGAGTAGCGGAAGCCTTACTGTTCATGATATTTGCGGCGGCGAAGCATACGCATAGTATGAAATATCGAGATCCGGGTTATGTAGATATGCACCAGTCATGATTTCTTCAATTAAGTGTGGATGCTGTGAGCATGCGGCTTTGGTTTGACTCCTCAATTCGATCATACCGCAACCGTCCAAATGTACCGCAAACAACGATTAGCAATAAAACACCACGAAAGTGTCTTTGATCACTTTCGTTGAATTGAGGTACACGGCCCACGGTTCCCGTTGATCGGTATAAATACTTTGCTGTGATCGGTAGGATTCCTAAGAATCTCCTTGACAGGGTTTCGCAGGTGTTCTAGCTGTTCTCAAACCGGAACGTCTCAAAGAAGACAACACGGAGTGAGTGAACCAGTGAATTGAGATTCACCGATTGATGAAAAATGATTTGAAAAACAATCGCGTATTGCTTAGAAGAAAGAGTTTTGCAATACAACGAAGGTTTTATGAGAAATATCAATTTTCAATCAAAAATACTTTTTGTATTTGAAAAGAGTACACATTCGACGTGCTAGAGAAAAGAAGAATTTTGCACATCGAACGGTTTTTCCAAAAGTATTTTTTTCAATCAGAGATACTTTTTGAATTTGAAAACATAAGTACACATTCGACGTACTAGAGAAAAGAAAATATTTGCACATCGAATGGTTTTTCCAAAAGCATCCGTCAATCCATTTCCTGGACCAAGGTTGATTCAAGTTTGAATCTCCCCATCGTTTCTATCCAGTTGTCACAAGCTTAATCTTACGAGAAGATCTCACATGTCACCCATCAAGAGCTTGTTTGATGTTGGCTCTAGAGGGATTTCCATCTTCATTGTGAATATGTATGCATATCACTCAGATGTTCTGGCAATACCACAAGGATAATGCGTAGGACTCTAAATATATACTTACTTTCCACATTGTGTGAAACAGCAAGTCTTCATTAATTTTGTGTCCTAATGACATATTGTGGATGATCTCTTGGCTCTAGACTCAATCGTGCACATTTGGTTCCTATGCCGGAGACTAGGGAGAGGGTCTCCTTCTTCAATATCAACAATCTCTAAGAGAAAGTCGATAGATTATGTCGGTTCCCCGTGAGAATGAAACAAGCCCTTTTAAGAGGAACTTGAGTAGCTTGGGAAGTTTAGTGCAGTGCATCACTGGGTCCATGATGTCTTGTCTTCAATACCGATGTTACCTTGGTAACCACCAGTAGCATATGAATTGAACCCGTTATCTGCCCTAAGGTTGAATTATTGGAGGGCTATTTCTTTTCACCCTTTTTCACATTCATTTCTTTTTCATTCTTCAACCCCTTCGGTGCTTACCAAGACTTCATAACTAGAACCTTGTTGGGTTTATTCCAGTTCTAGCTCTATCTCAGTCCGCACTCTTCCCATATCTCACTTTTCTCCTTTTTTAAATATACCTAAGGACTCTACACTATCTAGTGGATTGTCCCTGGGTAGATCCCTCTGGCTCTGGCTGGATCGTGGGAACTAATACCTAACCTCACCATCCTTATAACTCCATACATAAAGTAAGATGGTCGGTCTTTTGGTACAATTCATTCTTCCTTGAAACCAATCGAAAAATCATTTGGAAAAACAATCAAGGTACTTGTGATACGAGATCAAAGCATTTTGTACCTTAATAGTTTTGATCATTTTAGAAATGCTCCCCCTCAACATGTGCATATGATTTAAAATTGTTTGGCACATGGAGGCAAGAGTTCTTTGAAATAATTTCTTGATCACAATTTCCTTAGAAAAAGCCATTTGAATTTCTTTGGTAAAATTCTCCCCCTCAATATGTGCATAGAATATTTGAAATCATTTTATCACATAGAGGCAAGAGTTCTTTTGAAGCACATCCACAATCACAAGCGCCATTAAGAAACCAATTTTAAAACTCAATCAAGGTACTTTATAAATCACTTTAAAAAGCTTTCGTACCTCGATAGTTTATTTGCTCCCCCTCAATATGTGCTTCAAGATTCAAAAGCGTTTAGCACATATGAGCGAGCAACCTGCACAATTAAATCAAAAACGATCACCTTTTATCAAATTTCATTATTAAATCACAAATTCTCCCCCGATCAAAAATATCAAACCCTTTGAGATTTTGGATCCCAAGTGAATTAATTAGGTTTAGAAAACATGGGAGAAAATGTGGCCTTGTTTAAATACTCATCATGTTTTTGGATAAATCCTTCTCCTCAACATGTGCATTGTGTATGAAATCGTTTGGTACATGGAGGCAGGAGTGCCTTTGAAGGACTAAAACCAATTCCATTAAAACAGATTTGAGATTTAAATCACGATCTCTCCCGCGATCAAAAATTTCAACCCATTTGAGATTTGTAATCCCAAAAGATTTAAATTATTTAGAAAATTTTAGGGGAAAGGCGTGGCGGATTTAATTCGAAAGATGACAGATAGGAGCAATTTAGACATTAAAGATTGTTAGTGTCAGGTATGATTTGTTTTAAGAGATCTTTAAGTAAAATAAAACAATTTCACAATCAAACAAAACAGAAAAAATTTCATTTTGAAAGACCTTGATTCAAAAGAAAAATCATACCATGACATAACATTAAATCTTTAGATCACCACATAATTTCGTACAAACGGACTCTTTTGAAGATATATTGTTTGAAAATATTTTAAATTAAATCACTCTCCCCTCAATCGATGACCGAAGTCGATAATTGAGTGACTTAAATTTTGATAAAATGAAGTCCGGTGATTTTCAAAATTTAGTTCAATTTATTTTCAAAACAATATATTTCCATTTTCAAAAACAATTTTTCAAAGTTTTAGAAAAATGGTATCATCACGATTATCTTGCACAAAGATATGTTAGGTGGTTGAGAAGCTTTTGGTTGTTCTTTGTAGGGCTTGGAAGAAAAACCGTCTGCGATGCGGTGAGACTTCTTCTTTCGTTGCATTTTGAATGCCAACCGAGGTCAAATTAAGCTCCGTTTCTTCAATCACTTAGAAGAAAACCATCTGCGATGCAGATGAGACCTCTTACGTTGCATATATGCCAACTCTCCACGAAGTCCAATTAAGCTCCGTTTCTTCATTTGTCAACCCAAGATATAGTTACCCTTTCCTTTTGGCATCCAAACATCATATTATGTGGGATCCGGATCGGGAACATTCTTATACCAAGATACCTGCATACGTTAGTGAACACACATACAGATATATGGTGGTCGACATCACCCAAACAACAATCGACTAATAAAAGTCAATGCAACATATCAATCAGTTCATGTAAGGCATGGGAATAATGTTCATCAATCTATAATCATCTAAACCTAACAGTCACATCCTAGAAACATAGTCCTTCAACATAGGCAATTATATTTTTCATATAAGCACGTAGGATGATTAAGAAAGTCCGTTAGAAGATATAAATTTGAAAAATATTCTTCCCCTCAATCAATGACTCTTTTTCTTGAAAAGTTTTACAAGTGCTGAAGTCATCGATTGAGTTTTTGCGAATATCTGAAAACTCGATCTGATTGATTTTTCAAGCAACTCATTTTACCACCATTTTGAAATACAACAAATATTTTTCTGAAGAATTATAGACGGAAAAAAATTTGTGTAGGAACAACAGATCCTTGACATACTTTCCTTAAATTGTTTTAGGATAAGTGCACGAAATATTTGAAAATTGTTTAGCGTAACACTTTCCTTTCTTTATAAGAGCGGGTTGCTATCTGAAATGATAGCAAGCCTTAGTTTAAGCACGGGTTACAGTCTGAAATAACTGCAAGCCATAAATTTTGAGACATGTTTAGAAAAAGAATATTTACACCTCCTGCTCGAACTTCATCTAAAGTCCCGTGCCATTATTGAATGACATTTCTAAGACCGTAGATGTTATCGATACCAGAAGACATGTCTTAAGAAAACATATTTTTGGTATTTTTGAAATTTTCTGATTTTTATGGATTTTTGAGGGTTTTATAATTTTCTATTTTGTTTTGCAGGTTTTATATTTTTGTATTTTGTTTTTCTTGGTTTTATATTTTTCTATTTTGTTTTTTTTTGTTTTTTGATAAATATATACAAGGATAGAATAGATGATATAGTTAAAGAAGATGATGATACGAGTACCGAGATAAGGATATCGAGCAGCACGTCGTAGATGATAGAAGTCATCAACTCTTAAACATTCACCACCAAAGCTTCAAGGGCTCTTGAATCGAATAAAGAAATTGAACCATCTGAAAGTGAGACTTTGGCGGCTTCCCCAAAGCGAAAATCCTTTAGTTGAGCGATTGAAGCTCTATTTCAAGCTTGCCTTAGCCAGTGCCTGAGAAAAGCACACCATTACCATAAATCCCGCTGCTCCATTTAAGAACGATAATCGAGGATCTCCATTCGGGGTTATATCATCAAGAAGAAGAACAGCAACGTTTCATCCCACTCTTTAAATTTCTTCTCAAATTTCATTACCACTGAAGTCTGAAGCAATCCATTCCAAAAGGTGTCAAGAGACCACTTCCCCCACGTAGTTGAATTGATGCAGTCAGTCTCTTAGACTAGAGCTCACAAACCCGAATACACATACCCGAAGACAAAGAAACTTATACCATCGAAGTAGCAAATTAAGTCCAATAGCCAAAGAATAACCCCGATGTATACTTTTCTCTCCCCCTGAAGACAGTGCATGAAGCTCAAGAACCCGAAGTACCCGAATGCCCAAAGAGAGAATAACCGATAACATTGAAGATGCAGGCGAATCACGATTATCTCTGCGGATTTCAACTCCGGAATAAGTGATTATATATCGAATCACGATTAAGCACTCAAGTGAAACAGTGGCGTCCCCAATGTACACAATCCTCTCTCCTCTGATGAATGTGATAGCATCATCACACACTTGTGTACCTCTTTTATCATCCGAAACTAACTCTTCCATCTCTTCCCCCACATAGTTGGAATAAAAAAACACCGAACGCCATGAGTCAAATCTTGAGTTTCTCTGCGGTAATGACAATAGTCTTCCCAGGATATCTTCAATCACTTAGAAGTATTAAGCTCGTCAAGATTACTCTCGTATAGATGTGTGTCTCCTTCCCCCTTGCTGGTTTTGATACTTCAGAATCAACAACTCTTTGAATTCCCAAATACTTGAAATTTGTTGAGAAGAACACTTGAACTCTTGTGGGAATCAACTTGCTGAAGAATATGAGCAAGTCTAATTGGGGCTTAAAATCGACATATCACTCTCCCCCAATTAGCTCTCCCCTAAAGCTGACAATCGTATGATGAATGGCAGATTAAGAAGAAGTCTTTTGATAATCAACTGCAACTCGTCTTTTAGTCTTCTAACATATAGCAGAAAATGTAGAATAGCGTAGACTCGACCTTCTTCAAGATTGTTCAGTTGGGGAATAGATAGTTAACATCTTCAACTCACACCAAAAGCATCCCACCAAAAAGCATCCCAATTAACTTACATCTTGCAAATCCCTTAACTAAAATCCCTCCCAATCAAACAAGAACAGAAAGATGTTCATCAAGGAAATCAGCAATCAGGCCGCAGCGAACACACAAGATGGTAACACCAAACTACCAATCACATCAAACAAGAACAGATAGATTGTTCGGAATCATCATGTTGCTGTATACGTGAAGCATTAACCGGAAGCACTTTGTCGATAAACTCATCAATCCGAGTGAAGATGTCAACCAACGGCTCTTAGAAGAGAAACAAAACTCCATGTGAAGATGATCCGATAAGAAGAATCTCGGTTCTTACATGAGTTAGGAGCCGTTTGACCATATATTCTCAAATTTCAATCAACAATGCAAAAAATTCACACTTCTTCTCCCCCTCAAGAATTGCATACGTAGTTGCCATTCTTGATTAAACAAGTGAACTCATCCATGTGTAGTCTATTTCCACTTCTCCCCCGCAAAAATTGCATATGATGTCGCCATCGCCATTTTAATTGAGCTATTGAAAAGTAGAAAAACCATCAACATAAGTAGATCACCATTGAGAAAAAACATGAGAAGAAGATCCACTTGATGACTGAGCGTGAATGGAAAAAGCATGAAGCATGTTGGTGAGAATGGTCATAATAAGAAGATTTCTCTTCTTCCGAAGATAAAGCGCACTGAAACGTACACTTTTCTTTTCTTTAGAGAACGAGGCCTGAACTGAAGTATTCAAACGTCATAAGAAGATTTCTCTTCTTTCAAAGATAAAGCGCACTGAGACGTACACTTTTCTTTTCTTTAGAGAACGAGGCATGAACTGTTGTGTTCATACGTCATAAGAAGATTTCTCTTCTTTCAAAGATAATGCGCTTTGAAACGTACACATTTCTTTTCTTTGGAGCACGAGGCTGAGCCGATGTGAACAGACGTCATAAGAAGATTTCTCTTCTTCGGAAGATAATGCGCACTGAAACGTACACATATCTTTTCTTTAGAGTACGAGGCATGAACTGTTGTGTTCATACGTCATAATCTCTCTCTTTTCAGCTCTCTTAGCAAAACATGTAATTAACCCCATTATCATTCAGTAGGCTTTTTGTCGTGACAGCTGATGGAGATAACCCAATATGATGAATTTGACCTTGAAGTAAGCTAACCCGAACTCGTGACTTAAACTTGCACATATGTAACAAAGAGTGGTGCCGAGACTTCATGCTCCCTTGAATCTCTAAGTACTCTATACTCTTCATCCAACCAACCATCAAGTATAAGACGTACATCTCCTCTTGAAAATCCACAATTGAATGTGGCCGAGCACTACAAGCGTAACTCCTTTAAGTGATAGTTATTTTGAGGTGATAAGAGTCCAATTCCCCCAAGTGGTAAAAGAAAAGGTAAAAGACACCCAATAATAACTAGATTTCCAAGTCTTCGTTTTTTGATAATAAGTTCGAACAAGGATCATGAAGAATCTTCATCCATCCATCCCGATACCTTCGGATACTAAGTATGCTCGCGTGATATTTCACTTCAACCTCAAATAAATATATCTTGAATTAACGCCGTTGTCACATCTTACGGCTGCTCAAATCTAGCCTCCTTTGACTTTTTAAGTGAACTATGATAATGGTTTCATCTCGACCATGGTTTAATGAGCATAACCCGTAAAACTTTGAAGTAACCAAACCGCCATGACGAATATCCAAACACACATCCAATTCATGAAGTATACACTTTTATCCCTTCTTGAGCGAAACCGTGGCACCGGCATCAAAAGATCCAGAAGAATTACACTTTCTCTTCTCCAAGATGGTTCCATCATTACGGGATTTTACAACTCTATGGTTTAAACCGAGAAATAGTTTCTTTCGCGGGATTTTACAAAACCAAGAATAAACCGTAAGATAGATCCGGAAATGCACTTTACTAATACCAGGATGTTTCCATTGTCACGGGATTTTACAAGTCTATGATTTAAACCGAGAAATAGGTTCTTTCGCGGGATTTTACAAAATCAAGACAAAACCGTAAGCAATGTCAGCTTGAATGTGTTACGACGACTTTGGTTTCAGAGAATATCTGTTTTAGGGGACATGCAGCGGTTCATTATCCAACATCAACAATATCATCAATCATCCAGTGAACACTTTGGTAAACACATAATACACACATTCTGTCGGCTGATGCTGTGACCACTTGGAGAAGTAAACCCCGATATACCAAACTTGATCATGAAGTAGAATTCCCCAGATTTGTTACTTAAACTTGTACTAATCCTTGTGAAGAAGAAACGGTGTACCCAATGTACAAAACCTCTTGACATTCTCAAAAGAGTGAGACACCGAAGTGATAGCAACGTTGTTAAGCGAGAAAGAATCACAAACGTAACTAAATAGCCAAGTCTTTATCACACTCTATAAAAGCCCAAACAAGTCATCTTCGCGGAATGGTAGAAAGAAAGAAGATGAAATAAGTAAACGCGTCCGGAAAACCTCATTTCAAATCTCAATGTGAAATATCGTACAAACAACCCCTTAGTCAACCTTGTTTAATCATCTATTCAAGCCGTGACATAATGTTCTCTGAGAAGACGTATAACCCAAAGTACCAAATCTCATAACACAACGAGTCTCAGTATCAAGCATTAAAGCATTAGAGGACCCATGACATCAAAGACCCAAGTCCAAATCTAACTCAATTAATGACACATGATCCATATCAACATTTATCAATAAACGCTCAAGCCCGGTCCAAGAATTATTAGACCAAAACTATCATTAGACCAAAGAAACCCTTTATCCAATTTTAACATCTCGAATGCAAAGTTGTCTTCATATAGTTCATGCGTTTGTCGTACCAGGTCTAAAATCCCATTCGTCAATATCTCCAAATAACTTAGATACTCAATCCCATTCGTAAATAAATCATACCAACCCAATCCAAATCAGATTTATTAAAAAAAGTTTCGGCCCATACACTAATTAGTCCAGTCAAATGCAAAAGTGATGCTCGAACTAATTAATAACAACGATTCCATCCAACGACACGAATACAATTTGATCACAAAGCCCAAGTCTATTCCCAAGAAATCACCCGGTATAATAAAGATCATTAGTAACAGTCAAACCAAAATACCATGAGTTGCTAAACCATCCAGTTTGATTGAAAATACCATCTAGTTGCTAAACCAACATACACGACCAACGGACCAAGTGACCAATACCAATTAATTGAAAAACACGTTGCCACCGATTGGAAGCCCAACCAAGAATAATGTCGTCCAAAAAATGAAGGCCCAACCAAATCGATCAGCCAACTCCGGTCCATTGAACAAAATTAAGGCCCAATAAAAATGAGTAACCGGTCATAAGTAGTATCTCATCTCAACCCTAAAAGTTAGTGGAGTATAAAAACGCATCATTCTCACAATTTGCCCAAATTCTTACTCACTCAAATCACGCCCCTTTCATCAGTATTCACATCTAATATCTTCAATCCCAAATATTACTCACTTAACCCTAGTCAACCTAAAAAAAATCCTCAGCCCCCAATCTCTCATTCAACAATTCGCCTCCCATACTCTAAACACAGATCTTCACACGGATCAAAATTATCACATCAATCTTATGAAAATAAACAAGCTCCTTCATCAATATCACTCACAAACGAATTAAAACCCACCAATATCTTTCATGTCTGATTCTTCACGCGACTCGGCATTAAAGAAAAACGGCTTTAAGATCATTTAAATTGGTCTCGGGTAAGATTTGTATCTGATTGTAACTTGTTGTTGTCGACCTTAAGTATACTGAAAACGAACCAAGAAAGGTAATAACATTATTGTTATTATTCTTCTCTTTATTGTTCGGATAGTAATTAAGAAGCTCTGTCTTCTAAAGGGTCTATGATGGATATGATTCAATTGAACCAATCTTTTACAAGATTAAAACAATGAATCGAATCTGAGATCTATGATAAATTCGTATTGAGTCTTTGATTGCATGTGAGTTGAGGAATGAATGAGAGGGTCTTGGGGTGAGTCTAGATTAGGTTAATTAGTCGAAGGGAGTCGAATCAGTTGCTTCTTAGTATTTGGTATTAGTTGGAGTCTTTGGACCGATGATGGATTAGAACCAGAGGTTACATTGAGTTAAATGGTATTTGGTATTGTGTGGTCAAACAGTCAAACTCTTCTTCATTTCTGTCAAGTAGCTTATGGGTCGCTAGGCCAAGTCGCTAGCCAACTCTCTAGCCAACTCTCTAGCCAACTCGCTAGCCAAGTCGCTAGCCAAGTCGCTAGCCAAGTTGCTAGCCAACTCGCTAGCCAAGTTGCTAGCCAAGTTGCTAAATAACAACTTGTTAAATAACAAGTCGCCGGGAATACACAAGTCGCTAGGAGGAACCATCTTGTTCCAAGTCGCTAGGAAGAACCATAATGACCAATATTTCTGACCAAGTTGCAAAACCCAAAAACTATGACATAAAAATGCATTCTTTTTACCTGTTTTGACCAATAAAAAGACTTTGACCACATGAATATGTCCCACGAAAATATTTCAGTGATATACATCGGTACAAAACAAAATAGTCACAAGAAAACTGTTTGGACGATTAAGCTTGACACATGACAGGTATTTAATCAAAAACAGACCCGATATTCATTAAAACAGATGACTCATACCTCAAAAACAGACCAAACACAGTTTACACAAGATACGAAGACCACAATAAATCATTAAAACACATAACCTGTCTCTGGTACCAATTGTAGGATCGTTATATTATGTGTTTGATGATTCGGGTGGTCTTGGAAGATCAAAATACATGTTTGCCATTTTAGAGAGAGAAAGTAGAGAGAGAGGGTGTTCTTGCTAGAGGTTTACAAAAGTATGGAATATTAGATTGAATGAGAAGCACCACCCCTTCCATGGATGGAAGGGGTATTTATACTTACAAATACACGACCTCCTATCGGCCTGTGGATCAGGTATACAGTGGGTAAAGACCCGTCCTTCCTCCACGGTGTTGCACTAAGCTATACTACGCTACAAACTAATAAATAAACAACTAAATAACGTGACTAACGACAAATCTACGAGCTAACATATGCTAGACCATTATTGGGGTGACCGACTCTTTAACATGGAATTTTTCTAATTCCTAACACACGAAATTAAGCTAAACTAGATATGGCTAATATGGACTGTTTTTAACTTTTAAAAGTGAAAATGAAATTTATGCTAACACTAACTATCAAACTGACTGAAATTAACTCAAATAACATAAATAAGTTCTGAAAACACCAAGAAGCACATAAATAAGCAGTTGTATAGAAACTTGGAAAATTAAATAAAACTTGGAATTTGGCTTACAACTGAAAGGGTTTTTTGGAACAAAGAAACAAGGATCAGAACTAAACTTGGATTGTCACTAACCAAGCTTAAATACCACTCCAGCTTAATCACCCCGGCTTATCAATCTCCACAGCTTATTTTGACCACAGAGTTGACTTTTGTTGACTTTTCTTCAAAATGAAATTAGAACCTCAAGAACCTCTTAATACTTCTTTAATTACTTTAATAAGCTTATAAAAGCTTATTTAAACACTATCTGATTATAACATCAAAACCAATGCAAAGCATATTTGGCGGAAAAAGCAGTTTTAACTAGAAACATGGAATTAATCTAATTGAATACTTGAATTACATTGCAAAATACTCATACAACTTAAAATTAACTAAACCCAGAAGAAAAATTACAAGAACTTATCTAGTCGACATTAATTAAAAAAACTACACTACTCTACATTCTACTCTAAAAATCTAACACTTGCTTACGCTTGTTGTAGAGATCTTTATAGTCAAAATATCTTCCCTCAGGACCTCTGATAAATCCCAGCTCTTGAAATGTCTTCAATTAATCCCATACGTCCATTTGTAAATTTTGGCACCAAAAGTCTCTTAGCAGGTTTCAATCAATTAAAGCTTTTGGGTGTTAGTGGAGGTGGAAGGGGACAAGGTAAGGTGAGGGTGAGGTGAGACAAGTGGAAGGGTGGAAAAGGAGAAGGTGTGTTTGACTAACTGTTTGACCAGATATTATTAAGGGGTAGATTGGCTGCTGAAAGGTTTTACTGAAGGGTTGGGTTGCCGAATGGTTTCTGCTGAAAGGTTGTAAAATGGG
This sequence comes from Chrysanthemum makinoi, assembly GCA_910596185.1. Lineage (NCBI taxonomy): Eukaryota > Viridiplantae > Streptophyta > Magnoliopsida > Asterales > Asteraceae > Chrysanthemum > Chrysanthemum makinoi. The sequence continues at coordinate 10,746,321 of OU343217.1, forward strand.
TTTAAGTTTTATAACATTGGATCCGGTTTAGTGTGTAAGACCCAAGGACCATTTATGCAATATTGGAAACTTGAGGGACTGGTTTTGATATTGTTCCAAACTTATTGTACAAGGATCATCCTTGCCAAATTGATAAACCAAAGGACCAATGTTGTAATTTTCACTTTAAAATGACCCAGGGACCGACTTTGACAATTTTTGGATTTTGAGGGGTAAAAGTTGCCATTTGTAGAAAACTTTCATCCAAGGACTATTTTGAACATGTTTGATTATCCAAGGACTAAAGTTGACTTTTCTTTAATTTTAAACCTTCAGGGACTAGATTTGACAACTTTTAAAACTTGGGGGACTAAAACTGCCAATTTTGTAAACTTGAATCATTTTTCATCTGATTTTGATCTTTTTGCATTTAAAACACATAAAACACTGATTTGTGATATTTTCATCATTTTAATGCATTTCTAAGTGTTTTCAGATGATTTTGCAGTCTAGATTGTACAAAAATGATGAGTATTTAGACACTAATCAGTCTTGTTTAACCTGGTTTCACAAAGTTCTTAACCCACTCGTTTTCCTTCACAAACAATGTGTTGTTCCTTTCCTGTGTTGCGTTACCAGCGAACCACAAAAGAACCTCAGCGCATTTCTACTCTTGTTCCACGTTTCCTTGTCTACGTCAAGAGTTTCTTCCTTTTTCCCTACGTTGTCACCAACAAAGTTTTAACCCACCAATGCGTTTGGTGTCCACGTTTACTTCCTTTTGTGTCGGTCTTCAAAATGTGTCGCTGCCCACAAAAGCTTCCTTCAATCGATCATGTTCCTCTTCTCCTTCAAAAGTGGATTGAAGTCGTTGCTATCTTGCAACTTCCTGTTGGTAGTTCCGGTTGTGCACCACCATGACCAACAATTCCTTGGTGTCTTTCCTTCTAAGTCTTTTGATCAATATGATCAGAAGTGAATCAAATTTGTAATCTTGCAACCTTCGCTTTGATTGGTTTTTCCCAGGTTTTGAACCTTTGGCTCTTGATACCGCTTTTGCATTATTCCAGGATTGATATTATGAACAAGAATTTGATTCATTATATTACTAACAACATAACATGGTTACATTGTATATTTGACACACTTTAAAACATTACATAGGCTGCGTTTATATAGGCTTCACAGCGAACCATCATGTCTGTTCGATTTAGTCCTAACCGAATCCATAACTAACTAACTAACTTTAACTACCATAACAACCTACAACCGCTATTCGGTTACTAACTACCAAACTAGCAAGTTCAGTCCCTTGACTTTTGTTTGTTGTACTTTGAACCTTGTCTAACAAGAATTTTACAATTACTGTCCAACATTTGTTGTTAAAATTTGAAAAAAATTAATCTGACAATATTATTGTTAAAATTGCAAGTCATTTTAATTAAGAAAAAAACCATCAACATCTTTGAAACATCAATTTTAAACACAATCTTTCAATTGGTAGCACCCGATTCTTCAAGTGGTAAATCTAACCAGAGAATAGGTTCATTTCGAACTATATCTCTAAAATCAAGTTCACCTGTCATATAAAGCTCATGTCTTTAAAAATTGGCGAAAATTTAAAAAAACGGACGAAAATGTAAAACAACAGACGAAAACGCCTAAAAACGGACGAAAACGTAAAATAACTTACTAAAATGTTAAAAAACGGAAGAAAATGTAAAAAACGAACGAAAACGTAAAAAAACAGATGGAAACGTAAAAAAAAGGATTAAAACATAAAAAAAACGGACGAAACATACTATAGTAGCATGATTACAGGTGGAAATGTAACGAGCCGACCCGACCCAACCCGTTTGACCCATGACCCATTCAACCCATTCTTATAGTATGACCCCTTTGACCCGTAACCCATTTAACCCATGACCCAAACCAACCCTACCTGACCCATTTGACACCTTTACGTTTATGCTAATAATATTTAAAGTTGAACATATTATAGTAATTAGGTAAAAATGTCTATATATTTATTGTACTTTAATTTTTGTCAAAGTTGTTTGACTTTTGACTGTGACTTTTTTCAGGTGGGAGTGAATTGAAGAATTGCTTAACATCGTGTATTGACAAATGTCGTAAGCTGGGTTTGAATATATGAAGTCAAAGCTGATTAAACAATGGAAAATAGTTGATATCTATATTACATATAATGTATGAATGCAACTCACTCTTAATTTTAAGACGTACAAAAAATTAAGTATGATTTACAACACTTTAATGCACCCAATTTTCAGAATTATAACAAAGTAAGCATATTGTACAATAAAATACAGCGTAGTGTCATTTTAAGACCAAAATTCTATCAAACAACATTAATGCTATTAAAAACACCCCTTCACCAAAAATTACAACCATTTAAGCACAATGTACACTAGCTGCAACCAATTTTCAGATTAACAACAAAATAAGCATGATGTAATTTTCAGACTTACAACATTAATACTATTAAAGTGGTCAATGTTATTAACGAATATAATGACTACTACTTACAAGAAAAGAAACATAGTGTACAACACTTTAATGCACATAATTTTCAAACATATAAGACAAGAAGCATAGTGTACAACAAAACACCACATTAATGCTATTTAATGTAGTCAATTATTTAACTGGTCAATAAATAATAAAGCACATTATACAAATATTCATGCCCGAACGGGTAACGGGCCAAATGGGCTTGAGCCAGAACGGGCACGGACCAAACGGGCTCGAGCCCGAGCAGACAAGGGCCAACGGGTTTGAGCCCGAACGGGCACGGGCTATACGAAATTCTGATATACGTATATTTATTGTTAAAAAGAACATAATAAACTAAAATACATTATTCATCGAAAAACTTTATTCCAGGATACCCGCTGTGCAACGCGCGGATACCCTGCTAGTAATTAATTACATGCATTAAACATATCTTTGTGTCAATTTACAAACATAAGTGCATAGTACGTAGTAATTTTAGGAGATGTTTGATACGTATGAATAGAAAGAGAAGAAACAAAAGCACAAAGTTATAAAAATATTCAATAACTCATTAACCAATCAAATATAATATTCACATACTAAAACTTTTTCTTAATTAGTTAAAATGTGAAGCGAACGTTTATTTTAGGTCATCTTAAAATTAAAATATGAACATCTATTTTGAAGTGGAAAAAGTATCGATTTATTATTCATCATTTATTATATCGGCATAATATTAAAAAATGTAAGGTAAATTACATAAATCATTCATATGTAACGAACAGCGTCCCTAACCAAAAAAAGGCATTATGTGTGGTCCATGCTTTTCCTTAGCTATTCTACTTAGGCCGGTCCTAGTCGTGACCTGGGACAACCTGTGTCTTCCAGCGCCACGTCAGCTTTTTCTCTCCAGCGACCTGGGACAACCCGGATGCCCCAGTCGACGACCTAAGGATTTTTTTTTTCTCAAACATTTTTAACATTAAATTTAAATTTCATTCAAATTAAAAAAAAAACATTACATTACGAAATAAAAAAAAACATTACACTACGAATTTAAAAAAAAAAACATTACAATATGAAATTAAAATAAACACTACAATACTTAAACTAATAATCTAAATTGTAGCGTGCTTTGATTCTTTGCCTTAACTTTCTCCAATTCTTCTAGTTGGCGGCCGGTCAATTTTGGGTCGATTGGGGTGTTGTAGAAGATGATGTCGGACTCCTGTTTTGATATCCTCTTGAGCTCAAGTTTTTTTTTTTTTTTTTTTTCATCTCGAACTCTTTTTCCCTCAACCGTAACCAAGTATCTTTTAAACCCTCCTTATTCTTACATTTATCCCCTTTTGACGGCTTCTTGGTCTTGAAGAAAGTTTTGGCCAACGATTGCATAAATGAGTCTGATGGAACATCATCATCATTATGAGAGGACGAGGATGGTTTCTTCCTTCCTTTGTCACGACCGGTTGGTCGTGATTCTCTAGTCCCTTCCTCAGCAGAATCATCAACGTCTTGGACATCGAAATGATCACGAGCTTGGGTTGAACCAGAGGTAGTGGTTGAACCCTTTGTTTTCTTCCGACTATTCGTTTCGAAAGCCGGCATCTCAACCTCCTTCTAAGCAGCATGACCCTTTAAAACCTCGTAACACTCCTCCAAAGTGAAATCATGACCGTACGTCATACGGTATTCTCTAAGAGCTTTTGTAGTGTCGTCGATATCATTCTCACCGCTTCCATGGGTATTCTTGATATTCTCCATGATAGCACAATAATTACCAACCCTATTACGAATCATGCTCTTCCATTTGGTAGTGATGGAGTCATAGGTTCGGTCTTTGCCAATTTCTTTCTTAAAGTAGTCGATCACTAACTCCCAAAACTTGAAGCGGTTCTGGGAGTTTCCTCTCGCCTCGTTTTCCGATACATAAACCCAAGCTTTACAAAGCACCACCTCTTCCTCCTTTGTCCATGGCTCTGCTAGCTTCTTGGCTTTCCCCTTGCTTGTTTCCGGCTTCTTGCCTTTGTCCTTGGCCTTTGAAGCACTTCTTGATGGCTGCTTTGGTTTGATGGGGACATCTCTTGGCGAGCGGTTTTCTCATCATCAGAATCATCAACGGGAATGGAACCATGGAACGAACCGTGGTGCGAACCGTGACCCGAACCTTGTCCCATCGAAGCATCTTTACTTGGGTAGTTTTGCGTCGGATACTCCGGCATAAAATCTTCCAAATTCATGTCTAGATTAGTGCTTCGAATCGGGGAATAAGGTTGATACGGTTGAAAATGATAAATGAAGTCCATGTTTGGATGGTACGACGACCCACTATGTTCTTGCCGGTAATCGTGGTAAGGACGTTGCGGTGGGACAAAAGGACGGTTAACATAAAACGGGTTTGGTTTTGATTTGGTTGGGCTAGTTGTGATTGATAATCAAAACCTTGTGGACGAAAGCGAATAGGCCGGTTAACTCGAAGTTGTTTTCCGGCGAGAAATTCAGATCCGGGGCATTTTGGGGTAGTCGTGATCGTCGGGTTTTGATTGTGGGGTATTTTTCTTTGACATTTTGATGTTGGATAAGAATTAGATTGAAATGAATGTAGATGAGAAATGGTGAGTAGTGAATTGTGTTTGAGGTGAAGTGGGTATTTATAGAGTGGTAAAATGGGTTTGATTTTTTTTTTTATTTTAATGACCAAACGGTCATTTTTTAAAATTTGTATTTAATCCAAACGATCAAAATGAGATAGAAGCAATAAACACATCGGTTAAGAATTCACTCGATATGCCAAAATTTCCACACACGACCGATGTGCCAACCTATCACCACATTCGAGCAAACCGATTTGAACATCGGTTGAGGGGGAAAAAATTCGGTGCCCAACCAATTTAAAAAGTGCGAATGCGACCAGCCTTAATATCTATCAAACGCAAACTTATATTTCTTCTTCTCAAATGAACACACACAACACAAATCTTCATCTCTTCTCTAACTCCATCAATAACGGTCAGTCACCATTGCTGCTCCTTTAGAATGCAAGAACAAATATACTGCCCCATAGACTTGAGTAGCGGCCATAAATCATCAGTGGCGTAGCAGCGGCGACGGAAATTATCGTTGAAAAAAAGTATGAATGTTTGGATTTTGGCTTTGCAACTTTATATACAAAATGACCGACCTACCCTCACATGTTAATAACATGTCATCACTAGATATATGTTGACTGTTAGTCTAAGAGCACTTGCATGCATAACGCAAGTTAAACTTTTACACCGTGCCAAATAACGCCTAACGCCTAACGCCGTTTTAACGTGGGTTGGGCAACACCTAACGCCAGGTAACGCGGCTTAACGCCGGTTAATGCGGGGCTCGGCGTTAACTGATGCGAGTGCTCTAAGGGACGGGAGGTGTTACTAGTTTCGAAAGCAGGAATTATCAACGAAAATTTTCTAAAAGGGTTTCCATATTTTATTTGTAAAATTAATATTTCAATCTCTTATATAATAAGGAAAATAATTAACTGAGAATGGATTTTTCGCATCAACCAATAGCAGAGCTCTACCAATTGAAAAGCAAGAATTTTTGGTCAAACTTTATTAAAATTCCGTTTTATAAAAATAAATTGTCCAAAAATTGATGTCAAAAATATTAAAAAAAAAAATTAAAAAATGAGAAGGTAGTTAATAAAACTTTAGTTGTTGAAGATTAAATAAATTACATTGACTTAAGTAAACTAATTATGAGTTTCCATGTTTCTGAATAATTTTATAAAAATAAATACCCTTATTTGTATCCTTAAACTTAATATTTTTTTAAGAAACAACATATATGTTACAAGCCTTGTTTAGATTTATACAAATGCACCTGATAGGATTTAGTCTTCGGTTCCGCCAATACAACGACAATCCTACAACTCGTAAAAGTTATACCATCGAAATCTAAGAAAATAATGGGATTGGCCGACCCAACACAAAAACATACATGGATACAGTAATTTTAAACAGAATTTATGCATAACTCATTTTGCTTTTCACTTAAAACATGCATAAGATGAACCTTCACATGAATTTTTTATAATTATCCGGGTGTAACAAGGAGCCTTTTCCTGATACAGAGTAAAAACAAATAATACTAATTTTTACATTGGCCGAAACTCAAGGCCACAAACAATGAGACCAGACATAGGTCCTTCATGACTTGTAAATTTCATATCAATAGAAAGAGAGTCATCCTTTAAATTATGAGTAGAGTTAAATTTCCACACTTGAATCTCCATCCATCCATCTTCCCTTTGTTTTGGAACCCGTGTAATATCATTTATATTTAGTGGGCTAGGGGTAATAAAATAGAAAAATTCAACTTCTTCGTTTACTTGGTGGAGTAGATCTCGTACCTTCACCGGATTATGCAGCCCCTGACATTCTTCTGAAAGCTTGAATACAAGATAACACGTGTATTCTGTATCGGCTGACAACATTTGACTTCTAATCGTGCAATTAATATAGAATACTTGTTGTGGCAAAAGCTCAATCACCTCTTGAAATCTGCATGTACGATATATATTATGATTACATACTAGAAACAATGTAAATTTTGAAGACAGAAAAAAGAAAAAAAAAAAAAAAAAAAAAAAAACCAAGATGTGATACTTTTGTCAACCATTTATACATGAATCTTCAGTAATTTACTAGACAACAAAGAAGATTGGCCTTAAATTAACAAATCTAGTTTTTCTTACCTTTGTAAAACATTTTCAGATATTTGGATAAGATTAGATGTGCATATTGTGAATGCACAATTAGGAAAGTTTACTGATCAAAGGAAACCTGCCAAATCTAGTTCAAGAAAGCAAACCTTGACTGGGATGATGGCTTTGAAGTAAAGAGATCCACACTAGAAAATTTGTATAAAGTTGCCTTTGCTGAAATCACAAAAGTTTCTTCCGTTTACTTCGCCCAACCAGAACAACTCATCATAGTTTCTGTGTATCTCAAATATTTCTTCAAATTTAGCTGGAAACTGTTGCACGTGATCCACATTGAAGTTTGATTCCAATACTTGTTGGACATCCTTCAACTTTCCGATTTCTTCATGTTTCACCTGTGTACAATCATGTTAAATATGCAACATAGGCATGATTTTTGTTTTTATAAACAATATAGATGGGAGCCAAGAGATATTTTTAAACTAACTTTGTCAATGGCTCGAAATTCAATGCCTTTAACATAAATGGCAACATCTCCACAATAATATAACGAAAAGCTCTCTAGTAGAAACGTAAACAAGACATCTTCTTTCTGATTCATGAATTGGTGCAACTCAATCATCATCCACTCTTCGTTTCTCTGTTTTGCAAAATATGCATGTAGATTTTCGGAGCCCACTCTATACTTTAGGTTAACATACATCGGTTTAGTTGAAACTTTTCTTGAATCACAAAGTTTGAAGAGTAAATAGACCCCATAAAAAACATTCGGAGATAATAATCGAGTATCTGTCTTAATTTCGATGTTCAACTTGGAAACATCTGACATCTCCGCAACTGACTCAAATCTGCCCATATTAAAAATATTCAAGTCTGAGTCAGTCCTAAACATTATACCCCGGATGTGCACTTCTACTTTAGAATTTAGTATTTCTTTAAACCAAAATAGATGAGAACAATTTCTTTGAGAATTGGGAAAAGACTTAAATTCAAATATGAAACTTATTGTATCAATAAACATATAATTAACTCTGATAATTTTATTTTAACCATTAAGTTATCTATTTTTTAGATATGAAAATCTTAAAATAGACAAGCAATCCATGGTCGTGCAAACATGTAAATATCATAGACAACACCACAGATTCCAAATCCGAGACTATTAGAATCAGTCAAGAACATTAATGCATACTTTAAAGTAGCTCTGCTCATGCAACATTAAACTTGATC
>OU343217.1:10754851-10790461 GCA_910596185.1 Chrysanthemum makinoi
AAAGGACCAAAACATCGGGTTAAGCGACATTCTAACGAAGTCAGAATGATGTCTTGAACGGTGGTAATGTGTTATAGTGATCCCGAACATGACAGGAACAGAGACATGCTATGTCTAACAAGTCAAAAGATGGAAAAGAGAAGATATGAACAAGGTACTGTGATAACAGACGTGAGCGTAAAAACATGCTATGCATACCCACCCGACCAATGCAACTTCAGGTGACCAGGACTCAAAAGACTTCGACTAAACATGATTCAAAACTACCACTTTTATCATTGCATGGTTCTTCATAAATTAGACATAGTTGATCGGCTATGTATATTTATGAGTAACAATGCAACGATAAGAACTAGTTGACTCGAATGGTGTTCAATGTTTAATAAAATAAAATAAAATAAAATAATTTTTTTTTTTTTTTCGGTTATAGCTTTGATTTTTATTTTTGAAAAATCGGCATTCTCTATAACCTTTGGCTCTGGTACCAATCTGTCACACCCTGCAGGGTATGAAACGAGGTGTAACGGAAGGGAACATAAGCACAAGATAATAGAACACACCAACATTAATATTAAAAAGAAATAATGCTCCATTACAATACAAGTTTAGCCGTCATAGGCAAATATATTACAAAGTTTAGTTTCCAAAATATTGAGTTTTATCACATAACGACTTGTAGCGACAAGTGAAAACTTCTTTATGCAAGACTTGATAGAAAAGCTTACTAACGATCACATGAAATGCATGAGAGAAAAACGGGTCAACTATGAAAATAGTTGGTGAGTAAAAACGCGTTGCGAAATAAGAAAACTCGTAAGAAATATTCAAAGCTTTGGTCAACGAAAATAGTCCACAAAAGCAAAGGCATTGTGTATCCACTCAGTTCAAATTCCGCCATACAAAACTTTACAACTGTGTGTACCAACCCATTGCACAAAAAAATATAGTGCGTCAAGTAGTCAAGTGTAAGTGGTCATAATAGTTCACAATATAGTACCAAGTATATAACAATTTAGAGATGCTCCGAACATGGGAGACTTTATAGCGGTGCTCCGAACATGGGAGACTTATGGCGATACTCTCGAACATGGGAGACTTTAATGAAAATGCTCCGGTTCCCATAGGGAGACATTTTGCTCCGGACCGGGGAGGCTTTAATTGAAAATGCTCCGTTCCCATAGGGAGACATTTTGCTCCGGACCGGGGAGGCTTTAAGTGATGCTCCGAACATGGGAGACTTTATAGTGATGCTCCGAACATGGGAGACTTTAGGTCAAGGTCATAACACGTGCGGTTCAATAAGTTCAAATAAGTCATAATGTCGTAATTACGTTCAAAGATTGATTCGAGTTCACAAGTTCTAGTCAAAAGAGTTCACAAAGTAAGAATCAATTTAATTCAAGTATGGTTCATGCATTCACCCAAAATATAAAAACGGTAAAAGGGGATGTGATTACTCACTTGGTAAACTGGTATGACGACAAGAGTGAGTACACTGAGGTATAATGTGATGCGTTAACCGAGACCTATTACCAATGATATGATATGTCATGAGTTGCAATGTAATGTTATGCATGCATTTCGTATGTTATTTATACCATTTGCGAGTTTGAAAATAATACTTTTCGTCGAAAAATACCCTTTTGACGTCTTGACCCTTCAAAAATCACTTCACAAGTATTTACGTCAAAATGTCATCCTACTATGGTTTCGTAATGATTTATGGTGAAATTTTCACTTTTCGTCGTAAAACAATGTCGTCGGAAATTTTCATGAAATTGACAAAAATGGCTTTGGAAAACTAGTCGTAAAATGTTGTACGTCGAACGTTAGGAAACGAACTCGACGGTTTTGAAAAGCTTGTATCAAAATCTAGAAGTTTTAGTACAGGAGTTTTCTTCAAAAAGGTCTCGATCATAAAGATATTAAGGGTTAAAGATAGTGATTTTTGGCTAATTGTGTGCAGAAAAATGAGTTTCGGCCAAGTTTGAACATCCGTAATTAATTTACTATAACTCCGCTTTACAAACAGCTTGTTGTTTTGAAAAAATATGGCCGGTGAACTTGATTTTACTAGAAGACATTTCGTTCCAAAAAGTTTCACAACCTCGTTAAAAACAGCCCTCAACATGGACGTTACAGCTACCGTAACACTTGTATCGTAAAAATAATATAGTTCTTCAGAAAATAATAATTCACGGTTTATGAAAACGTGCATATCTTTGTCGTTTCAAATCCGTTTTCTCGTATAATATCGTCCTTAGCTATCAAAGTAAACTAATATATTTTTGATAAGTCGAAATAATTTGTGAAGCTTAAGGCTTGTTTTGACTCGTACAAAAAGATAAATATGTTGCTGAAATTTTTCAGAAAATATATATTTCGTCGTCAAACTTGTAAAATCCATAACTTCTTCGTTATACCTCCGTTTTATTCCGTTCAATGGCGCGGATTCGTTTTAAATTATATTTTCTAAATATCAAGGCCAAAAAGTCGTGCCTACTGTCGGATTTTCCAGAAAATCAAAACAAGGACAGAACACATTTTATACTTATCGAAAATAGTTTTTCTCGGACAAAACCTATTCTAATCCCTTCAAATCAACTCCAAAACTAATCTAATCCTACCATACACCTTCTTAGGGTGTCATGGGTTCCTAATCATCATCAAGACCAAAGAATACCATGGGAATAATTATAGGATGACCATATATATAAATAACTCTAAAAATCATGTAAAATGGTATAAACAACACAAATCATGCATGCTTGCTCCAAAAATGAAGAGATAAATATGAGATGATAAGGAAACATGAAAAATGAAAGAAACATGCTTACTAGTATTATGATGAGGTGCAAGTAACAAGGTTTAGCCTAAACACTCTTGGTTTTTATTTCAAAACCTAATAAAGAGTGTGATTCTAGATTGATAAAACACTTGAGCTAGCAAAATTTTTGATCCCTTGATAACACCATGGTAGAACCGGTTGTGAAGGAGAGAGAAACAAAGAAAACTTATGTTAACTTGAAAATAAATGAGTGAAGAGATATGAGATTGAATGAAAGATTTTGAGTGTAAACTTATACAATTGAAAATTTTTCAACCATTAAATGTCCACCCCTCCTAGTCCGGTTTTAGGGAGGATGTCCACAAATATTTTTTTTTTTTTTTTTAAAGTATAAGTATGTATTTGTAAGAAAAGGTGTAAGTGAAATTGTATAGTTAAATGTAACTTGTAAAGTAAATGGTAGATTTTAGGTAAAAGAGATTTTTAATAGACCAAAGTAGAATGTAATGAGATCATAAAAATTATAAAATACATTCCTTGTGAAATTTGAGTGATAAAATAATTATCGAGTAATTTTTAAGAAAAGTGTCGTAATAATATAACTTTAACGATTTATATACCAAATAAATTCAAAACACTAGTTAAACTCAAAATATAGTTTTTACAACTAAATGTAAGTATAAAAATATGTCGGGATCATTTTTGAAAGTAAGGATTAAATATTTAAAATAATAACTCACGCGATAACGTTTAATTATAAAATTCCGCAGCGTTAAATGTGAAATGAAATGCCATGAATGAACTAATATGATGCATATATAATTTAAGAAATGACCGGAATTTGAGAATTGTGACAGCAAGCACCCGAGCGCAACTGGATAGCGCCCATGCAGAGGCTAGGGATCGAGCTACGCTCCAACAGTAGAGACAAGATGGCACTAATGTGCCAAATAACTCAAGATCGTCTGAGGTCGCCAGGTATAAGTCTGCGTGCCGCTGGGCCTTAAACATTTGGAGCAGGGTAAGGAAACTTTGTTCGCGCAGCTGAGGGAGCTTGGGGCTACTGTGAGTTGGTCATTGGAAGTACAGGAGGCAAAACTGCGTAAGCTTAGCCTCGAGTATGACGAGTTGTTATCCTCAGCTCATGTCCATGATAGCGGAGCCTTGTGTGGCTCATAGGCCACGGTTTCCGCCTAGCTGCTCGGTACCACTGGGGCCAGATGGTCAATGCTTTTGGGGAGGTGCGGTCGCTCTGGGGCGTGGTAAGTCGAAGCAATTGAAAAGCTTCATGAACAGAGCTGCTGAAGGCGCTATTGAGAATGTACCAAATTATGATCTGAGTCATATGATCACTTGGTATTTGCCATGTAGAGAATGAAGGACTTAGAGCTCCCCATGATTTCGGAGCTTGAGCGCGATCAAGATTATCCGATAAATGTAATTATGGCGGGGTTGACCTTGGCGTCATCGTCCGAGGGTGAGACAGTAGGACTTTTATTTGAAGCCCAGGAGTCTGGCTCCAAGTACCTCTTCTTGCGCGTCCTAGGGATAGTCAGAATCCATTTGCTTTGGAGAAAGAGGTACCTTTAAAGGAAGTCTTGGAAGCGCATGCGACCCGTCTTATAAGAAAGAAGGTATTGCGGGTAAGGCCATTTTGTGTGGGGTTGGTGCGGCTCATTTGCCAGTGTCGATGGAGTGCGAGTTGTGGCCCACGTATGCGTGTCGGGATGAGATGTGTTGAAGGGTGTTAGCGGAGCCAAAGAAGCAACGAGTCACGTTGGCACTTCTTTACTTAAGCGTTGTAGTAGCTGGTAGCTGACATGTTTACTATCTTTTGTAATAACTCGTAGTTATGAATAAAAGTTCGGTTTTTCTTGTGGGTATTATTGAAACTTAATGTATACATAGCTGTTTTTGTTTCGTAAAAGATACCCGTTGCGAAGAAACAAGCGTGTGCCAGATCTATATAGGTAATCCATAAGCGTGTATGAAAGCCATAGTATACTCGAGAAATAATTCGAAGTATTTTATCACAATCGTGTGTGTCATGATAAAAAACGTCTGTAAATATCACATTAAGGAATCAAGTGTCTCGGTTCCTAAGTTGTTAAACGTGCACGTATTATCGTTCTGCGCATCCATCGTGGGATACGCACATATCTTATTCCAACGTCTTGAGAACAAGGTGTTTAACAAGGATGCGTGATCCGGTATTGATGGGTTTGCAACCCTCTTACTCAACAAGTTAGTTAGTAGGTTAACTTATCCTATTACCATCGTGGGTTTATTCGTGGTGCATGCACGCCATCGTGGCAAGAAAAATAAGAAATTGTTAAGACATACAGATATATGGAGATAACAACTTTAAAATGTGTCGAGTTAGCTAGACAGCGGTTTTATTGATACTTGCAAGGTTTTGAGAAATACAAAGACGATAAAAAAAAAAAATACATGAATGTTTATTGGGCACTAAAAGTGCGGAGCGTCTGTGCTATGTGCCGTAGCTATTCTTTATAGGTAGCACCTCTTGAGGTTGCCGATGTTCCATGTGCGTGGTAGGTCACGACCATCCAAGCCTCGTAGCCATGCAGCGCTGTGCCTATTGCTTCATAACCTCATAAGGTCCTTCCCACTTTGGTCCAAGCTTACTGTATCTGCATGACTCGCCTCATTGGCACGGTAGACAAAGTCGCTGATGCTGAATGAAACATTGCGCACTTTGGCATCATAGTATCCTTCATTTTTGACTTGACCTTGCCTCCCGTATGGCTGCGGCGTTCGCGTCTTTCTTCCAGCAGTCCAAGTCGACCGTCTTCGTCATTGTTTGTTGTTACATTGATCTCCGCGATGGCGGATAGTTGGCATGCCGATCTCGGTTGGTATAACAGCTTCGTCCCGAGACAGAGAGGGGTGTCCCCCGTCTGGTTTTATTATTGAGGTGCGGTGTGCCCATAAGACATGCGAAAGCTCTTCGACCCACGCCTTTGTGCTGTCCAGGCGCTTTGATTCCTTCGCCAGGAGCTTGATTTGCGCGCTCTACTAAGCCATTGGTTTGCGGGTGTATGTAACCGGCGAGGTGTTGGGTGATATTTAACTTATCGCACCAATCTTTGAAGGGTTGTCGCAGAATTGTTTCCGTTATCCGAGATGATTTCACCAGTAATCCGAGCGGCATACAATGTTGTCCCAGACAAAGCGTTTCACTGGTTGCCGATGATTGTCGCCCGCTGCTTTTGCCTCTAGCCACTTGGTGAAGTAGTCTATAGCCACTATGAGAAACTTAAGACCGCCTGTTGCTATTGGAAAAGGACCTGCAATATCAATGCCCCATTTGTAGAATGGCCGTGGCGCCGTGATTGGCGTTAGCTCGTCTTGTGGTGGCGGCGGGGCGGGTTATGAACTTGGCAATCATTTCATTTCTTATTAGGTCCCGCGTCTCGATGCATGGTTGGCCAGTAGTATCCTGATCGCTATGCGTGCTACAACGGACTGTGGTCCTGCATGCATGCTGCATGAGCCTTCATGGATTTCTCGCAGCACGTAATTTGCTTGTAGGGGGCGACCAAGCGGAGCCATGGTTGAAGGAAAGAACGTCGGTACAATATGTTGTCGCGGTCAGAATCTCGGCAATGCGTGCGTATCTACCCGAGCTTCTGTCTGTTCTTGAGGTAATGTTCCTTTGCTTAATAATTCCGTAATCGGTGTCATCCATGTAGGACCATCCTCCTCTATGATTGCGGAGACTTCCATCTCCGATATTGACTTGCTTTTCAGTGTTTCCACGGCACTTGCTTTGATAAGTGTGTGAAGCTTGTCGAGGCAATTTCCGATCAAATGCCTTGCGATTTTTCTCTAGGGGACTTGCTTGATAGTAAATCTGTAAAGCCTTTGATCAGTCTTAGTCTTCTCAAGATCTGAATCATATTCTCTTCTTTGGCCACGTATTCACCCAACACTGGTTGGCCACTGTAGGGAGTCCACATTTGCTTCCAAGTTACGTACACCCATTCGACTGCAATCGTAGTCCGCGATTAGAGCTTCATATTACTTTCATTGTTTGTCGCGGTAAATTCAAAGCGCAGTCGTAAGTGAATTCCATTCCCTGGGTTTTAGAGAAAGGCCGCTCGACCCGTCGCGCATGAGGACCGTCTGTAAACAAAATCCATGGATCTTGTAGTTCCTTCTCGCTTGGTGTAGGTACCGTCGATTATCGGCTTCCGATGATGAAGTGCCGAGAACCTGTCCTTTATTGCGATACGTGGTGCTGTAAGAGATGTTATGTTCGCCTAGCAACACACTCACTTCGGAGTCGTCTGCCGTCGGGTTTGGAGATGATCTGCTTGATGGCTTGATCTGTGATTACCGCTATCGGGTGCGCTTGGAAGTATCGGCGCAGACCTGGCGGCAAACACTAGCGCCAAGACCAACTTTTCCATGGCACTGTAGTTCATCTCCGTCTTTTTGAAGCTGTGACAAAATAGATAGGGTTTGTGAGTCCCTATCTTGTTAGTAGCACTTGTTGGCCCCGCTATGAGTTCTGATAAATACATGATCAGTTCTTCCACTGTCGGGGTGCCACGAGTGTTGGGAGCGTTGCTAGATGTTGTTTGAGTGTAGTGAAGGCTTCTTCCTCATTGTCGTCCACAGAAAGTCACCCTTTTTTATACACTTCAGTGTTTTGAAAAGAGGCAATGACTTTTCTGGCATTTAGACGAGGAACCTGTTGAGCGGCCGTTTTCCGTTGAGGATTGGACTTCCTTCAGCGTGCGTGGTGAGGAAGTTCTATTACCGCCTTTGTCTTTTCGGACAAGGTTTTATGCCATCAGGTTATCGGTATCCTAAGAACATGCCTTGATGGCCGAAGGTGCATTTCTTAGGTTAGCTTCATGTTGATCTCGTAGAGTCTTGAATGTTTCTTCTATGCGGCAAGTTCAACTTCAGTATGGCTTTTATGACCAGGTCATCCACATAGACTTCCGGTTCGGCCCTTTGTTTTCAAAGGCATTGTCTACTAACGGATGGTGGCACCCGCATTCTTCAAGCCAAATGGCATTTTTGTATAACATGTAGCCTTGGCTTGTGTGGAGCTGTCTTTCCTCGTCTTCCTTAGCCATCTGATCGGTGATATCCCATGTACGCGTCAAGAAAACACTTTAACGGGTATCCACACAAGGACTCTATTTTCCAGTCTATCTACGGTAATGGATACAGATCCTGCGGGCATGCTTTGTTGAGGTCGGTGAAGTCTACACACATTCGCCAGCTACCGTCGCTTTTTTGACCATTCTTGGATTAAAGCCAGTCGTGGTAGTAGACTTCGCATAATTCCCGATTACCAATTTACGTACCTCTGCCAGAATTGCCTGTGCCTCTGGGGCTTGGCCCGCTTCTTCGTATCGGTGAGTACCCTTGTCGGATTCTTAGTTTATGCTCTGTGATCGAGCGTGGTACTCCGGTCATGTGTTTTGGCTCAGCGAAAATATCGCGTTCTTTTGTAGGGCGTGCACACAGTACTTCTTTGATTGTCCGACAATGACCTCCATGGTTATCTCCTGCGGTATTCGGGTGAATGCGACCTTCAAGTTGGGGACTTTGTTGCGCCTTTGTTTGGGGTTGGTTCCATTTCATGTAACAGTGTTACATTCTCATTTGGTACGTGGCATTGTAAAGAGTAACAATGCCCCCTGCTAAGGAATTTAAGCATCGTCGCATTTGTTGATGGCACCGCGGCATGGTGATATCCCGGGTCTCCCAATAATGCCATTGTATGGCGAGGGGATGATCACCATGAAATCCATCGGTTGTCGTAGAGTGCTCTGCGTTATATGACTAGTAATCGCAGTTGCCCCATGGGCCATATCTTTTCACGTGAAACCGTGAGTCTTGTGTTGACCGGGTTTAGCTGACTAGTATTTCAGTCGTAGTCTTTTAAAGCAATGCTCATACATGATATTTGTCGATGCCCCACCATCAATGTACATGCGGTGTATGTCGTGACCACCCGCACTAATTTCAATGGTGAGGGGCTCTGCTGCTGCGTTGTCCGCAGTTAGAGTAGGGAAAGAGATTTCGCTTCTTCGGGAAACTCTGGTGACCTTTTGTCTAGTAGTTCGTTGCCACGTCTGTATCATGTAGATTGTGTCGGCCTTATCTTTGGGTGTCTCCTTCTTGCTTCCATTCTTTTGTTTATCTCTTCCTTCTTTAATGTTTTTAACTAAGTGGTCCATGCGCCTCCAACCATCTTGTCGATGAGTTGGCAATTTGGACACACTCGTTAGTGGTGTGACCCTTTTGCGTGGTAGTCCAGTATCCATTCCGTCGCTTATCTTACTGCGCGCATCTGCGGTGGTCTTGGGTCGCGCACCTTCGTGAGTATTTCCTTTGGTGTTTTGATCGGGAGTATACGTCATTATCTCTGCCGCTCCTCATTTGCGATAGCTCTAGCGGTTACTACCTCGGTCGTTCGATTGCCTCCCGGGTTGTTCTGTGGCGGTAGCTCGAGTGGTTCTTTTGCTATCGCCATGCGTTCTCCCTGGACAAAAGGCCGAGTCGCTTCATGAGTTCATCAAGGTCTCGGGATCTTGTCGTTCAACCGCTTGATGAGTTCGGGTTATTAATCCCATTCATGAAGCCGAAATCTTGATGCCGGGACATGCTTTAACTTGCATGCATTCATCTTTAAAGCGTTCCATGAATGCGCTCGTAGATTCTCCTTGGTGCTGCTTTACCCTGGGGTTCAGCGATTTTTAGCACTTTTTCGTTGAGTAAAATTTAGGCGAACGCCTTTCTCAACTCTTCAAAACCATTGATGCTTCTCTGGAGTTTGTTGAACGGTTCCGCGCTTCCACTAGTGTGGAATTAAACATGTGGCACCACACTGGTTGTGGCCAGTTCTCAATGGTCGCGGTGATTCAAAGATTTTAGGTGATCGTGCGGATTGTTCCATCATAGGTCTTGACATTCGTAGGCATGCGCCTTTTCTTGTTTTCGGAGAAATCACGTCGCGTCTGGTGAGCATCCACTTTCCACGGCGCCGCGGGAGACATGTCTTCCTCTTGGCTATCGTGTGCTGCTAGACTTCCAATGTCCTGTCACTATCCTCGTTGTCCGAGGTTATCAAAAGATGAATTTTCCTTCTTACGGCGTTTGCGGCGCATTCTCAGTCGACTTGTAGTCCGGATCTGAAGGGCTCTCACTGGGAATACTTTGCGCTGATCGTCATGTACTTTACGGTACTCAGTCGCGCAGACACTGTGCGCCGTTCTTTCTCTATCACTATCACTCAAGTGTTGTGAGTGAGATGTCTCATCACCCTCGATTCTCCTCCCGATTCTGCTGATCTTGGGGTTTATGACCGCTTCCTCTCGCTTTTCTTTCTGGTGGCGAGTGGAGAAGTATCATATTCCGAATCGAAATTGAGTCGAGCTTTCAAGTTTCGACCTGATCTATTCTTTTCTTCCTCTTGCATGAGGCGGTTAATGTTTAAGTAGTTTTGGGATCGAAAACTTGGTGTTAATTCGGCTACCCTCAGAGTGAGTCGTTTGTTTTGCCGCTATACCCTTATCCGGCTTGGTGCCTCGGTACCTTTGTCGGTCAGTTTCTAGCACCGATTGGAAGGGAGTAGTAAAGGCGGTCTTGTGATGGGTCTCTCCACTCGTGGTGGTTGTAGTGGCTTGGTTGTTCCGAGTGCGGTTCCAGAGGGAAGATCAAGTCTTGGCGATCCCTTATTTTTAGCGTGCTGGTTGTCCCGAGGTTGCTTAGGGGTTAGTCACTCTGCGACTTCTTCCCTGAGGTCGCTGCGATCGCTGATTACCGTGTTTTGTCATTCTAGTGTGGTTCTTAGTGTAGGGTCACGGATGGCGCCACTTGTTGATACAAAAGTTGGGCGTTCTGATTTGGAGCTCGGTTCTCATTACCAATTGCTACTTGAAACCTGCGCACTAGAGACAAAACACCGTTAGGCTTATCGTGGGATTGTCTCCCGATTATCCTCCGTAAGAGTAGTAATGTCGATTTAGGGTTTTAGGAGTTTAAGGTTATGGTCGTTACCTTAAGCGAGGGATATAATTCCTTTATATACGCGGAATCCTTGTTGGTTCCGTGTTCCCCAACTTTCGGCGTATCCCGCCTAAGTCGGTTGGGAATGATTATCTTCTTATTTTAGAAGATATCGGATATCTATTCTGTAAATAGATATGGGCTTGGGCTTTCGTGAGCCCAAGCGGCGTATTGATATTGGCTCGATTAGCACCGGGCTTGCAAGTAGTGGGTACTGTAGTGGGTATATGACCGACTCAGGACTATCGTCATCAAATGTGTCAACAAAATTAGTAAGTTTATGACCCTTTCTTTCAACATGTACACTTTCCAACTACTTTTACGACCCTTCTTTCGCTATATAAAAATATGTGGCTTGATATTTATAAGTCATGCCGCCCATTGGGTAGGCTTAGACCACTAGTGTATATATATATATATATATATATATATATATATATATATATATATATATATATATATATATATATATATATATATATATATAGAGGCACTTTATTTTCAGAACCCACTTTAAGTGCGAGAACCACATTTTTACAACTTATAATACACAATGTACATCATTTAATGCTCCATAACATTTTGTTATTTTTATTTAATTCAAAAGGGTATAATAGTAAAAGACATTTTCATATTATTTTTGTTTTTTTTATAATTCTCGTTTTTTAAAAATCTCAAAATTCATATTTTTATTTTTTTATTTTTTATTATTTTTTTATTTTTTATGATAACATGTTTTCAAATAGTCATGGTGCATACATGTTTTTTAGTCATGGAGCATACATGTTTTTCTTTCCAAATAGTCAAGATGCATATATGTTTTCAATTAATCAAAGTGCATATATGTTTTTTTTAGCTAACACTTTTTTTTTATCAACCAACCAATATTTTTACATGATCATTATTTTTTTTGAAAGTTTGAAACACAAATTAAAGAATATAAATCATTATAAAAAGAAAAACAAGATGGATATACTTAAATGTTACATTTCACTTGATTACAAGTACAAAAATACATGCAATAATCATATATCTTCAAAAGTCGCAAATTATCTTGATGTATAATAATAGTGTTCATCCACTTCCCGGTCTTAAATGATATCATCATCTTCATCAATGAATCTGAAACAAGCATGCACGGAAACAAATTAACCACAAACAAATAAGAAACGAAAATTAATTACAACAACTAGCATAACGCATATGCATAATCTTGGGTATATTATGATGTAAACATGTTTTTTAATCATAAACACAAAACATATATGTTTTATAATCCTAAAACACAAAACATATATGTTTTATACGTAAACATATATGTATCTTTTCAAAACATATATGTTTTATAATCCAAACACAAAACATATATGTTTTGTGTTAACCAAACCCACAACTACCGGTATAGATTAAAGCATATACGCACACTAAAACCATATCCATGAATCATTAAATATTACAAATCAAAACAAAAATTATAGCCCAAAACAAACCACATTGCTATCCAAAATTTCTAGTTCTAAGGAAATATTACGATCACCAAAACAAACCACAGTGCTATCCAAAATTTCTAGTTCTAAGGAAATAATCATAATAAAGTATATTTTCTTAACTATAGATAATCTATTAAATTATCAACATTTAAAAAACTATATCCCACATATTATCGAGAACAATTACGAGAACAAACAATAAGAGAGTTTCAGGGACTACATTTTAAAGTAGATTATCCAATCATTACAATTGCAAAGCGCAGATAATAAGATTTATCATAATCAAGTTTATTTTCTCAACTATTACTAACCTTTATGATGCTAGATAACAAGATCGTCTTCCATGATAAGTCTTTCCCCGTTTTAGAACAAATCACAACATCATAGCCGCCAACGACAAAACGCACTTGCAACCACTGGAAAAAAACGGCAACTTTATAGATCGAAAGTTTTTGGTTCCGTGTTCATAGATGAATTCGGTTGAGAACTATGAATGTTCATAGATCAATTCAGTTAGGGTTAAGAATGATTTAGGAAGAGAAGTTTTGGGGAAGGAGGCGGCATAATTTTTTAGGTTTAATAATTCCTGTGAAAATGGACGGTTTTAAAAAAAGTTATAATTGTGATGTTCCTTAATTACCCTTACATCATTTACACCAAGTTACCTTATCTTTTACTTATTTACATAAATGGAACATTCATTTTAGACCATTGATCAACAAATCCAATGGCTAAAAAAGAGTTCTCGCAGTTCTCGCATTTAAAGTGGGTTCTGAAAATAAAGTTTCACTATATATATATATATATATATATATATATATATATATATATATATATATATATATATATATCAAGTTAACTTCATCACCATAATTACTTATATCCTTAATACAAATTTATTCGACGTATTTATCTCAATACTATTACAACACGTTTCAAAGTTACTTTCAAACCCGTGGAACCATTTGCCATCAAACACGTAACCAATACTAAACCGTGACCATTTTATTACCAACTACCTTATTACAGATAATTCATATGTCATTAACTCGCCAGACATTTCAAATTATTCCATTGCCTTACACCGTTTATCACTTTATTTGTTTCAACATTCCACGTTATCAATAATTTACGACTTATAAATATTTATCGAGTCTTAATTAATTGTAACCGTAACTAATTTAACTCATATCGTGTATCCCATTTATAAACCATAGACAAGGCAATACCAAGAGAACATTCGTCAAACCCGACTCTACTAAGTTAATCACCATGAGGCACCAATAATTAATTTGTCACCATCCAAACTATGCAACATATCTTAACATGTCATGATTCAAACCCGAATCAACTCAACTCACTGAGTTTGACTCGGCTGGTTAACTTGATCGAGACATAAAACATATCAATACAACCTATATTGACTCGCACCCAACTGACCCAAACAATCACAACCGTGGGTCATTAGACCCAACCCGATAGGTTTGACTCTACCCGGTTACACATCCACATTAGTCAAAATCACCATTGAAACTCCATATACCACACGAATAATTTGTTA
The DNA here is from genome assembly GCA_910596185.1 of Chrysanthemum makinoi. Lineage (NCBI taxonomy): Eukaryota > Viridiplantae > Streptophyta > Magnoliopsida > Asterales > Asteraceae > Chrysanthemum > Chrysanthemum makinoi. The sequence continues at coordinate 10,768,749 of OU343217.1, forward strand.
ACAATGTTTTCACAACTTGTTTTTAATCCGTTTCATAAACCGCTTTTTAAAACTCGTTTTTCAATTGTTATCCATGAAAATACCAACATAAACAATACGTACGTTGTATCAAAAACAAAGAAATAATAATAATATAGAGCGGTTAGATTTTTACCGAGAGATAAAGAGAGGAAGACGAGGTTGGGGTGTCTTTCACGAGTACTACTCGTGACCAAGCCAAGCAAGACCCTTGAAAACGTTTAACCAAGAACCCTAATTATGGGTGGCCAGATTTTCTTAGTGAGAGAGAATATCAGTTTGTGTGTTTATAGAAAGAGAAAGAAAGGTGAGAAAATGAGAAAAGTGGGAGGGTGTGGGGTATATATACCACCAGGAGGGACCAAAGTTGTATACTTGAAAATACAAGGGGTGGCCATGTAAACAATCCAGGGACCTTAGATGTAGCTTTCTAAAACACAAGGGCGGCCATGTAAACAATCCAGGGACCTTAGATGTATTATAACTTTTTTTTTTTTTTTTTTTTGCAATGCAATAAAATATATTGATAGCTAAGGACATTGACCAAACTTAAACCATCTTTTTTTCCTAGTAGTAAAGAAAGCGGCATTTAGTGATAAAGCAAACATCACTGATTAGAAAGTAACTATTCCATCAATCCGTTGAGTAAAAAGCTCTGTTGTAAAAATCGGTTCAGGCGGCCGATTAATTTCTGCATAATCGCTGATCGTTCACTAAGCGCCTTGATTTATCATAATCGGCCTATTTATTCGGTTTGGTCAAAAATCGCTTAAAAATAGGTCAACAAACCGATTAATCGGACAAAATCTGTCTAATCAGATTAATCAGACAAAATTGCTTAAAAATGGTCAACAAAAACGCTTAATAATCGGAAAAATTGCTTAAAAATCGGTCAACAAAACGATTAATCGGACAAAATCCGTCAAATATCGCATAAAATAATCAACAAACCGAGTAAGATATATGTTTGACTTTTAACTTTGAAGAATTATGTATTATGTTTATATTTGGACACTTGAAATATTTGAACTTTAATGCATTATGCTTATCTCATACATATAATATAATATAATATAATATCTAAAATTACAATTTTGTGCATAAAAATTCGAATCCGATTCATCCCTGATTAATCTCCGCCTAACCGATTAATCGCTAGTTCCTACCCGACCGCCTCACTAGCGCCTAGCGATTTTTACAACCTTGGTAAAAAGAGAAGTCAAGTGCCCCAATAGCCATGGCCCTGGCCTACGACAAAAACAAAAGTAACATTATAAAGTAATATACGAATCAAAAGCAGACCAATAACCACTAATAATGTCATATTCACATGGCTTTTAATTGGGACAAAATAGGTGCATTATTTAAAGGGAACTTTTCAGCGAAGACTTTGTTGTCTAGTAAACTACTTAAGTTATAGTAAAACTTACCTATGTGATTCTACATTATTACTCGATAACAAGTTGAGTTCATGAATAAGAAACAATGTTGTGGATTAAATTGGAAGTTTCAATGGATGACAAGCGTGTTAGATACAAGTAGATTTTACAAGACCAAACACAAAATAACACATTGATATTAAGTGTTAAAGTGTTGGTTTCAGTTTTGAGAGCAAAGTATTAATACACATAAACGAGGTAAAGAGGTAACATGTACACCCAAAAAAGTGATATATTATACAAATTCCATTTGAACAAGTGAGGATGTCGATTAGTATCTAGTAATGTTACTTTTGCGTGGTTTGGATTTTACTTGGCTAGGTTCCAACATTCTTCCGCAGTTGTTTCAACATTGCCAACATGACTATACCTCTTTTATTTTTCTATTTTTTTATTAATTGTCATTGTCATTAAGCGTTTTTAAGTAAATTTACAAATCCAAATCAGCTATTAAAAAAGCGTTTAAAAATGAATGTATCTATTCACATGTCAAACGTCATCACATCAAGGGCAACTTTGTACTAGTAACAATAAACCCGTATCGATGCAGTATAAGCTAAGTGATCACGGGCCTCCAAATATTTCAGATGCTGATCAACGTGTAAAGAATTCGAATTTTGACCCAACTAAGGAAGCTGGAACCCGTGATGATAAGCCGACTTCCATAGGAACTTTTGGTCGTGGTGACAGTAGCTGATGTTTCATCTTCTATGACGTGTTTTATTGCAAGTTTATGATGTTTAAAATCTTGTGTACTTCGCTTGTTTGATAAATAAGATTAGACCGATATCCATGGCAATCATTTAAGTTGACGTTAACATAACACATTACATTATACTTCCCCTAATCAGGTTGACTAGTTTTCCTATCATATATACTTGCCTGTTTTTACCCAAACTCATTTTGACCATGATACTACAACATGTTTAAATTAGAGTTTACAAATTGAAGCTCAGAGATAGATCTAAAAAAAAATAAAAAATGAAAAATGAAAAAAAAAAACCATATTTTTGCACTGGTTTCTTGATGATTCCAGGATTGATATTATGAACAAGAATTTGATTCATTATATTACTAGCAACATAACATTGTTACATTGTATATTTGACACACTTTAAAACATTACATAGGCTGCGTTTATATTGCCTTCAAAGCGAACCATCATGTCTGTTCGGTTTGGTCCTAACTGAATCCATAACTAACTAACTAACTTTAACTACCATAACTAACTATAACTGCTATTCGGTTATTAACTATCAAACTAAAAAGTTTAGTCCCTTGACTTTTGTTTGTTGTACTTTGAACCTTGTCCAACAAGACTTTTACAATTACGGTCCAACAATTCCCCCTAATTGTTTAAGTCTTGTTCTTCGAATCTTCACGCCTTTCTACGCGTTCTCTTCCTTTCTTGTCGACTTCGATTCTGTTCACAAACCAAATGAGTTCCTTCTTTTTCTTTCATGTTACTAACTTGTTCCTTACGTTGGTATTTCCTTTTCGGTGTCGACTTGAATTCTTCTTTCCCAAACCGTGCCCTATACTTCTTTGTTCTCGGCTTCTCTTCCAAACACACTAAGTGTTTCTCGGTAATAACAAATTTTAGTTGTTGTTGTTGTTGTTGTTTTTGTTTTTTTCGAATTCCAAGTTCCCTAGTCACAAAAGTTATAAAATACCTTTTGGTATTTCCCAAAACAAATGGTTCGTTTGTTTTTTTTCACTAATACTACTCGGTAGTATTTCCTCCACTGCAAAACACTTCGTTAGTTGTTTTTTTGTCGTTGTTGTTGCTTGTCCTTCTCCAAAACGTTGTTCCACAATACTCTTCTTTGTTCTCCTTTTGTTCCACACCGTGTCTCACAACAAATTCCAAAATACCCGTCGGTATTTTCTCAAACAAGTGATCGCCTTGTTTTTTCTTTCGATATTGTTGTTGTTGGTATTGCTAACGCATCTTTCTTCACAAACAATCCTAGATTGTTTGTCTCTTCTCGGTATCTTTCAACTAATCCCCAAGCAACTCTTCCTCTTGCGTTTGTAACGCGTATTCCTTTGTGTGTCTTGATTTCGTCTCCACAACGTCTCCTAGATCCTTCCTTGTTCATAGTATCCTTCCAAGTGATCTATGTTGTGTCGTTGTTTTCTCTTTTACTTCGAAATCCAATTCCTTTCCTCACAAAAACTTGATACTACCCATCACGGTATCCTTCACCAAAACAAACTATATGTTTGTTTTGCTTCCTCTTCGTTGTTGTTGTATCCTTGTTTCGCCTTGATGCGTTTTCCACAAATATTCCTTGAGTACTCTTTTCTTTCCTGGTTATATCACAAACCTTTCTCCACAAAAACTTTCACTGCTCACGTTTTAACCCCGTGTGCTTCCTTCCTTTGTGTCTTGTTTAACCTGGTTTCACAAAGTTCTTAACCCACTCGTTTTCCTTCACGAACAATGTGTTGTTCCGTTCTCCTGTGTTGCGTTACCAGCGAACCACAAAAGAACCTCAGCGCATTTCTACTCTTGTTCCACGTTTCCTTGTCTACGTCAAGAGTTTCTTTCTTTTTCCTTACGTTGTCACCAACAAAGTTTTAACCCACCAATGCGTTTGGTGTCCACGTTTACTTCCTTTTGTGTCGGTCTTCAAAATGTGTCGCTGCCCACAAAAGCTTCCTTCAATCGATCATGTTCCTCTTCTCCTTCAAAAGTGGATTGAAGTCGTTGCTATCTTGCAACTTCCTGTTGTTAGTTCCGGTTGTGCACCACCATGACCAACAATTCCTTGGTGTCTTTCCTTCTAAGTCTTTTGATCAATATGATCAGAAGTGAATCAAATTTGTAATCTTGCAACCTTCGCTTTGATTGGTTTTTCCCAGAACCTTTGGCTCTTGATACCACTTTTGCACTATTCCAGGATTGATATTATCAACAAGAATTTGATTCATTATATTACTAACAACATAACATGGTTACATTGTATATTTGACACACTTTAAAACATTACATAGGCTGCATTTATATAGGCTTCACAGCGAACCATCATGTATTTTCGGTTTAGTCCTAACCGAATCCATAACTAACTAACTTTAACTACCATAACAACCTATAACCGCTATTCGGTTATTAACTACAAAACTTGCAAGTTCAGTCCCTTGACTTTTGTTTGTTGTACTTTGAACCTTGTCCAACAAGACTTTTACAATTACGGTCCAACATTTATTGTTAAAATTTGAAAAAAATTAATCTGACAATATTATTGTTAAAATTGCAAGTCATTTTAATTAAGAAAAAAACCATCAACATCTTTGAAACATCAATTTTAAACACAATCTTTCAATTGGTAGCACCCGATTCTTCAAGTGGTAATTCTAACCAGAGAATAGGTTCATTTCGAACTATATCTCTAAAATCAAGTTCACGTGTCATATAAAGCTCATGTCTTTAAAAACTGGCGAAAACTTAAAAAAACGGATGAAAACGTAAAACAATAGACTAGCGCCTAAAAACGGACGAAAACGTAAAATAACTTACTAAAATGTTAAAAAACGGAAGAAAATGTAAAAAACGAACGAAAACGTAAAAAAACAGATGGAAACGTAAAAAAAAGGATTAAAACATAAAAAAGCGACGAAACATACTATAGTAGCATGATTAACAGGTGGAAATGTAACCAGACCGACCGACCCAACCGTTTGACCCTGACCCATTCAACCCATTCTTATAGTATGACCCCTTTGACCCGTAACCCATTTAACCCATGACCCAAACCAACCCTACCTGACCCATTTGACACCTTTACGTTTATGCTAATAATATTTAAAGTTGAACATATTATAGTAATTAGGTACAAATGTCTATATATTTATTGTTCTTTAATTTTTGTCAAAGTTGTTTGACTTTTGACTGTGACTTTTTTCAGGTGGGAGTGAATTCAAGAAGGGGTGATCTAATCTTACACCCCATTTTTCTTCCCTTGCATCTCATTAAAATTGCGTCGTTTGATCGTAAATGATTGGTTTTGTCCTTTTTTTTTTTTTTAGTTTTTGTTTTTTGTTTAAGTTTGTGTTTGTGTATAATTTTATTTGTGTAATGTATATATATATATATAGTGTTTTTTATTTGTAGAAGTATATATATGTGTATTTATTTGTGTAGTGTTTTTATATGTATAGTGTATTTATTTGTGTAATATTTTTATATGTATAGTGTATTTAATTGTGTACTGTTTTTACATATTATATCACGTTTTTTAATCGATTTTTTAAAAACTTTTTATAAACTTTTATAAACTTTTGTAAAAATTTTATAAACTTTTACTAAACTTTTTATAAATTTTTTATAAACTTTTTATAAATTTTTATAAATTTCTTATAAATTTTTATAAAATTTTTTGTAAACTTTTTTATAAACTTTTTTTATAAATTTTTTATAAACTTTTCTTATAAAATTTTTATAAACCTTTTTTATAAATTTTTTATAAATTTTTATAAACTTTTTTTATAAACTTTTTTTTTATAAACTTTTTTTATAAATTTTTTATAAAAAAAAGTTTATAAAAAAAGTTTATAAAAAGTTACGTAAAATAAATACCATTTAAAAAACATTATACAAATAAATACACTATACATATAAAACATTACATAAATTAAATATACCACACAAATAAACACTACAAATTATAAATAAAATAAATACATTATACATATAAAAACACCATACAAAATAAATATCACATAATAAAATCTACATTAAATAAAATAATAAAAGCAGAAAACAAAAAAACAAAAGAGGTAGTGATGATTAATAGGCCACAATAAAACAAGTGTGGAGAAAAGCGAGGCCCATGGCCTAATAAAACAAAAACAAAAACATGGATTAATAGAGCCAGAGATAGGTAGCGAGGAGAGAGAAAAGCCTCACACCCCCTAAAATTTTACTAGGGGGTGCAACCATAGCAGGACCCTTGAAGAATTGCTTAACATCGTGTATTGACAAATGTCGTAAGCTGGGTTTGAATATATGAAGTCAAAGCTGATTAAACAATGGAAAATAGTTGATATCTATATTACATATAATGTATGAATGCACCTCACTCTTAATTTTAAGACGTACAAAAAATTAAGTATGATTTACAACACTTTAATGCACCCAATTTTCAGAATTACAACAAAGTAAGCATATTGTACAATAAAATAAAGCGTAGTGTCATTTTAAGACCAAAATTCTATCAAACAACACTAATGCTATTAAAAACACCCCTTCACCAAAAATTACAACCATTTAAGCACAATGTACACTAGCTGCAACCAATTTTCAGATTAACAACAAAATAAGCATGATGTAATTTTCAGACTTATTTTCAGACTTATAACATTAATACTATTAAAGTGGTCAATGTTATTAATGAATATAATGACTACTACTTACAAGAAAAGAAACATAGTTTACAACACTTTAATGCACATAATTTTCAAACATATAAGACAAGAAGCATAGTGTACAATAAAACACCACATTAATGCTATTTAATGTAGTCAATTATTTAACTGGTCAATAAATAATAAAGCACATTATACAAATATTCATGCGAGCAGGTATGCGGCAAATGGGCTTGAGCCGAGCGGGCATGGACCAAGCGGGCTCGAGCCGAGCAGACAAGGGCCATCGGGTTTGAGCCCGAACGGGCACGGGCTATACGAAATTCTGATATACGTATATTTATTGTTAAAAAGAACATAATAAACTAAAATACATTATTCATCGAAAAACTTTATTCCAGGATACCCGCTGTGCAACGCGCGGATACTCTGCTAGTAATTAATTACATGCATTAAACATATCTTTGTGTCAATTTACAAACATAAGTGCATAGTACGTAGTAATTTTAGGAGATGTTTGATACGTATGAATAGAAAGAGAAGAAACAAAAGCACAAAGTTATAAAAATATTCAATAACTATACTATTAATCAATCAAATATAATATTCACATACTAAACTTTTTCTTAATTAGTTAAAAAGTGAAGCGAACGTTTATTTTAGGTCATCTTAAAATTAAAATATGAACATCTATTTTGAAGTGGAAAAAGTATCAATTTATTATTCATCATTTATTATATCGGCATAATATTAAAAAATGTAAGGTAAATTACATAAATCATTCATATGTAACGAACAGCGTCCCTAACCAAAAAAAGGCATTATGTGTGGTCCATGCTTTTCCTTAGCTATTCTACTTAGGCCAGTCCCAGTCGTGACCTGGGACAACCTCGCAGCGTCTTCCGGTAGCCGCGTCGGCTTTTTCTACCAGTGAGCAGGACCCAAGGATCTCAGGTCGGCGAAAGGATTTTTGATTCTTTTTTTTTTTTCTTTTTTTCAAACAATTTTAACATTAAATTTAAATTTCATTCAAATTAAAAAACATTACATTCTGAAATAAAAAAACATTACACTACTGAATTTAAAAAAACATTACAATTCGAAATTAAAATAAACACTACAATACTTAAACTAATAATCTAAATTGTAACGTGCTTTGATTCTTTGCCTTAACTTTCTCCAATTCTTCTAGTTGGCGGTCGGTCAATTTTGGGTCGATTGGGGTGTTGTAGAAGATGATGTCGGACTCCTGTTTTGATATCCTCATGAGCTCAAGTTTTTTTTCATCTCGAGCTTTTTTTCCCTCAACCGTAACCAAGTATCTTCTAAACCCTCCTTATTCTTACCTTTATCCCCTTTTGACGGCTTCTTGGTCTTGAAGAAAGTTTTGTAACGATTGCATAAATGAGTGCGATGGAACATCATCATCATTATGAGAGGAGGAGGATGGTTTCTTCCTTCCTTTGTCACGACCGGTTGGTCGTGATTCTCTAGTCCCTTCCTCAGTAGAATCATCATCAGCGTCTTGGACATCGAAATGATCACGCAGCTTGGGTTGAACCGAGAGGTAGTGGTAGAACCCTTTGTTTTCTTACTATTCGTTTTGGAAGCCGGCATCTCAACCTCCTTCTAAGCAGCATGACCCTTTAAAACCTCGTAACACTCCTCCAAAGTGAAATCATGACCGTACGTCATACGGTATTCTCTAAGAGCTTTTGTAGTGTCGTCGATATCATTCTCACCGCTTCCATGGGTATTCTTGATATTCTCCATGATAGCACAATAATTACCAACCCTATTACGAATCCTGCTCTTCCATTTGGTAGTGATGGAGTCATAGGTTCGGTCTTTGCCATTTTCTTTCTTAAAGTAGTCGATCACTAACTCCCAAAACTTGAAGCGGTTCTAGGCGTTTCCTCTCGCCGCGTTTTCCGACACATAAACCCAAGCTTTACAAAGCACCACCTCTTCCTCCTTTGTCCATGGCTCTGCTGCTTTCTTGGCTTTCCCCTTGCTTGTTTCCGGCTCCTTGCCTTTGTCCTTGGCCTTTGAAGCACGTCTAGATGGCTGCTTTGGTTTGATGGGGACATCTCTTCTGAAGCGGTTTTCTCATCATCAATCATCAGCGGGAATGGAACCATGGAACGAACCGTGGTGCGGCAACCGTGACGAACCTTGTCCCATCGAAGCATCTTGACTTGGGTAGTTTTGCGTCGGATACTCCGGCATAAAATCTTCCAAATTCATGTCTAGATTAGTGCTTCGAATCGGGGAATAAGGTTGATACGGTTGGAAATGATAAATGAAGTCCATGTTTGGATGGTACGACGACCCACTATGTTCTTGCCGGTAATCGTGGTAAGGACGTTGCGGTGGGACAAAAGGACGGTTAACATAAAACGAGTTTGGTTTTGATTTGGTTGGGCTAGTTGTGATTGATAATCAAAACCTTGTGGACGAAAGCGAATAGGCCGGTTTTGTTGTGGTGATAAGCCGGTTAACTCGAAGTTGTTTTCCGGCGAGAAATTCAGATCCGGGGCATTTTGGGGTAGTCGTGATCGTCGGGTTTTGATTGTGGGGTATTTTTCTTTGACATTTTGAAGTTGGATAAGAATTAGATTGAAATGAATGTAGATGAGAAATGGTGAGTGATGAATTATGTTTGAGGTGAAGTGGGTATTTATAGAGTGGTAAAATGGGTTTGAATTTTTTTTTTAGTTTAATGACCAAACGGCCATTTTTTTAAATTTGTATTTAATCCAAACGATCAAAATGAGATAGAAGCAATAAACACATCAGTTGAGAATTCACTCGATATGCCAAAATTTCCACACACGACCGATGTGCCAACCTATCACCACATTCGAGCAAACCGATTTGAACATCGGTTGAGGGGGAAAAAATTCGGTGCCCAACCGATTTAAAAAGTGCGAATGCGACCAGCCTTAATATCTATCAAACGCAAACTTATATTTCTTCTTCTCAAATGAACACACACAACACAAATCTTCATCTCTTCTCTAACTCCATCAATAACGGTCAGTCACCATTGCTGCTCCTTTAGAATGCAAGAACAAATATACTGCCCCATAGACTTGAGTAGCGGCCATAAATCATCATTGCGTAGCGGCGACGAAAATTATCGTTGAAAAAAAGTATGAATGTTTGGATTTTGGCTTTGCAACTTTATATACAAAATGACCGACCTACCCTCACATGTTAATAACATGTCATCACTAGATATATGTTGACTGTTAGTCTAAGAGCACTTGCATGCATAACGCAAGTTAAACTTTTACACCGTGCCAAATAGCGCCTAACGCGCTAACGCCGTTTTAGCGTGGGTTGGGCAACACCTAACGTCGGGTAACGCGGCTTAACGCCGGTTAATGCGGAGCTCGGCGTTAACTGATGCGAGTGCTCTAAGGGAGGGGAGGTGTTACTAGTTTCGAAAGCAGGAATTATCAATGAAAATTTTCTAAAAGGGTTTCCATATTTTATTTGTAAAATTAATATTTCAATCTCTTATATAATAAGGAAAATAATTAACTGAGAATGGATTTTTCGCATCAACCAATAGCAGAGCTCTACCAATTGAAAAGCAAGAATTTTTGGTCAAACTTTATTAAAATTCCGTTTTATAAAAATAAATTGTCCAAAAATTGATGTCAAAAATATTAAAAAAAAAAATTAAAAAATGAGAAGGTAATTAATAAAACTTTAGTTGTTGAAGATTAAATAAATTACATTGACTTAAGTAAACTAATTATGAGTTTCCATGTTTCTGAATAATTTTATAAAAATAAATACCCTTATTTGTATCCTTAAACTTAATATTTTTTTAAGAAACAACATATATGTTACAAGCCTTGTTTAGATTTATACAAATGCACCTGATAGGATTTAGTCTTCGGTTCCGCCAATACAACGACAATCCTACAACTCGTAAAAGTTATACCATCGAAATCTAAGAAAATAATGGGATTGGCCGACCCAACACAAAAACATACATGGATACAGTAATTTTAAACAGAATTTATGCATAACTCATTTTGCTTTTCACTTAAAACATGCATAAGATGAACCTTCACATGAATTTTTTATAATTATCCGGGTGTAACAAGAAGCCTTTTCCTGATACAGAGTAAAAACAAATAATACTAATTTTTACATTGGCCGAAACTCAAGGCCACAAACAATGAGACCAGACATAGGTCCTTCATGACTTGTAAATTTCATATCAATAGAAAGAGAGTCATCCTTTAAATTATGAGTAGAGTTAAATTTCCACACTTGAATCTCCATCCATCCATCTTCCCTTTGTTTTGGAACCCGTGTAATATCATTTATATTTAGTGGGCTTGGGGTAATAAAATAGAAAAATTCAGCTTCTTCGTTTACTTGGTGGAGTAGATCTCGTACCTTCACCGGATTATGCAGCCCCTGACATTCTTCTGAAAGCTTGAATACAAGATAACACGTGTATTCTGTATCGGCTGACAACATTTGACTTCTAATCGTGCAATTAATATAGAATACTTGTTGTGGCAAAAGCTCAATCACCTCTTGAAATCTGCATGTACGATATATATTATGATTACATACTAGAAACAATGTAAATTTTGAAGACCAAAAAATAAAAATAAAAAAATAAAAAATCCAAGATGTGATACTTTTGTCAACCATTTATACATGAATCTTCAGTAATTTACTAGACAACAAAGAAGATTGGCCTTAAATTAACAAATCTAGTTTTTCTTACCTTTGTAAAACATTTTCAGATATTTGGATAAGATTAGATGTGCATATTGTGAATGCACAATTAGGAAAGTTTACTAATCAAAGGAAACCTGCCAAATCTAGTTCAAGAAAGCAAACCTTGACTGGGATGATGGCTTTGAAGTAAAGAGATCCACACTAGAAAATTTGTATAAAGTTGCCTTTGCTGAAATCACAAAAAGTTTCTTCCCGTTTACTTCGCCCAACCAGAACAACTCATCATAGTTTCTGTGTATCTCAAATATTTCTTCAAATTTAGCTGGAAACTGTTGCACGTGATCCACATTGAAGTTTGATTCCAATACTTGTTGGACATCCTTCAACTTTCCGATTTCTTCATGTTTCACCTGTGTACAATCATGTTAAATATGCAACATAGGCATGATTTTTGTTTTTATAAACAATATAGATGGGAGCCAAGAGATATTTTTATACTAACTTTGTCAATGGCTCGAAATTCAATGCCTTCAACATAAATGGCAACATCTCCACAATAATATAACGAAAAGCTCTCTAGTAGAAACGTAAACAAGACATCTTCTTTCTGATTCATGAATTGGTGCAACTCAATCATCATCCACTCTTCGTCTCTCTGTTTTGCAAAATATGCATGTAGATTTTCGGAGCCCACTCTATACTTTAGGTTAACATACATCGGTTTAGTTGAAACTTTTCTTGAATCACAAAGTTTGAAGAGTAAATAGACCCCATAAACAACATTCGGAGATAATAATCGAGTATCTGTCTTAATTTCGATGTTCAACTTGGAAACATCTGACATCTCCGCAACTGACTCAAATCTGCCCATATTAAAAATATTCAAGTCTGAGTCAGTCCTAAACATTATACCCCGGATGTGCACTTCTACTTTAGAATTTAGTATTTCTTTAAACCAAAATAGATGAGAACAATTTCTTTGAGAATTGGGAAAAGACTTAAATTCAAATATGAAACTTATTGTATCAATAAATATATAATTAACTCTGATAATTTTATTTTAACCATTAAGTTATCTATTTTTTAGATGTGAAAATCTTAAAATAGACAAGCAATCCATGGTCGTGCAAACATGTAAATATCATAGATAACACCTCAGATTCCAAATCCGAGACTATTAGAATCAGTCAAGAACATTAATGCATACTTTAAAGTAGCTCTGCTCATGCAACATTAAACTTAACTTTTAAATTTTTTTGTGTACTTTCTGTAAATATCAAGGTTCAGCGTATAAATAAACTAAAACTTTAAGAGACTTTAGAGTTGATATGAAAAGATATAAGAACATGAATGAGTGAACCTATACAAGTTACAAAGCATATAGCAAAAATATTTGTATTGTATTTGATTGTAAACAGAAATTTATGCATCTAGCAAAAATGTATATGTACCAAGAGAGAATAACCTTGATTCTGGAAGAGATTTCCACTCATGTGGACAGCTGTTTTGGTAGGAAAACATTGTCGCTGAAACCACTGCATTTCTTTCTCCAATACCATCGAATGACAGCAACTGTTATACAGAAAAATAAAACTAGTTAGACTCAGTGTTATGATGTGTAAATGCATGTGCGATTTTGAATTATCCCTAATAAAACTGAGATTTGAGAATGAACGGATTACCACTTTGTCTTGTTCAAGGAGGATTCCTTTTGAGAATGTCTTGTAAAGTTCCTCTTTCTTGATGGTAGTACAATCTTCAGGGCACTTTGACATCCGGATTATTTCTTTATAGTCTTTAGGCAATTTCGGTTCCCATATCTCAAAATCCTCCTATACATTAGTTAAACAGTTAATAAGCTCATATTTCATATAATTATATTTCTACTGTTAAAGAAACAACTAAAGACCTTCTACTAAAACATAGACAACACATTTTTTTCTAGATCATGTAAACTAGCCTTGTTGTCCTTTCATTTTGACATTTGATTATTTTTTTTGTTTTGAGTGATACAAAAAAGTCCTTATTAAGAAATATGTTTATTTATCATGTTTTATGGTTCAACAGCACTTGTTTGAACAACAGAAGTGTAAAACTTATTTGAATATCCATGTATAGAATTATAGACCTTTATATGAAACGGATGGTAGCATAATTTGAAATAACTATAAAACTTACTTGGAATTCCAATGCTTTCTTAAGTTGTATTATCACTTCACCTGCCGTTGGCCGTCTTTCTCTCCTGTGATGTAAGCATTGAAGGGCAATCCTTGCAAATGTAGTATATGACTGTGGCACAATTTGTTCTTTGATACCATCGAACACTAACTTATCAAGTTTTCCTACATGATAGTGGTGTTTAGCCACAAAGGGTAAATAAAGATACTCATCATCGATTTTTTTGGATGATGGTTTCCCACACAATATGTCAAATAAAACCGCGCCCAGTGAGAATATATCAGACTCTTTAGTTAAGAAGCCTGTTTTCGAGTGTAAGGGGTCACGATAGCCAATTGTGCCTGTAACATTGTCGACGACATAGTCTACATTCTGATTTGTTGGGCATACTAAGGAAAGCCCAAAACCGGTAATTTTTGCTTTCCAGTCATCAAATAGTAGAATGTTGCTGCTGCAAATGTCCCTATGTATTACCATTTCTGGACTTGAATCAGTTCCATGAAGGAACTTCAACCCAATTGCAATATCGATGCATATTTTAAGTCGCATGACCCATGTAAGACTATCACTACTCAAGTATTTATCAAGACTTCCTCTGGATGCATACTTATATACAATAATTTTCTCATCCTCTTCATCACAGTAGCCTACAAGACCAATGACATTTTCGTGTTTATACTCCATAAGGATGTCCAACTCTGCCATAAATTTAGCTGCTGCCAGCTCTACCAAAACTTCAGCCTCTCCTTGACCAGACTTCTTATCCAACCGCTTTGCAGCAATGATGTTATCTCCATGAGTACTGTGAGTATTTCCCTTGTATACATTCCCAGAATCTCCATGTCCAATGATATTGTCTTGACTGAAGCCATTCGTGGCAAACTTTATTTCTTCAAGTGACAATTTGAGGTTGTCCTTGTGGTTCTCCTGAGAATTATTGGACAGTCAGTGTCCAAGTTCATGCCAACGTTATGGTTGTAATCAAAGTTAAATTACTAGCACAAGCACATCATAAAGTTAAATAAACAGTAAGATCGTATTTTGAGTAAAAGTTTGAGAAAACGTTGTTTACACAAAGTATAATGTACTAAATGTCACATATTACTATCAAGATAATGAAGAAATTAAAAAGTTTTCTTTTAAAATATCGACTTACCTGAGAGTCTAATGCTTTTTTGAGTTCGTTGATGACAACTTCTATTGTTGGACGTTGCGCTTGAGTTTCTGCCACACATCGAAATGCGATTTCTGAAAATATGTCCAAAGACTCTTTATCGGGTCCTTTGCTTAAAGAAAAGACATGTTCATCGGTCTCCTCCTTTATCTTGGGATCAACAATTTCCATTAGTGTCCCCTTCTCATAATGATGCCGTGCAATGGGTGCAACCCCGTTCCCATCAACGTCGGTGAAAATACGATCGTAGGCCAACCTCCCCGTCAACATCTCAAACAATACTACTCCAAAAGAGTAAATATCTGATTTTTTATTTAATCTTCCAACTTCTGATACTCTGGGTCCAGATACATATTTGTACCTGCAATCGTATTGACATTGAGAGTGCTGGCCTCTTGATCTGCTGGGTGGAATTTGGAGAGCCCAAAATCAGCAATCTTTGCCTTCCAATTATCTCCCAATAGAATATTCGCGCTCTTGATGTCACGGTGTATTATCTTTTGTTTGTCCTGATCCGTGTTGCTGTGAATGTATTTCAAGCCACGTGCAATATCAAGACATATTTTTATACGTTGAACCCAAGTAAGATTAGTCATTGTATCATTGTTTCCCAAATAGTTTTCAAGACTTCCTTTCGATGCATGCTCATAAATCAGGATCATTGCACCGTTACCTTCATAACAAAAACCAAGAAGAGAGATTATATTCTCATGCTTACAACTAGTTAGAGTTTCAATTTCTGAAATGAACCCTTGTTCTCCTTCTTGATTGTGAATGCGCTTTATAGCTACTGTGCTTCGTTTTCTCGGAAAATCACATTTATTCACACCTTCGATGGACAAGGAATTACTGCAATCAAAATGTTCAAGAACAGCTTTGTACACTTTACCGAATCCGCCTGACCCGATGCAATATGCGTCGTCAAAATTCTTGGTAGCCTCGTTTATAAGATCTAGTCCAATCTTCAAGTGTTCAAAGTTCTTCTCCTGCAACATTATGGAGTCATGCATCACCTCGCTAATGTTAGTAAGGATCGGAGGGAAATAAAAAAAAAGTTTTTTTAATTGATTGTTTTCAGGTTAAATTACCTTCAAGCGATTGAATAATGATGTACGGTCAACTGGATTTTCACGTTTCAACTGATGTTCCAAAGCCTTCTCAAGTCTTTTGACAACCTGATCTATATGTGGACGCTTTGCCCGTTCCTCTTGTATGCAGTAATGTGCTGTCGTTGAGAAGATTTTGAATGCTTCGGGGTCCATCTGTTCTCGTAAATGTGGATCAATCATATTATCTAAATGAGATTTGGCCAGTTGACTTAATAACCCCTCTCCCAACTCTTCATCTGGAAGAACTGCACTCCTTCCACATAAGACTTCGAATAATACAACCCCGAATGAATACACATCTGACTTGTGGGTTACACCGCCAGTCGTTCTATATTTTGGGTCCAGGTACGCATTCTTAAGAATATCACGAGTAAGAAGAAGTCGGTGCCTCCGAGCGATTGTGTTTTTCATGGAATATCTAAAACCAAATAACTTGGGTTCCCATTTGTCATCTAGTAAAATTTTTGAGCTCTTGATGCTGCAATGTATAACACTAAAATCGCGTCCAACATCGTAATGGATGTAACTCAGTGCATTTGCAACGCCGAGACATATCTTTAACCTTTGCATCCATGTGAGGGTCTCGTCTCCTAGATATTTGTTGAGACTTCCGTTGGCCTCCTTCTTGTATACGATAATCTTCCTGACCTCATCATCACAAAAACCAATAGCAGACACTAGATTCGTATGATTGAGACTAGAAAGCATTGACTTCTCCATCCTAAACTTTTTGCTCTCATCTTTTACATGTTTACGATAAATCCCCCATGCAACAATATCGATGAACTGTCCCGAATGCAGCATACGGCCTTGGTAAACCCATGTAGCTGTTTTTTCTCTGATCATATTCTCAGGAGCAAAGTTGTTGGTTGCGGATTTTATATCTTCAAAGCTGAAGTGAGAAAGGTATTTTAGGGAAGGCATTGTCTTTTTGCTGGAATTGGATTCAACGCCTGTGGATGTGAAGTGACTCACTGATCCCTATATGTACCAAAGAAGACAACATTATGAAGTGTGCAAATCTTCAGGGTGGTTAATCATTCATTTTTAACACTTATCAAAGAGGGGATCTTTTGTATTATTCTGAAGAATAGTTAGATTTTGCAAAAAATTGTTGGCAAATGTGATTTTCGGTCAACATGGAAAAGATTTTGCATGTGATTTAAGACAAATATACTAGTTTAGGGAAGTGACATGTGAATGGATTGTATTTATTTGTACTCAAAATATTAAATGGAAAAGACATATATATCCTTGTCTAGTAGTACCCATTTTTTGTTTTGGTTTCTTTTTGGACCTCAAAATTTCCGATATATTTTTTAGTACCCAACAACGTTGACAACCGTTTCCAGTCACTGTTTAATAAGAATAAAATATAACTTTGAGCTTCTTTGTTGACTCCACCCTGTGCGTTCTTATTATTAACAAATAACAAAACTTTGAAGCTCAAAATTGCATTATAAAGAATCATCACCTAACAGTTTATAACTTAGAGCTTCTTTGTTGACTCGCATCTTTCTTTATCCATTCTCTTGTTTTGACATTTTTTTTTCTTTTTTTATTTTTTTAAGATTTCAGTGGCTTACAACAAGAGCTAAAAAGAATATTTATTACCTTATCATGACTGGATGATGTCTCTCCAACTTCGGCCACAACTGATGAGTGTTCCTTTAACATCAATGGCAACAAATACAGCAATAAGTAAATAAATGTTCTCGTAGAGTATTATAGAACAGTTATTGTGCTAGAAAGATAAAGAGAAAAAAACATCTTACAGCATTTTCACATTCCAATTGAAGTTCCAATGCTTTCTCAAGTCTTGTGACAATATGATCCATATTTGGGCGTTGCAATTGTTCTTCACTCAAGCACTCGTACGCTGTTTCCACGAAAATGTTCAACGATCGTGGATCCATTTGTTTCCGTAGTTTTGGATCAATTATATCATCGAGTATTTTCTCTCTATAATGAAAAATTGCCACCGGAGCCAAATACTTATTATCCTCATCATCAATTACTGATTCCCTACCACAAAGTAGTTCAAATAATAACATTCCAAAAGAGTAGATATCCGACTTGTGGTTCACAATGTTGGTCTCTAAACATGTTGGGTCTGTATGACCCTTCTTAGACCAATTAACTGAATCAGCATGGAAAGAATGGTGTCTTTCAGATGCTCTAATCTTCACGGAATGCTGAAATTCAGATAACTTGGGTTGCGAGTCATTATTTAATAGAACTGTGTAACTGCTGATGTTCTGGTGTATAACGCTAAAATCGCGTGGCTCGTTATAATGAATGTAACTCAATGCATGCGCAACACCCACAGATATCTCCAATCTTTTCACCCATGTCAACAACATCGGTTTACTTAGATAGTTTTTGAGCCTTCCCCTAATCTCGCGCTTGTAAATGATGGTCTCTAGACCAACTTCATTACAAAACCCAATAAGAGAAACAATATTCTTATGCTTGAGACTAGACAGCATCAAAATCTCCGTCCAAAACTGTTGTTCTTTTTCATCCCATTCTTTGTTAATTAGCCTGTGAATTGTGATATCAATCAGCTCACCACACCAAGAGAGCTGTCCCTCGTATATCTCTCCAATTCCACCTTTGATATAGTCGACATTTTCTTCATAACGCGAAGAGAGAAATCCCCTGGTGGCGGACAAAAAATCTTCAATGGGGATTCTTAGGTGAGCAAGATCGTTGGGACAAGAGTGAATCTATCACAAAACCAAAGTTTGGGTTACAAAAGGATGTGATCAGAACAAATTCAATTAATATACAAATTAAGAGCAAGTGATGCATCAAGCATATATGAAACCTTAATATTTTTATCCGTATCTTTGTTTGATCATTAAGAAAATCACATAACTTTTAATGTCGGTTTGAAAACCTTAACATTTTTCTAGAAATGATTTTATCCTTAATATTGTTTAAACATTTGATTAAATCACTTAATTTTCAATAACCGTTTATTACAACTAGGGGTGTCAGTAGGGTCGGGTTGACCCGACCCGAACCCGAACCCGAACCCGATAAGGCTTATCGGGTCGGGTCAAATAGGGTCAAAAAGTGTTGTCGGGTTGTTTTGACCCGAACCCGATAATGTTATCGGGTCGGGTTAGGGTTAAAAAAATAATGCTATCGGGTTATCGGGTCAACCCGATAAAACCCGAAAATCACTTTTCCATTTTTATTTATTAGGTTTTAGAGGCCCAATGTATGTAAGTATCAATTTTCTATGCATGAAAAAACGTTTGGTTACCCCAGTATCATCACAGTCTGTCTCCCGCATGGTTTCTAATGATTAATGATGTTCTCTGAAATCCAAATCTCATAGTTTACATTTAAATCGATATTTTTTTACTTGGCATATATGGGTTTTTGTTGTTGATTAGATGGCTGCAAGTTATTCCATTCTTGCTTGAGTTTGATAATGTATTAGAAGTTGGTCGTCTACTTGTTATTTATGTGAACTCGAACTTTATAAAAATCGACTCAAGAACCTGTACCTATTGACGAGCTTGGTTCAGGAAATATCCGAGCTCAATTTAAAATCTCGAAGATCTCAAAAATATTCATTAGAAAAAAGGTTTGGTTATTGAACCTCAATTTAAGAGATCAATAAAATGCAGCCTCAATGAATATGGATTAGAAAAAACGAAAAAACTTCACTTGTTCAGTCCTAATTATAGAAGGCTCTTAAAGCTCAATTCCAATTCAAGTCAGGTCTTTACATTCTCAAGTTTGACTAAAAGCGTATTACTCACCATTTGTAAGTAATGTGCTACGAGTAATATTTTGTAAACAGTGTGCATAACTTAACCCGACAACCCGACTCAACCCGACCCGACTTAATCCGACACGATAACACCCGAACCCGATAACCCGATTACTTATCGGGTCGGGTTGCGGGTGACTTTTTAAAAACATAAAACTCGACTCAACCCGACCCGACAAACCAGATAACCCCGATAACCCGACCCGATAACACCCCTAATACAACCCTTCAGCCAAATGGAAAATGTTATTGACAATGTTTTTACCTATAGCATTAAATGACCTGTTACTAGTCACGACCCATGATACGTCAGATTTTGATTCTTCAAATTTGCAATTTACTTTTTTGTTTCCATGTTCAATGTCAACTACACATGTTACCACCCTTTAACTTAAACACAAGAAAAATCAATAACCTAATAACTAAAAACCGCAAAGTGCGAGTATCATGTGTCGGAAACCATAATTAAAATAGTAGGTCATTTAATGTTATATAATTAAAATAAAATCTCATCGTTAGTGGAAAGATGTTAAATGGTTATCCAAAGTTAGGATATCAAATGGTTAAAAAGATTTATGGTTGACCTTAAAAAATTTCAAATGTTTCAAGAAAAAATTACAAATGTTATATCAAAAACGTTGCTAAGAACAAATAAGGGTTTATACAACGATTATTGAAATCTAAGTTGTCTTTTTAAAAAGGTCGATCAAAGAGAATAAAAATATTTCAAGAAAAAGTTAAATGGTTAAATCAATAATTGATCAAAACATTTAGGATTCAATAATAGCTGACCTTAAAAAATTACAACCAAACTATAAAGTAATAAAAAAATATGAATAAAACATTAAGTCTTAAATACTAATTATACCAGGCATTTAGATATGTATTTGTCTTATCAAAAGTGATTCAATATGTTAAAATTGGTTTATTTTGTCCATCTCATAATCTTTTATTAAAATTTGGTTGAAATTAATATAAATAAAAAAGGAAAAAAGAAATATTATTCGTAAAACCATTAAAGAGAAAATATAACGCTCTTACCAGCCTATTTTCACGTGCTAGTTCCAAAGCTTTCTCGAGTCTTGGGACAATGTCGTCTATATTTGGACGTCGCGATCGTTCTTCATCCAAACACTCATACGCTATTTCCGCGAACATATTGAATGAATGCAAGTCTATTTGTTTCCATATATCCTCATCAACCATATTATCGAGTTTTTTCTCTCGATAATGGGTAATGAATTTTGGAACCAAATAACCATGTATTAATTCCCACTTACACAGTAATTCAATCAAAAGTATCCCAAACGAGTACATATCTGACTTGTGGTTCACACTCTTAGTCTCGATATATGTTGGGTCTCCACGCAAATATGCATACTGAACTGTATTGGTATGAAAAGAATTGTGCCTTTCAGATGCTTTGATCTTCATGGAACGTGTAAAATCACCTAACTTGGGTTCCCAGTCATCATTTAATTGAACTCTGTTAGGGCTAATATTCCGATGTATTACGCTGAAATCACGTGACTCGTCATAATGAATGTAACTCAACGCTTGCGCAATACCGAGAGATATCTCCAATCTTCGCACCCATGTCAACAACAATGGGTCACTTAGATGCCAGTGGCTGAGACTTCCCCTGGTCTCACGTCTGGTAATGATGATTTTCTCATCATTCTCATCACAAAACCCAACTAATGAAACCAGATTTTTATGGTTGAGACTAGAAACCATGAAAATCTCCATCCAAAACTGTTGTTCAATTTCATCGTCCCTTTCTTTATGTAACCTCCGAGCATCGATTTCAATCAGCTCACCGGACCACGAGAGCTGTCCACTGTAAGTACTTCCAAAGTCATCACTTCTGTATACCGATCTTCAAAGTTGTTGGTGGCGGAAAGTATATTTTCGAAAGG
>OU343217.1:10790561-10899088 GCA_910596185.1 Chrysanthemum makinoi
GTGTACTCAAGAACACAAGAAAAGAGCTTTTAAATGGCCTTTTTTTTTTTTTTTTTTTTTTTTTTTTTTTTCTAAATCAAAAAGTAGTATTTTCCCGTGTTTTTAGGCCATAAACTAGAGAGTTAGGTTAAAGGTAAGCCGACTAAGAGGACTAGGAGCTTAGCTTGCTGGCGAGAAAGGGTGAGTGTTCAGTACGCTCTTTAGCCTTTAACAAGGGCTAAGCCGCTAGGAATGGCTTGCACGGGCCTGTTGGGAGAGTGGAACGAAGTTATTCTCGTTAGAGAAGCACGAGTGGAACGGCTTTAGTGTCGGAGAGGTGCCTAAATGAAGCGATTAAGCGCGGGGCTTTGCTTCGGGCTTGCTGGCTAGCTCGCGCAATCAATCAAAATGATTCGCTTAGTAAGCTAGCTTTGTAAGCTAAGCAAGCCCGGTTCTCCGGCACTACGGTAGGACGTGGATCGATTACACTATGAATCGTCGTTCTATTAGTTAAGATGTTGTTTTAAAATGAACCATGTAGTTTTCATGATCTTAAAATAACCCATAGAATCTAGTTCGGTGTGTAGAGTAGTTTGGACTGTGGACGCTATTGGCGGACCGGGTTAACTAGACAAGTTTATTAGCCAAGTTATTAGTATTCATTTTTATTTACTAACAGTGCTGGATGTATAAAGCGATATGCGGATTACTAACTTAAAAAAGTATATGTTTAAGCCGATAAACTTTTAAATTTTTACCCTCAAATCATTTGTTTTAACTATTTGTTTATAAAGAGATCTAGTTATCAAGTGAAAATTAAAAGAATAAATGATAAAAAATCACGAGAAAGTGTGTATTGAAAATCAGCATGTTTTTATTTCTTCGCGTTTAATATTTTTTGTTTTCTTGCACTTGAGGCAGTGGAGCTTCTCAACATAGTTCAACGTGTTGTGCATAGAAATTAATTCATATTCTTAAAAAGTGTATGTAGTTTGAAAATACACTGATGCTATTTTAGTTCACGTGTTCTTGGTATCTCCAGTGTTTATAATTGTAGGCAAGTCCTTGCTTCATAGGCTACAATGCAACATTTGATTTTGATGATCCAACATTCTTTACATAATCTTAAAAGCATAAGGATGTGTGTGCAATAGTTGATTAACTTCCGAGATGATGGACTGAATTTGAAGGTTTTTTTAAAAGCTATCTGTTTTTTTATTAGGGCTTAGAGCTTCTGTTACTTGATTATGTAAGTTTATGTAGGCCCGGATATTGGGCTGTGCACAATGAGCAATTGCACAAGGCCCGTTTGCTTATAGGGGCACCAAAATGTTGTATCCTTTTAGTAAGGATAGGCCCAATACTAAGTTTTATTTAAGTCCAACTCAAATTTGTCCAAGTATTGTAACTTTGACCTTTGTGACGCACTTACGCGTCTACTGGTCTACAAGAAAGATTACAAAAGAACTTTTCACAATTAAAAGCAATTGTTATGACTTAAAGTTTGCTTGATTGAATTATATGCTAAACATTCGTATGTTTTAAGAAAGTAAGCCACAAATATCCTGATTAAAAACATGAATTATTTAATCAACAAACATATCACCTATTGCTATTATTATTATTTTTTTTAATATTCTTCTCACATGTCTGTGGAACTTTATAAGTTTTTAAAACTTTATACTAGTATTTAAAGTATTCTTATTTAAAGGGCTCAATTTTTTTTATAATTGATCGAACAGGGCACCCAAAATTAATGGGACGGCCCTATGTGTCGTCATATTGATTTGCTTATTTGGAATATTATGAGGTTGTCGAACTTGATGTTAAGAATGCTACATTTATATATGTGTCACTTTAAGATATTGGTTGGGCATATATAAGATTGTAGGCACTAGGCTGCCTGCTTATGTGGGGTGTGATCAGACATGTAATAACTGTCTTAGTAAGTTTCCAATTATTATTATTATAATCATTACTATTATTAGTATAAATGATTTTATGAATGGCTTCTGTTACTTCATTTGTGATTCTTCTCGGTAGCTTGTGGCCTTGAATGCGTTTTTTTAATTGTTATCACTTTTGTTTCTAAGAACTCTTTTGAAATTTGTAAGATGCAACTCTTCCAGGTGAAAATAGATATTGTCTAGTTGAAAGTAAAAATACTACTCCGTATCTGATAACGCGTCACAATGGCTATTTGACAGTTGTAACCACACTCGACCACAGACATTTCTCTACAGTCCAGTTTGACTTCAAAAAGTTTTCCCTTTCTGTGTTGAAAATATTTTTTTAAAGAGATCAGGTGAATGTGGCAAAATGGTATGGTTATGTTGACCCCTAAACGCCTTTTTTCATTCTTTTTAAGTTTTCAATAGATAGCTACAGAGTAGGGGTGTGCACGGTCTGAAAACCGGACCGGACCGGCCAAGACCGGACCGACACCCGAGTTCTGGGCCCAGACCGAGACCGGACCGAATGTGGTCGGTCCGTTCGTCCGTGTCGGTCCGGTCGGTCCGTCCAACAGCGCCAATTCGTCGGTTTTGGTCCGGACCGGACCGAGGACCCACTGAATAAGTCAAAGCCGAGACCGCACCGACCGAATGTGGTCGGCCCGGTCTCGGTCCGTGTCGGTCCGGTCGGTCCTTCGGTCGGTCCGGTCCGTTCGGGTCAAATGCTCACCCCTACTACAGAGTAACATACGTCTACAGAAACAAAAAGATAACAGTAAGAATCTATCTGGACTGTTAATTAATTTGTAGGTCTAATGCATAAAAGATACATCTTCGGCCACTTTTTGTCCGTTTGACCCGATCTTATTTGCTAACCTTTTACGTCGATGTATGTGAGATTGAACATGACCCATATTAGTAATCAGTTTTGATTGTGTGCATCTTGTTTGCTATTTGTTTTTTTAGCTCGCATGACATGCTAAACTTGTTTTTTTTCTTGTTTCAGGGTGTACGATCAGATGCTTGAGCCAAGGTGGGTGATATCAATGGGAAGCTGTGCAAATGGAGGCGGTTACTATCGCTACTCATACTCTGTTGTTAGGGGTTGTGATAGGATTGTCCCAGTCGACATCTATGTTCCTGGTTGCCCACCAACAGCCGAAGCTCTCTTATACGGTCTTCTTCAGCTACAAAAGAAGATCAACAGGCGTAAGGACTTTCTTCACTGGTGGACCAAGTGAGGGGCATTCTGCTTATGGGAATCGAATAAGTTCTGTATTTGCTGTTCCTGCTTATGTTCGGAGAGTTGTTGTAAGACTTGCATATTTTCTGCTGAATGATTTTTGTATGTTTACGCTATGTGCTATTATGGCTGATTGTTGTTTCTGTTAAAAGATGGGATTGAATAAATGCCCAAAAATGCTTTTATATGTGTAGAGATTGGAACAAAATCTCTTCAAAAGATGTTGATACTATAAGTTGTGTTGTTTAATGCTTAATGTCCGTATAATGTTCAAGAGGTGCTTTCCGAATTGTAAATGGGGTAAATGGATGAGGTTTTTCCTTATTAGGTTACCCGGGGAGGGCGAGCCTTTTTACTCGATGTGCGTGGCCTCACCGGGTTAATCCCGAGACCGTTTTTGACCCTTCCCTGGCAAGCCCAAAATGTACACATCTAGCGAAATTTGAACCCTGTACCTTTTATGAGGAAACCGACGACCTTACCAATAAGCCTTTAGTGGTGGTTAACGGAAATCATTATAATAGATCAACACATAATCATAGACTTAAGGACTTAAAACTTTGCTTATCTCTGCCAAAAACGCTTTTGTTTGATCAAACTGGAATTTGTGATGATGTCACACGGGCTATTAGGAAATATGAATATCTCTGTTATACATCCATCTTCGCGGCCATGGGTGTGTGCTTTGTGTAAAACGCTATCTTTGATGTTGTAAACGCAGAACAACTCCACTGTATCCACTTTGTTGAATTTGATATGTCTCCGGCCTTGTTCAGACACTCCAAAACCTTTATGTTGCCATAGTGAAAATCATGGTCTTCTAAATTACAGTGTAGCACCGATTCTTTCTTGTGGTTCAATACCCAAATATCTGTCAGCTTATTACCAAAATATCCAATCTGGACGTTTGGATTAACCAAGTGATCATATAAAGGATGGTTGCATTTTATTTTGGAATTGTCTTGGGAGGTTCAATCAACCCAACTTCTTGCACCATGTTCGCCATTATAGCTAACCAACCAATTCAAACAACCATGAGCAAATATAGCTTTACCAGATATCTGATAAGGTGGGACTTTGTTTATATCCCGCCATGAGTAAGTGCCAAATACATGCACCATGGTGCCTTAAACTTTCCTCACCCGGCCACCTTTATCTGAAGAAGTGTCTGCTTTGAGATACGCACACACACACTATCGAAAAGTGTTGGTGGAGGAATCAAAACCAAGCCCACATGACTCACGACTAAAACGTAATGGTAACTTTGGCAGCACGTAACATTGTTATTATAGGATGAATCACAGTACAAGTGGCGATTAAGGCTTGATCATACTTTTCGCTTTCTGCAATTAAAACAAGCCCGTTCCAAGAACCTACGAATTGGACTTTGGTTATAGAAGTTTCGAAGAGTGGTTTTGCCCAACTAAAAAACTGGGCCTTATTTTTGTCGCTTCAAAACATGATTGGTAGTAGTATCAGTTTCAATTGCGCGAAAACAAAATGTTTTTGGCCATTCTAAATGAAGGAGAATATAGATAGAACATGATGGGGTGGGCTCTTCTATAGTGTTAAGAGAAAAGTTAAACTCTTAACTGCAGTATTATTGTTTGTTGGTAAGTGGTAACTATAATTTATTTATTTATTTTTATTATTTTTGTTACAAGTATGATCACTAAAGTTGCAGAATGTGTTTTGGTATAATGCCTGTGGTAACAGGTTAAGGTTAACACTTTATACTTAAGAGTTAAGCATATAGAGCTCTATAATAGAGAGCAAATTACTAACTGGGCAGCAAAAGCTAATAAGCCAGCCAAGTGTGTTATGTTAGTGCTGTTTAATAACCTCATTATGATTTGCTTAGTGAGAATTGTTAGAAAATAGGATCATAGTAATCTGAGAGTCGTGTAAACACTTTGAGATTGAAGTATTTCGATGGTTCTATCGAAATCTTAAATCGGATAAAACTCAAATTTTAGAAACGAGAATAAGTTTTGTAAGTTATGAAACCGAACCAGATGATGGAATATATGACCAATAAACTGCCCAACGGTTGTAACTGCCTTAACAGTTAAGGGGCAAAATACCAAAATTTTTATTTTCTAGTGCTTTTTTAACATAGCACTTTATACTAAAGACCCCAGCCAGGGGCTGCCGCCCCTTGGACCCTACTACCAAGGGCGTTGCCCCCAGAACCTCGTCATCCCCCCGAATGATAATCATAATAACGTCATACAAGTGTGCACTCCGCACAACCCCGACTTGTTGAACATTTATCACAATTATACATTGATCACCTAAGTCAATCCACTACACTTAAATTACATTGGTGATGCAAAATTACCAACAAAAATGAGGTAGTAATATGTTCAACTACCTTAATAAATAAGCAAGTAAATTACACCATAATTCGTTCTTAAACAAAGGAATAAATATGACTACATTTTAAAGAATATTAAACACATGACACAATTATTAATATCACACACAATAAAAGTCGTTATAATATTCACAAACAGGAAGAATGACCAAGTAACTAATATTATGAAGGTAGTCTAAACCACCGATAACACTTTTGTCATACAGTGTATAGTCCATAACCTTATATAATCTTCACTTCAGGTTATCCCCCCCCCCCCCCCCCACCCCCGCGTAAAAACCATTTGTCTCTAGCGATGCCCATTAAAAATAACCCCGAGCAACCCTGCATATCAAGACATAACACAACCAAGTATATCCTAAATGAATCAATTCAATTTCAAAACCGTTTCATAACAGAAACTTAAGGGCAATCAAACGCGGACACTGTTTAGGCACTTCGGGCTCCCCGTCTTCTGCACGATATTCAAACCTTCCTGACTTGAGGTCAATGTCCTTGAAGGGAGTCCCATGAGCGTGATTATCATGCAAAATCGAAGGGTTAATTCCAGCATTAGGCTCAATTAGAAGTATGGTAATGGTAAAGGAGAAAAATGCTAACTAATACAGTTAGCGATGTCGCTTATTACTAAACCCGGTTAACGTGGCCCAACCAAATTCGGATTCACCCAAATAACCTTTTCATAATCAGGTCAACTAACAATATTGTCCAAACTTCTACAAGTCAATCCAGGGGTTTCTCAATTAGTTTCAACTTGTGGCTATAGAGGCTAAAAGGTGAGTCCACAATGGACACAACAAACAAACACATCAATTTGATTCTAATTCTATTGTTGGTCGGTACTATGGCTAAGAACGGTTGATGGCTACTAGCCTGCCATGTAAATTGCTGCACTCTACAGACCGAGCCACATTGTGTTGAGAGGGGATCAAATGACCCAACTCACAATTTAAACAAATAATGCTATTACTATAGACTAATGAAAATTTAATAAATTACAATCATTAAAATATTATGATAACTCCTCTACAATATTAGTGTATGAATAACCCTGCTACTTATTACCTAACCAACTAAGTTTCAAAATTTAAAGAGCAAACACAAATATCTCAATATCTCAGTAAGCTTATTATAAGTGTGGAGTAATGACAAATGAAAAAGTGAAAGTAACGAGAGTGCTTTCAATCCAACCGTTCCGATCTCTACACCCTCCCAAAGATTTATAAGTAAATGTGTAGCATACCGTCACACCCTCCCAAAGACCACAGCTCACGAACCCGATGGGCTGAACTCCATCGCAGAATGTCATAATTGGGGCCGCCCTTCTGTTCTAAGTAAGCGGGAATCCATTCCCGGGCAACATGGTGATTGTTCTCTTCCCGCACTAAAAAAACAAAAACAGAAAATCGTGGTGTTATTCAAAACTCAATCTAACAGCCCAAAACATAGGTTATGTTTGTGTGTCCCTAGCAAACTTTGAACCAGCAAGACAAAACCGTACCAAACGCATAAGCTTTATGTTATGTAGTATATTATATTATGCATTAGAAAATCACAAATGTGTTTTGACCCAACCCTTTTTGACAGTTTGTTAACTAACTAGGACACGTCAAGCTCCACAAGATATTAAACAAACTTACTTTCTGAACGCACCACCCAGACCCAAAACTGCAACTCACTGGTTCACAGTTCTCCGTCTCGAGAAGCATGAGGGGCGCGTCTTCCTGGTGACAGCTCATCTTGATGGTTAAACCATCTTCTGCCTAAGAGCTTCTCTCAACATCTTCCTTCCTTTAATATTAAGAAAATTCCAACTATTGTTAGTCAATAAAATTGATAGATATACAGTAGACGTTGAGTTAACTAGACAAAAAACATAAACATGAACAGTAGACACCATTTTATCCTGTCAAATTGAAAGCTACTTGAATTAAAAAGGAGGCATTTTTACTATTAATATCCAATTTTGAGAATAATTATTAACTAAACAGATCATGCTGGTCAATTTAATGTTCTACAACTCCAATACTATCCGTTACTGCTTGTCCATATGGCCACAGCAAAACATGTAGTACAACTGAACCAGTAACACAAAAACAATATTATATTCACTTCAGATATATATAGGATGGGAGAAACGTATAGAGTTAGAAATGTACCTCGGGCAGTTTTCTTGATAAACTTTGGAGATGGGGCAACAACATCAAATAAGCACTTGACGTTAGCTATCACCACATGGGCTCCATCCTCATCATCCAACATTGACACATCTTTCGACAAATCAATGTTGGGATAGCAATCCCCATCAACCTAAACATAAAGCATCAAGAAAAAGTATCAGCATTGAATCCATCTTCACAAAATGTTTAATACTAGAAATAGAGGAATCAAGCTCACTAGATATGTTAACCAACAACATATATGGTATTCATATGATCCATACAACACAAACCATTATTATACAACACAAAATTAACAAGGTTTATGTCCTAGAAAATCTGGTCACTTTGCTATCCTAAATATGGTTATGCTGAGAGAACAAGTACATCCAAAGTACACAACAAGCAAACCTAAAAGAAAACTAACTTGATATGCTTAAAAATTATAAATAGTAGAGATATATGTAAGAAACTGAGATCATGATATTCAACCAATATCAACACAAACAAAAGAAATGACTAACCTTATTATACTTATGAAAGTAGTCTAGTCACCCGTGTGACACAACCCCGCCACTACTATGTAAGATGGTGATAGTGTTGATAATTTTGAGATTTTTTTTTTTTTTAATTGTGTGTAGTGAAAATGGAAGATTGTGGCTTAGAGCTTCGGGTACGCTGCGTTTTCCGCTGGCGTCGTCGGGAAAACGCGTTCAGAAAACGCCACACCACCACTCGCGTTTTCGGGTGTGGCGCCGTCACCATTAGCCCAAATGGTCCCGGAAAACGCAACCGTACGGCGCGAAGTGGGTACCCTAGCTCGCGTTTTCCAGTTTCTTTTTCGGCGTTTTTTTTTTTTTTTCTTGGAGATACAAGGATGATTGAAGGTTGTCTTATCTTAAGTTGAAATAATTGATGTAGAAGTGTAGGATGTTGCATAAGCTAGATGAGATTATCATTTTTGAAAGAAAAAAGGTTGGTGGCTAATATCGTGGCAATTTGTGCCCAAAATAAAAAAAATAGGCTAAATGGGCAAACTTTTAAAAGATTTAGCCATATTTGAGTCCCCTTCTTTTTTTGAAATGGGCATGTGTTGCCCATTTAGAAGTTAAATGGGCATAATGGGTACATGTTTTTCTCGAACATTATATTGTTTTTAAAAAAAAACTTATATTTAATTTTTTTAATATAAATGAGGTGTTACGTTTGAGGAATTTATTTCGTCGTTTTGGGTCTTTTTAAAAGCGATTCGTATAACATGAGCCCGTTTGGCCCGTGCCCGTTTAGCCCGCGCCCGTTTGGCCCATAGCCCGTTCGACCCGTAGCCCGTGCCCGCCCGGCCCGCCCGTTTTGCCACCTCTACTAAGATGATAAAATTTGAGGCGTGTTTGTGTTATAAGAAATAGGGCAACAACTGTATAGTTATTATCTGTTAAGAATATTAGTGGGCCTGAGTTATAGTTCAAACTAGTTGGGTTGTTAACTAATATCAAATTGGTATAGTGAATAATGGGCCTATTGATACAAAGAAATAATTTTTGTGTGTATTTTTTTATTCATTAAATTTTAATTTTAGTAAAATGTGTTAGTTTATTTAAATAAATGATTTTTTTAAATGTGGGGACCAAAGGTGCACGACGGCACCAGGAACTAGTATTATAAGAGGGAGGGGTGTTTTTAATGTTGTGGTGAATTCTGATGTTATGAGAAAATGTGTTGATGTGGCAATACTTTTTCCATAACACGAACGGAACGGCTCTGTGGGTACCTTATGCTCTTAGGAGAGTGGTAGAGATGTAGGTTAATTTATGTGGGTGAGTGGGTTGGTTTTTTAATTTTTCTTTTATCCAAAAAAAGATTAAAAGATATATGTAAATGATTAAAATAGCCCCTTACTTAACAGTTAAACTAAAAGATTCAAGGTTAAGGGACCAAACCCGTAACGGTCAAAACCACAAGAACATATATGACCCGCTTAAAAAAAGCACATGAATGAAATATGTGAAACCCGACAAATCACAACGACGATTTATGTAATTTTGATTCATTCCAAGTAGTAAAGAAAAAAAACATGGGGCCTCACAATGAATGAAATGATGATTTTATATAATGAGTTATTGCATTTCATAATATTAAATAAAGGTGTTTTTTTAATTCCGTCTATTGAACTTTTCCGTTCTTACTCTCGGTACGATGTACAAAACACTAAAAAGTCTATGGTTTGTAACCAGTTTAGAATACACAACTTTAAACACTCTAATTATCATTTACCTTTTTTGATTTGAATTTCGCCTTACTTTAATTTATTATCTACAAAAATTGATGTTGACAAGGGTGCAAACCTGATCATGTAAAATGAAAATTACCTTAACTCATTTGAACCATAAAGGGTAATAAATTTGGTTGGTGAAACAATTTTTTGTGGGATAGTTCAAAATGTTTTGAAATTTCAAACTAGATTTCCATTTTGTGCCACTTTCTTTTGAACAAACCAAGGGTGATATCACATGGAGCCAAAATTTAATAATATATTATATGACAAAGTTAAGTTTTTATTTTCCACGAAATCATTGAGGCTACGGGCGGTTAGTTATAGTTCTAGCTTATCTCTGTAAATAGCATAAAAAGTCATTTAAATTCACATATATATTTTGAGCTTTTTGTGTTCATCCAAAACATTTTGAGATATATTTAAGCAATTTGACTAATCAGAAAATTTGTTATTTCTAAAATCTCATTTTTTATTAACTAGAATATGTGGAAGCTCACAGCTTATAAAAGCTTTTATAACTTGTGTACAAATAAAATTTATTTTAGAAGCTCAAGTTTTTACAAGTTACTCTAACCTTGTTGCCAAAGACGCTCAAAATTTGTTAGAGTAAACTACACCGTTTGTCCTTGTGGTTCGCGTTGACCGACAAGTTTCGTCATTTGACCCAAAAAAATGCACCGTTCGTCCTTAAATGCGAAACGTTATTCAGCGTTAGTCCCTCCTTCTAACGACCCTCGTTAACAGCCGTTAAGTCACTCCACTTATACCTAAATAAGGGTATAATGGTAAATTTGCTTTACTATATTTTTTCTTCCTTTTACACACTAACAAATAGAAAACCATCTCAGATGGATCCACTACCATAACTGATAAAGTTTTAATATGTACCTTTTTGAGAGGTCGTTTAAGCCCTTATTTGGTCACTTTTGTATCCGTTATTACTTAATATCGTTCCTTTTCACATTTTTAGGTCTCTTGAAGGCAAATTGCTGGAATGACACTTATTCGGACGAAAAGGCGCGAATATATGAAGAAAATGACCAAAGTCAAGAATCGAGACACTCAGGCTGCTAAAACTGAAGGTGACGGCGTCAGAGTTATAAGGCGACTCCGTCATGCCTATCTGTGACGGCTCGTAGCCAAATTGCTAAATACAGGTGACGGTGTCAAGTTTTAAAAAAGTAGGTCGCCCCACCTCAGACGGCCTAGATTTGATCCACCGACGCGTCAGAGACCTGAAGGGGACGGCGTCACAAGCATAAGGTGAGCCGTCGCAAGACTAACGTGGCCAAGACGAAACCCTAATGACGGCGACGTGACGGCGTCACAACCTAAAAGGTGACGTCGTCGCATTTGTAATCCTATATATAGAATCCGAATTTTTCATTATTCGGTGTGTAGTCTTTTCACTACAAGAAAAGTGGCTTTTTAGGACCCCCATAAGCGTCATAAAATGGTACTTTTTAGGACCTTTCATTTAATAGGACCAAGGATGAAAGCGTTTCATGTAAGGCGGGTGTAATAGGTCCAAAGCGTCCTCCCTAATGAAACCAATTTTATGGTTCTATTATATGTCTATGAACAACACAAATAGCGTCCTAATAAAACCATATTAGGACACTTTTACAATGTTCTAACATGTGGTAACCTACTTTTAATCTTTTGATACACATACAAGCGTCCTTTAAATGTTAATTCTTAGGAAGGTTATCATATACCATTATAGTTACTTTAACACCAAGAAAAGGGTCCTAATATCCCAATTACGATTATGAAACCAAATTTATGGTCGCATAATATGTCTATGAACAACCAAATAACGTCCTAATAACAACATATTAGGACACTTTTACAAGGTTGTAAAACGTTGTTACCTAATTTTAATCTTTTGATACACATACAAGCGTACTTAAAAGATAATTGTTAGGGACCTTATCATATAACATTGTAGCTATTTTAGCACCAAGAAAAGGGTTCTAATATCTCAAAGAAGATTATGAAACCAATTTTTTGTCGTATAAAATGTCTATTAACAACCTAAATAACGTCCTAATAACAACATATTAGGACACTTTAACAATGTTAAGTTAATTGTTAGGACGGTTAATAAGTTTAATAGGACAATTTCAAAGTCCGAACAAGTCATATGATAGGACGCTATTTTCACCATGCATACTCTATTATTACAATATGAATAAAACATCAACTAAATATTAAATGAATAAAACGAAATTGTATTTCAAATTAGCAATTGTCATAACAAAATCACTAAACATAAATAAGGTAGACAAAATCTAACATAAAGTCTGTTAACATTAAACAATACATTAACGCAACAAAGAAGCTTAGTCTGTGGTCATCATGCATCATCTCTCTCAATCCTCACGGACCACCTACAAATAAACACCCATGTATAACCATTAAGCTCCAATAGTAAAAATTATTGGTATCAAACCTCAGATATACATAAAGCTAGCCTTTATATGTTAAATTTCCGCAATCGAGGACTGTTTCTACATATCCCCCAACTGTTTGTGTACACTATAGGAGAGCTCAAACAGAACAGCATCACAACCATAGCGATCCATGAGGCTTGCCGCGTCAACAACAAAGTCAAGTTATAAGGCATAGCTGCAGGGCCTCACTACTAGCTTCTTTTACGTCCTGCCAATTATTAGGATGCTGAACTCAGTATCTTCATGAAAGAAAAACTTGCATACTGCTTAGGTTATGATAGGAAAGTACTGCTACTTACCCAAGTGAACAACTTGTCAGGTTGATAATTCGAGACGAGAGTCTATCATGTCATCGAGGTTTCTTTTCTGCAATAAAACTTATTTGGTAAAAGACAATCTTCCACTCTATTGTGGATGATGCTTGAAAGTCTGATCAACGTAATCGACAGCAAGTGGTATAATAGGCATCATGATGTAATGCTGGTTTCTTGAAATGTGTGTGTGTGGTGTGTTTTGTTGTTCTAAACTGTGAGGTGGATCAAATTAAGTTAAGCAATCTTACATGATCCTCAAAAGCAAGGCTGGTCAAGTTGATGGAGAGGTTTCTCATTAGCAGCAATACCTAAAAAGGGGGACGGAAAAAGGACCAAATCAGCAACAATGCATAAAAAGAGGAGAATATATGCTATCATATTAGCATCAGAGGTTATAAGTTTACATAACATACCGTTTCAACATCAGTGGGGTCCATCTTCTTCAGTTTCTGTAGATGGCCACTGGTTTTTGGATCAAAGACACTACCAATAAAGCCATATACTTGAGAAAAGTCGGGAAGAACTGCAGAAATGAGCAAAGAACAGCATAAATCTTGGGGTGAAAAGATTGACATTCACGTTGCAAAGAATTGAATTATGATTTGGTCCGACAATGATAAAAGCGTGTTATACGATTATACCAATCACAAGAAAGACCATATGCTGAAATTCAACGTTCCATAAACTCTCATGGTCAAGGGTAGAAACGCACATAACTGAGCCATACAAGTCAATAACTTACCACTTAGTTGAAGCCCGTGTGACCTTTCTTCATCTATTTCGTTTGATGGTTATGTTTTGAGAACGGTCTCATTACTGCTGCAACAGTTATTAGCTGTTTGTTTGGCCTGCGGATACTCTGTCATCCGTAATGTACAAAAGTCAAGATAGTAAATATCAAGACTTCGGTATAAGCAAAAGGTAAATAATAGATACCAGGTTACAATAAGCATATTAACCCATATGGATGGTTAACCTTTTACCACAGAAGGATTATGGATTTGAGAAGAAGCAACGCAAGCTGCAGTGAGCTTTTCACAAGTTTAGAATTTGTTCGCTAGTATATATCCAAGTTCACTCTGAGCATTTGAGGTTTGAAAAGATGGCGTAACTTGTGAAACCACTGGAACGGTCAATTGTAAAACAATAAACTT
The DNA here is from genome assembly GCA_910596185.1 of Chrysanthemum makinoi. Taxonomy (NCBI): domain Eukaryota; kingdom Viridiplantae; phylum Streptophyta; class Magnoliopsida; order Asterales; family Asteraceae; genus Chrysanthemum; species Chrysanthemum makinoi. Next base: position 10,804,468 of record OU343217.1, read on the forward strand.
ATCAGTCAGTAATAAAGATTATGACTAGTGAAAGTAATACATCTGTCACGCATTCGACATATGCCCACGACATTCTCCAAATGAGACTGAAACAAAAAAAGAGGGTCAATTAATAGTAACAAGCAATAAAACCAATTAAATATAGAATACCTTAGTATCTAGGGGTGTCAATAGGGTCAGGTTGACCCGAACCCGAACCCGATTAGGCTTATTGGGTTGGTTTGACCCGAACCCGATAACCCGATATTGTTGTAGGGTCGGGTTCGGGTTAAGTTATTTATCTTATCGGGTTATCGGGGTCGACCCGATAAGACCCAATGATACTTAAACTATTATTTCTTTTAAGACTCTTTTTCTATAGCTATGTTACTGTAATAGGTAATCCGTAAAGTAAATATATATTGTTTAACTTTATTCTTTAGCGTTAGTGAATAGATTTCTACTTGTTATTTTTTGCTTTTGTATAAGTAAAGGAAGACACCTTAGAAAGCTACTGTAGTGTAGTGCGTAGCAAACAGAAAAATAAAGACATTTTTAGTTGAAGTAATTTCTTTTAGAAAGCTAATGTAGTACTTATATGAACATAGTGTGGTTAATTGGGCTCAGTGGCCATCTTTAGAGGAACCAATATTAAGCTGATGTGTGGAAGATAATCAAATACTTTTAAACTTAAAATTCAAGCATTTGTGTATATGCCAAAAGAGGTTGATGCGAAATTTTATATATAAAATAAATTCTAATATGTAAAGACTTGTATCCGTTATCAACATTTAGTATACTAATAAAGACTTCACAAACTTACACAAATAGGAAGTACAAATATCATGCTTCTACCAAGGACACCTGAAACATTAGATGTATTGTTTAGTAATTAGTACATTAAAAACGATGGATAAAATGCATGTCTATATACCTGAAATTGTGCCCATTGCATAAGCCTCAACATGCCCACCTAAAGCAGCAGAAAGTGCTGATCTTTGGCTTGCAATAGCTTTTTCATTTCACTTCATCTAACGAAAACCAGGGGTTGTAAAGAGCATTAAGTTCCAACTCGTCTTCAAGCCATTTGACTGAGCTAACAACCCGCAGTTTATCATCTGTAAGGCCTTTAGCTATCGATTCAAAATCTGCAGGAAGAGTCTAGAATTAATTGAACTAGGGAGCATCTATCTTAAGATAATACTATTGTACAAGAACTTATAGTTGTTTCAACAATTTTTATCTTATATATTATTAATATAACACTTAGACATTAGCTTATATAAGTTACTCCTTTTATGTTAGGAAAAAGATCCAACATTGGACTAGAAAGTGTCAAACATGAACTAAAAAATCTAACTGGTAACAATAGATTTAACTTGAAGAAAATATTAGTTAGCCACACGTTCTATATTGGCTCCTTCTGGCAAGTAATTGCTTTCAGCAGAGCCAATGCTAGAGAGTTTACTTAAGTAGCTTCTCATCAGTATATTGTTAAAGGCAAACTTGCATTCCACACCACAAGACTTCCAGTCCTACAAAAAAGAACCATAGTCGTGATAATTAATTTTCGACAAGACTAATGCTATTATATGCAAACTGTTAGAGAAACTTTGAGGTGCCAACATAAACCACTGATTGTATACATTAACAAAACATGTAGCAACAATTCGATCATGAATGTGAATAACAAATCAAAATCAATCAACAACATACGCTAATTCCATCTTGAGTAATGATGAATGTATGACAAAAGCACAAGCATAAACGCCCATTTATGAGAACAAATACCACAACCTAAAACCCCATTTAAGACAGCAAACACCACAACCAAACACCACATTTAAGAAAGCAAACACCACAACCAAACACCACATTTAAGACAGCAAACAGCAGCTTCAAACGCCCTATTTGGGAGAGCAAAAAATTTGACCAAATCCCCTTTTTATGACAGCAAATAGCACAACCAAATCACCCATTTAGGCTTTTACAACTGATTATATTGTCTTTATATTGAAAATATAAATTTGTGTTAGTGTTATATAATTTTAAACCACATACAGAGCTTAAAAAATAATTAAATTCAACAATTCTATTCCATAATCAAGACTTCAATTAACATATAATTAACACAACTTATTTCAGAATCAAATCTAATAACAACATTAATGAGATATATTAAACATGTTAACTGAACAATAACATCAAGTGTAGCAGTTGGTACCTCCGAATTATATTAGTCTGTTCCTGGCTTGTTTGTGTGACGAAGGTGGCCTGTGACGAAGGTGGCGGCGGCGTGTGACGTTGGTTAAGTGGTGATGTTAAGCGGCACAAAAGGGTTGGGGTTGTGAAATTGAAGAGGGGGAAAAATATTTAGGTTTTTGTGAAGGTATGAAAATTGGGGAGGAAAATAAGGCGCCCAAAAGTTTTAAGTCTTTTCGTTTCATTTTGAACAAATTTATGTAATGGTCTTGCAAAACTGTATTTGATAAAGCCCAGTTTTGTAAAAGAAAATAGGGCTCTAATAGTTTTTTAGATAAAGCCCGGTTTCGTAGAAGAAAACATGGCCCTTTACCAGGAATAGAGCCCGGTTCTGAGGGAGAAAACATGGCTTTAAAGTTTTTTAATATAGAGCCCAGTTTTATAATAGAAAACATGGCTATATACTCATTTTTATAGCACGAAATCCCTTTAGAGCCCCCTTTTCACTAAAATAGGGCTCTATTAAGGGGGCTCTATTTCACAATCTGTAGTAGTGATAAATAATCTAATTCTTAACATATAACTACCTCAAAATCATCATCAGTTACCAATCAATCCTTGAACCTGTGGTCACCATCACATACACGAGATTGTAAATCATTTGCTAGAGGTTTTGATTTGGGTGAAATGGATATGAAAGGACGACGATGTAAAACTGAAAGCGGCACGGTTTCATTTGTGGGCTAGTGGGATATTGGGAGGGATGGTGAAAAAAATTGAACTTTCATTTTGGGGGAAAATAAGGCGGTAGGGTTCCTCATATTATATAATCACTTCCTATACGTATGCCCAAGCACCACACAATAATATCAATATACAAAAAAAGATTACCTTTCGAGCCCAACCGCTTGTCAACTTTCACTCTTTGGTTTGCATATGTTACTAAAGTTTTTTTTGACTGGTTCAGTTACTGTGGTTTGCATATGTTACGGATCCTGTCCTTATCCGAATGAAATGACCAAAATGTCCTTGTCATCTTCTTTTTCAAATCTTTTGACAACTAAGTAACGACCGTTAGTCCTTTATACGTTTTCATTCGTATTTACACGTTTTCGTCCGTATTTACACGTTTTCGTCCGTTTGTACACGTTTTCGTCCGTATTTACACATTTTCATCCGTATTTACACGCTGGTCCGTATTTACACGCTTTTAGTCGGTTTTACACGTTTTCTACCGCCCGTTTTTACACGCGTTTTCATCCGTATTTACGTTTTCGTCCCACGTTTTCGTCCGTTTCTGCTTTTCATCCGTTTTCACACGTTTTCATCCGTTTTCCACACGCTTTTCCGTATTTACACGTTTCGTCCGTTTTACACGGTCTCATCCGTATTTACATGTTTTTCAACCGCATTTACATCGTTTTCATCTGTATTTACACGTATTCTTCGTTTGTACACGCCGTATGTTTTACACTTTTTCATATGTATTTACACGTTTTCGTCCGTTTTACACATTTTCATCCGTATTTACACGTTTTCGTCGTTTTACACGTTTCATCGGTTTTACACGTTTCGTCCATTTATAACGTTTTCATCCGTATTTACATGTTTTCATCCACATTTACACGTTTTCGTCCATTTTTTACACGTTTTCATCCGTATTTACACGTTTTTGCTGCTCGTTACATGTTTTACTCCGTTTTTACACGTTTGTCAGTTTTTACACGCTTTTCGTCCGATTTTACATGCTTTCATCCGTGTTTACACATTTTCATTCGTATTTACACATTTTCGTCCGTTTTTACATGTTTTCATATGTTTTTACACGTTTTCATCCGTATTTACATCTTTTCATCTGTTTTACACATTTCATCCGATTTTATATACGTTTTCATCTATTTTACATCGTTTTCATCTGTATTTGCACGTGTATAAACGGATTAAAATGTATAAAAAGTGACAACAAACATGTGAAAATGACCAAAACGTAAAAGACGAAATTACGTATGAATGGACGAAAACATGTAAATACGATGAAAACGCGGTAAAAACGGACAAAAACGCAGTAAACACGGAAGAAAAGATGTAAAAACTGACGGAAACGTGTAAAACGGACAAAAACGTGTAAAATTGGAGGAAAACGTGTAAATACGGATGAAAACGTGTAAAAAGATATGAAAACGTGTAAATACGGATGAAAACGTGTAAATACTGACAAAACGTATAAATGGACGAAAACGAGTAAATACGGATGAAAACATGTATAAATGGACGAAAACGTGTAAATATGGATGAAAACGTGTAAATACGGATGAAAAAATGTATAAATGGACGAAAACGTGTAAATACGGACGAAAACGTGTAAAACCAACAAAACGTGTAAAAGGGACGAAAATGTGTAAATACGACGAAACGTAGTTACGGATGAAAACGCGTAAATACGATGAAAACGTGTAAAAACGGATGAAACGTATAAAACGGATGAAAACGTAAAACGACGAAGACGTAAATACGGATGAAAACGTGTAAAAACGGACGAAAATGTGTAAATACGGATGAAAATGTGTAAAATGGACGAAAACATGTAAATACGAACGAAAATGTGTAAATGCGGATGAAAACGTGTAAATACGGATGAAAACGTGTATAAACGACGAAAATCGTGTAAATACGGACGGCGTGTAAAAACAAACGTGGTAAAACGGACTAATTTAAAAACGTAAATACAAAAGACGAAAACGTGTAAAATATAAGGACAATACAAAGACAGATAACCCATACATAACTTCCAAAAGATTGAGACATATAACAATACAAAGACAGATAACAAGTGTCCTATTATGGTGTATCAAGTGTCATACTAACTAATGTTTAAATAAAACTTTTGTAAATAAGCGTTCTAAAAAACTGATGTTTTATGACTCAAATAAAGGAGTGTTCTATTATGGCGTAGGATAATAAAACCACAACAAATAAGCGTACTATAAAGGTTAATGTTAAAAGACACAGTTGTCAAGGGTCCTGTTAATTTTTTTTCAAATAAAACTTTTGCAATTAAGCGTTCTATAAAACTGAATAAGCGTTATAAAAAGCGGATGTTTTACGACTCTAAAAAGATGTGCCATATTGTGGTGTATCATAAACAAACCATTATGAATAAGCGTTCTATAAAGGTTAACGTTATAAGACGCTATTGTCAAGGATCCTATTCACTTTTCTTATAAAAACGTTTGAATAAGTGTTCCATAAAACAGATGTTTTATGACTCAAATATCAAGTGTCTTATGATGGTGTATCAATCTATGGGACCCAAGTGTCAACTGTCATATTAAGTTATGTTTTAATAATACGTTTTGCGAATAAGCGTTAAAATAATTAATGTTTTATAACTTATATATCAAGTGTCCTATTATGGTGTATTGTAATAAAACCATAATTAATATGCATCCTTTAAGGTCCTATTAAGTTTTGTTATAATAAAACTTTTGCAAATAATCGTTTTAAAAAAATGATGTTATAAAACCATTGTACATAAGCGTCCTATAAATGTTAACGTTATAATACCCACGTGTCAAAGGTCCTATTAAATTTTGCTATAATAAAACTTTTGTGAATAAGCGTTTTAACTAACTGATGTCTTATGACTCAAAACTCAAGTGTCCTATTATGGTTTATTATAATACAACCATAATGAATAAACGCCTTATAAAGGTAATTTATTAGGATCCATATTTTAAGTGTCATTTTAAGTTATATGATAATAGGACCCCAAATCATCGACCATCCTATTATATACCTTTTTAGGACATCGCCTAAGTAGCAAATATTTAAAAAGGACCCTAAACGCTCATATGTCCTATTAAACAGTTTTTTAGGACTCCATTATCATACCGTCCCACACAAAGGGTCCTAAAAAGCCACTTTTGTTGTAGTGTTTGGAGTAAAAACCTAAACCGAACCAAGGCTGTCTTGTACAGTATTTTAGGGTTCCAAACCCTATCTTACATCAAGATAAGTGTTTTACTTCATTAATTCAATTATGTCTTCAATTATTTGTGTGTATGCTTGCATGTTCTCCATGTCCGGCTAATTTACTTGTGTGTTTGCTTAGGGAATATGAAACTTAGTTATTGAATATTGATTGGTTGTCTCTTATCTTAATTGTTAATGATCTAGTATTGCGATAGATCATTCGTTGTGTAGTTAATGCTTGATTAATCTTTGTGAACCTTAGCTTATAATACCTAGAGTCATTGTAGGCTAAACCATCCGAAGAGTACCTTAGAGTTGAGTTTATAAATCCTAGAGATTTTGTAGGCGATAACCTTAGGTAGTTTCAAAGAGTTAGGGATAAACGCATACCCTACGACCTTAGACACACAACGCGATTAAGAATAAGGACGTGACAATTCAACCATTAATAGGAGATAATTAAGGAGTAATACAACCTAAGTAAACACATACTTAAACTATCATACGAGCACACATTAATTAGACATAGACTACCCACTAGTTAGATTAGATAAGTGGAGTAATCGGTAGAAGTACCAAAACCCCCAAATCCAAACCCCGAGATTCGTACCTTTACATTTCCTAAAAAATATAAAAAGCACAAAAATAATATTCTTCAACCCCAACCTTAGCGTAGTAACTTTTCACTAGCATTCCTATTCCCCTAGAGAACGATATCAATTCCCGTGGCTTACCCTAATACTACACTACAACGATTAGGTTCACTGCCTAGGGTGTTGAAAAACTTGCTCGACAAAAAGGAAGTTTCTTTGACCCCGAACGACGCGTGTAGCGTTATCAAATTTTGGCGCCGCTGCCGGGGAATAGAATAGCTAGTTAGAAGTCCACTTTACTTAGGTTTCCTTGCTTGATTCCTATCAAGTAAGCTTTTTTCCATTTTTTAGCTTTCTCGTAGTCTATCCCCCTTCTTCGTGACCTTTGTTAGTAACCCCATCACTTTTCATCATGGAAGGTGATAACCCACCACCATTCATCAACCCACTACCAAATGACCCGCCAAGAGCCCGTACTCTTGGTGAATACTCGAGACCAAGCCACCTAGGCTATAGAAACACCATTGAGCTTCCCGATCAAGCCCAAACTACGGCCCTGCGATCCAACACCATCCGGTTGGTGCAAAACTGATGTGCATTCCATGGACTTCGTTCCAAAGATCCTAATCAGCATCTTAAGGATTTCCTTAAAATTGTCAATTCCATCGACCTCGATGCTACTACTCGGGAGACCACGCGCCTGCGTCTCTTCCAATTCTCTCTACGGGACCTAGCTAGTAATTGGCTTGAGCGACTTCCCGCCGGCTCCATCTCAAGTTGGGATGATCTCACCTCTCGTTTCCTTGCTCAATTTTTCCCACCGGGGAGAACCACCAAGCTTAGGAATGATATCTTAATGTTCCAACAACGTCAAGGTGAATCTCTCTACGAAGCATGGACTCGATTCAAGGACTTACTCCATAAAGTCCCTCATCATGGCATTGATCTTTGGCTCCAAGTTCAACTCTTCTATGATCATGTCAATTTCCCCACCAAGCGATCCATTGACCAAGCGGCCGGTGGAAAGCTTAGTGATCTCACCGCGGAAGAATCGTGGGGTATAATAGAGGATCTTGCTCTCTATGACAACGAAAGTTGGAATGACCTCCGTGAGTTGCCCAAAGCCATTAAGGCAATCTCCTTGCCTTCCCTTGACTCACAATCTTCCGACCGTAGGATGCTCGAGCTTGAAGATCAAGTTAAATTCCTAATGAGCTCTTACGAAAGTCCTAAGTCTTCACATCAAGTGAATAAAATCACTCTACCTTGTGAGTTATGTAGTGGTCCTCATGACACTCGTGATTGCACAAGACTCCCCGAACAAGATTTTGCCGACTATGCCTCCACGCGTACCGACGAGGCGGGAGAGAAGTGGTACACTTTCAAGCCCGAGCAAAAGAACTTAGGAAACTCTTACAACCCCTCGATGGAGAAATCACCCTAACCTTAAGTGGAACCAAAACTCAAGCACACCCCAAAGCTCATCTAGTCCACCTAATAGGTTCAACCCTCCAAACTCCGGGAACCCCACTAGTCTTGAGGCAATTGCATCTAGATTCATGTCATCTAAAGAAACTCGATTGACTAAGCTTGAAGCCGATTTCAAGCAACGACAAGACGAGATGACAAACAAACTTCATGCCATCCTAAAAGCCTTCAATTACCGGGAAGTTGGAGCACTCCCAAGTGACACTATAAAGAACCCAAAAGTGAATTCGATTTCATCGACTTCATGTTCTTGTTCACCATGGGAGAAGGAGCATCCATGCCCCTCACACCCAACGATCCACTCGGTGAATGCCATCAACAAGGGTTCCAAGCGACCCCAAATAAGGTACCAAGGCCCCTCCCCATTGGTACAACCTACTCTTGAGAAACCCGTCAACAAAGAACCCAAACCTAATCTAGAGGAGGAGTACAAGGAACTCCATCAAGAAAAACCGGTTCTTGAAGTCTTAGCTCATGCACCTTACTATAATGCTTTAAAAGAAAAATATGAGTTAGAACTTAGACTTGGAAAACATGGGTCCGCATTTGTGCAAAATAATCTACCTAAGAAGTTAGACGATCCCGGGCTATTCACTCTTCCGTGTAGGCTTGGAACTTCCAAACCTCTCGATGCTCTAGCCGACTTAGGATCATGCATCAATCTTGTTCCGTTGTCCCTCCATAGAAACCTTAACCTAGGTAAGATAGAACCAACGGAAACCATCTTAGGTCTAGCAGACGATAGTATTGCACATCCGGTAGGGATAATTAAGGATATGGTAGTGCACGTAGGAGAATTAACTCTTTTGGCGGATTTCCATGTGCTAGACATGAATAAGGACCCAACATGCCCATTGCTAGTAGGAAGAGGATTCCTAGCCACCGCGAGTGCCATCATCGATTGTAAGATGTCCAAAATAGTGGTAGGAGAAGGGAGTGCTAGGTCAATTTACGATGTCAAGAAGCATACTTACTACAAGGAAGAGGAAATCCCGCATGAGATATTGGATAGAACACCATCTAGATACGGACCTTGGATAGATAAGAACTTCATAGGCCCCCAACAACCTTTCTACTTAGATGAAGCCTTTGCTAGTAAAGCAAATTTCCATGAAAAAGAAATGGCTAGGGATATGGAAGTGAACCCGTTCGAGGACGCCTTAGTATTTAGGAAGATGACCGAGTTCCTAGGAAGCCTACCCATTAATTTAGTGATGAATAAGTGGAAAGTTGAGAGCGATAAGCCTAAACATAAATGGGATTGGGATAGACCGCCTAGTGATGGTAATGGAGAGTGGCACGTTAGGATGACGATCTATGATCCCGATGGAGAAAATTTTGAAAAGGCATATCGAACCAAACGTACTACTAGGCACTTGAATGATAAGTTTGATCCTTATGACATTGTTAAGGATAGGCTTACTTATATCGGTACGTAGGAGCACGACTACGAGTCTAGCTACAAGACTCATAAAATAAAGAAAAGCGCTTCGTGGGAGGCAACCCATGCTTAATTGTTTGCTTGTTTGTGTCATATATCTTTTATTGATTGCTTATTCTCATGTTTAAATTTGTAAAAATGCTTTATTTTGTTTTTAACCTCGTCTTAATCACATATAAAGGTATTTTACATAAGGGATAAGTGTAGGGACGATTACACACTGTTAGGAATTAGAAATTCCCGGTATTAAAGAGTCGGTCACCTCAAGTATATGTAATCGATTGAAAGCTCGTAGTCATAGTAATATTTAGTTAAGTAGTATTTAGTTAAGTAACACCGTGGAGGACGGACGGGTCTTTACCCACTGTATGCCTGATCCACGCTAGCCGTTGTGTGGCGATTATGTAAGACTATAAATACTCTCTACCTCCCAAGGTAGAGAGTTGGAGCTCATAATAAAATCTTTCACTTTCTCTCACTAAGTTCCCTAAACCTCTAACTTTCTCTCTCTAGAATTCCATCTATATGTTACTTTGTGTTATGGTTTGATGTGTATGTGAAAAGTTATATCTTACAATTGGTATCAAGAGCCATGGTTAGATCATATCTTGCACATCTTTGGATTTCTAGTGGTTTTTAGGTGGTTTTGAGTTTGAAAAAGTTTAGTGGTTTTTGCATCATTTGATTGATTTCTAGTGTTAAAGTTTCGATTTTGGTTGTACTTTTGTGTTTAGAATCATCACAAGTGTTTAGGTTTTGATCTAGAAGGTTTGAATCATCTTGGTTGGGTTGTTTTTGGATTGAAAAGTGGTGTTTATGTGTTTTTCATGCTAGCGACTTGAGCCACGGAAAAGTTTCTTTGTAGCGACTTGCTTCACATTTTTGTAGCGAGTTACAGGTTTGGAGCTAGCGACTTACCTAGCGATTTACGGTACAAGTAGTGGACTCTCCACTACGGGTAGCGACTTGGTGGTAGCGACTTGGTCGAGCTTAGTTGCTCTTTAGCGACTTGTATTCCTAGCGACTTGAGTAGCGAATTGTCGCCAAAATTTTAGCTAGCGACTTGAGGTTAGCGAGTTACTACTTAGCTTACTTCATTTGTCTAGCGACTGGGACTCTAGCGACTTAAGTGGTCTAGCGAATTAATTGCGCTAGCGAACTTAGTGCATTATCTTCTAGCGACTTAGTGCATTATCTTCTAGCTTAGTGATTGTTTACTCTCTGATTTAGTAAAATCCCGAGAAAGAATCTATTTCCCGGTTTAATCATAGAGTTATAAAATCCCGTATAAATCTGTTAACATGTCTACCAACGTTCCTACTATCATCTCCATCGTTGCCGAGGATGTTCAAGCGGTACTGGCTCAGATACTGTCCACCCATGCTTGACAGAACCGACTACGATTCTTGGGCTCAACGAATCAGATTGTACTGCCTTGGGAAGGAAAATGGTGTCAACATTCTCAAATCCATTGATGAAGGACCATATCGAGTTGAGACGACTAGAGACATACTTGATACTAATGAAGATGGTACTCTTGTTTACGGAATGGACAGACCTAAAATGTATGATGAGCTTGAGGATAAGGAGAAAAGAGATTCGATGCGATATCGGGCTTCAAACATTGTTCTTCAAGGTCTTCCTAAAGACATCTACAAGCTGATCAATCATAACACCGATGCAAAGGCAAGATGGGATAATGTTAAAATGCTTCTCTCAGGTTCAGAATTAACTATGGAAGACAGAGAATCCCAACTCTATGACGAATTTGAACACTTCAAGATGAAACCGGATGAGAGTGTCTATGAGTACTATGTGAGATTTCATAAGTTAGTGAATGACATGAGGAACATCGGAATGACTATGCCTAACATTCAACTGAACTCAAAATTTGTGAACAACATGAATCCCGAATGGCACAAGTTTGTCACCACTGTGAAGCTCACTAAAGGATTGAAGAATACAAACTATGAGCAACTCTATGCCTTCCTCCTTCGAATGAATGAGACATGCTATGTTTGAAAAATTGATTCTCAATCGTTCAAAACCAACCGGGAGAGACAAGCTCGTCTAATGACTCAACCGCTTCTACTCAAACATCGATATCACAACCAAAGCATCACAAGTCATACCCTTGGGTAATGGTAATCACAAACTCATTCCTCATCCTATGTTCAAACAAGCCGATGCCGATCCACACGGGTAACTTCATTAATCAACTAGCTCTTCCGATTAGTCAAAACATGAATTCTCTCCCACAAACCAACAACAACCTCATCAACAGATCTAACCCACACAATCAAGCCACTGTAAAGATGGAAGGATCGTGGTGCAACCAGCTCAGAAAGACAGATGATCGGGAAGAGGTGGAGCTGGTAGAGGTTATGTTGGCAACCGAAATCGAGGAAGGAATGTTAACCAAGGTCAAGCTAAGCCAATCAAATGTTATAACTGTGGTGGTGAGGGACACATTGCAAGGAACTGCACATCTCCAAAGCGCCCACGAATCGATTACTGAGAGATAAGATGCTGCTGGTACAAGCTCAGGACAATGGTGCTACTTTGGATGAAGAGGAATTGTTGTTTCTAGCTGAGGGCAATGCCAAGACCTATGATGCAGATGTGGATGAGCAGCCTATTCAGGAAATAGGTCACAATCATCAGAATGCCTTTCAAGTCGCTGATTGTGATGCATACGACTCGGATGTGGATGATGGACCTACGGCACACACAATTTTTATGGCTAGCATTTTTCCAATGGTCTCTCCCAAGGTCTCTTCTTCACCACTAGCTGGCCCATCCAAAGACAAACTCATCTCAGAGGTATTAAAACTATACGATAATGCTGATGTGCAAAAGATGCATGACAAAGTACATTCAACTGAAACTATTGAATCAAATGTTGAAAATATGGGTAATATCGATATTATCCCATATGATCAATATGTGAAACAAAGTGAAAGTGAAGGTGTACCAAGTGATGCATCTTCTGCAGATCAACAATGACTATATTTTTGATGAATACACCGTGCCCCTGATGATTCAGTAATTTCTGAACTAAATGCCTATAAAGAACGTGTTGCTATTTATGAACAACGTGCTAAATTTGAGTTGACCACTGCGTGAGCAGAAATGGATGACCAAGTGCGTACATATCATTAGAAAAGTAATTTTAGAGAAGAAGTATTGAAACAAGAATTAAATTCCTTGCAAGAAAAACTTTCTAAAACAACTAAGCAAAAACTAGAACTTCAAGAAAATGTGAAAATGCTTAAGCAAGAATTTAATGCAAAGGAATCAAAACTCTTGAGAGATTTTTCTAATCTGAAAACTTTGAAAACAAACTTGAAAACAAGTTGTACATACAAGGAAACACCATTCAGACTGCTCACATGGTCACTAAACATAGAGTCCTAAGCGATAAGCATAGTGTTCCCATTATTGATAAACCCAACCCGAGTTTTAAAGATAGCAAAAGCAGCACAAAGTGTGATCTATGATGGCAATGAGATTCTTAAACCTAGACAGAAACCTAGTTGCTTTGAGTGCACCGAGGATAGATAAGAAATCGATGAAGTCACTAGGGATAGGATGAACAAAAAATTAGATGATCCTAAATGCAAAGAAAAAAAAATAATTATCACTCCCCATGACTACAAAAGGAAAACTGGATTTCCTTGAACATGTTTAAGCCTCAGACATTGTTGACTCCCGAACAAGTTTTCGGGAAAAAGGATTTAGATAAGCAGTCGATAATATTGTTGAAACAAACCCTCCCCTATGGAAAATGCCTAGAGCGATTGTGTATCCTCCTAATACACCAATGCATCTTGTTCCTAGAAAATGTGCCACTAAAAGCAAGACCTTAATTAGCCAATATGTTATATTTCAACTATTTGTTGATTTTGAGAAAACTTGCAAGAAAAGGATCACACCCACTCGGTATAACGGAAGGATAAAGGGGTTTTGAGCAAATGAAAGAATGTTATTTAACTGAGGTCATGCCTTTATTTAAACTTCTAAAAGATCACTTTGAGAGTCTTAAAAAGGGGATAGAAACTGATATCAAGGGAATGGAAAAGGAATTTGATGCAATGGTAGTTGAAGTTAGTGATTATGAGCGTGCACTAAAATATAATGAGATTGAGAGGAAGAACTTGCATACATTAAATGAGACTCTTATCACTGAATGTGTTGCTCAAGATATCTTTTTCACCGCTTCAAATTGCTCTATTAATGCTTCCAAATTTCATGAACTATCTGTGGCCCTGAAAGTCTCCCATGATCGTGTCATTGAGCTTGAAAAACTAATTCTAAACTAAACGAGAAAATTGAACTCGATGATCACGACAATTTGGTTAAACATTTTTCTAAACTGGAAGTTGAGCATTTTAATTTACAACTAAAATATCAACATCTTAAAGAAAATGTTAAAACTTCAAATATCAAGACATCGTCAGATGCTCCAGAGTTTGATGCAGTTTTTCAAATTAACAAACGTGATGAATGATTCAAGCTCGTGCAACACGATCGAAAAGTTGAAAGCCCAATCTCTCAATTAAAGGGTCAAACGAACAATATGACAGGCTCCCAAATGCCTCCTCCTTTAGATTCTCGAAATTCTCAAACTTTTCATCTTCAAAACTTAGTTGATGCCTTACAAAAGGAAAACGAGAGTTTTCTAGAAGAAAATGAAAAAGTTAAACGACATTTTAAAGAGTTATATGATTCAATAAAAGTCACCCGTGACCAAAACAACGAAAAAATAACGTCTTTACAAAAGGAAATTGAGAATCTGAGAAGTCGGGAAATGGGAAACTGACACTTGTTTTCAATAAGAATGTTGTCTCAAAGTCACCCTTAGACTGCAAATACATTGTGACAGTTAAATATATTCCTCCTCATCTTAGGAATAATGAACATGCTTTTCATGAATACTGTGCTCACCTTAAGGATAGTCTAGAATGTCTCCGTGAGATTGTCAAAGAGGATTTCATTAACAAACCTCTTGATAGTGAAATTAGGTTTGCTTGCCTCCGGGCCAAACGATCTCAAGAGTTGCTAGAATGTGTAATTGCCACATGTCCCAAATCCTTAACCTTAGGTGCAAAAGGCAAAGCTGTGATGCCTTGTTCTATGCCTAGTGCCAAGCAGGAAATCCGTTCTATGCCCAGCCTTAAGAAAGGAAACACTAATGTGCCTTCAAGTAGTTCAGATTCCAGATATGTTAGTGCTAAGAAAGTGAACTTTAGTGTGCCTGCAAAAGGCTCAAATCACAGTCTTAAAGTATACACTAATGTGCCTTCTAGTACTTCCGATCCTTGCACATCAAGTTCAGGAATGCAAAAATTAGATCAACCAACTAATGTTCCCATTCCCTACAGAGTAATCAGCTGACTTTAAAGCGAGCAGATCAAAGTCTCAAGACAATACAAGGAATGATAGGACCTTGCAAGCTAAGAATGTGCATTGGAAGAGAGTAGAAGACCAATCTAGGAACTTTAAGCTTGAGTTGAATAAAACGAATCGTGTTGATTCTAGTATTAGCCTTAGGCATCTGTAATTAATTCATTCGATACTATTGCAAACCTTGTAATGATGTATGCTTGAATTCTATTGCTAATCATGAATGTGGTGTGAATGCTTTGTCTAATGCTGTCAAATGCCCAGTTAAAATTGTTAATGCTAATAATCGTGCAAATAAGGCAAAAAGGCAAAACCGAAAGATTGTTAGAAAACAGTGGAAACCCACAGTAAGAACTTTTATAAAGATAGGTTATTATTGGATACCTTTTGGCCATAAGAATAATCAGTTTTGTTCTCAAACTGCTAAGATTATGCCCACTAGAAAATGGATGCCTACTGGTAGAACTATTCCCTTAAGAAGTAAACATACTTTGAATAGGTCAAATACAGACACCAAGATTGCATCTATTCCCAATGATTCCATTGCTTCTACTTCTGATATGGATGTTTCTGTTTCTGATGTGGGTGTTCCAATTACTATTACTAACCAAGTGGAACCCATTCTTGCATGGGGATCCCAATTATCCAGTTATCCATTCTTGTCTGTGTTCAACTGCAGATCATTCAAATCGCTCTGTGGTACCGGACTCGCTGTTCCAAGCATATGACTGGAGACGGTCGCGGCTCATGAACTTCGTGAGCAAATTCATCGGGACTGTTAGATTCGGTAATGATCATTTCGGTGCAATTAAGGGTTATGGTGATTATGTTGTTGGTGATAGTGTTATCTCTAGAGTATACTATGTGGAAGGTCTTGGTCATAATCGTTCTCTCGTTGGTCAATTCGTGATTCTCGATCTAGAAGTAGCCTTCAGAAAACATACCTGCTTTGTTAGAGATCTTAATGGCAAGGAACTTTTAAAAGGAACTCGTGGCTCTAATCTTTACACCATCTCTATAGAAGATATGATGAAGTCTTCTCCAATTTGCTTGTTGTCAAAGGCTTCAAAACCAAAGTCATGGTTATGGCATCGACGTCTCAATCACTTGAACTTCGGCACCATCAATGATCTCTCCGGAAAGGACTTAGTTGTAGGTTTACCTCGACTAAAGTATGAAAAGGATCATCTTTGTTCAAGATGTCAATTGGGAAAAGCAAGAAGTATGCCCATAAACCCAAACCTACTAACTCTCACGAAGTTCTTCATACAAATCATATGGATTTATGTGGACCAATGAGAGTGCAGAATATCTTTGGGAAGAAATATGTGTTAGTTGTAGTTGATGATTACTCTAGATTCACCGGGGTCAAGTTCTTAAGGACAAAGGATGAAACTCCAGATATCATCATCAAACTTATCAAACAAAATGCAGTTCGACTTAACAAAACCGTCAGAATTATCCGGACAGACAATGGAACCGAGTTTGTTAACAAACAACTTAGTGAATTCTATGAAAGCATGGAATCACCATCAAAGAAGTGTTCCACGAACTCCTCAATAGAACGGTGTAGTTGAAAGACTAAATCGAACTCTTGTAGAAGCCGCTCGAACAATGCTGATTTACTCAAAAGTTCCAATGTTTCTCCGGGCTGAAGCTATTGCCACTGCATGCTACACACAAAATCGTTCCCGATTCACACTTAATCGTTCATGGAAAGACATCATATGAACTTGTCCACAACAGAAAACCTAATCTCTCTTTCCTTCGTGTGTTTGGTGCATTGTGTTATCCAACTAATGAGGGTCAAGACTTAGGAAACTTAGGCTAAAGTGACATTGGAGTATTTGTAGGATATGCACCAAACAAAAAGGGATACCGAATCTATAACAAAAGAACCCGAAATATCATGGAAACCATTCACGTTACGTTTGATGAGCGGACCGGTCAAATGGCTCCTGAACACTCCAGCTCAGGACCCGCACTTCAAAACAGTCCCATTGGTTCATCTCTTGTTCCAAACTCTTCTCAAGAAACTCCATATGTACCTCCATCTCAAGATGATTTAAAGAAATTGTTTGATCCTATGTTTGATGAACTTTATGATTCAATTACTAATGAGGTGTTGATCCCTACAAATGAAGATGCTCATATTCCCGTGAATGAAGTCAATCCTTCGCCTCAATATCTTTAAGTCAAGAAGCACTGCTGCGATCCTTCAGTCTCATCAACAAATCATCATTCTTCAAATGTACATCATGGAAATGTTTCGGGCATCAATGATGAAGTTAATCCCTTTGCTACTCCTGAAGATGCTCCATTTGAAAACATATTTGCTACTCCTGAATCATCATCAGAACCATCTTCTTCAGAAGACATCGACTCAGCTACCTCAGTTCCTCAACAACTACCACATGAACACCTTAGAAAATGGACTCACGATCATCCATTAGACAACATCATTGGAAATCCTCTCGTCCAGATCAACCCGGAAACAACTTGCAACCGATGCCTTATGGTGTTTCTTCAACTCCGAACTATCTAAGATCGAACCAAAAGATGTTAAAACCGCCATGAATGAAGATAGCCGGTTCAATGCCATGCAAGATGAAATTCATGAGTTTGATCGACTTGATGTATGGGAGTTAGTACCGCCCGATTGTGCTATGATTATAACTCTTAAATGGATCTTCAAAGTGAAACTTGATGAGCATGGTGATGTGTTGAAAAACAAGGCCCGATTAGTTGCTAAAGGATATCGTCAAGAGGAGGGTATAGACTTTGAAGAATCGTTTGCTCCAGTTGCTCGAATCGAGGCAATCGAATCTTTCTCGCTATGCCGCTAGTAAGAACATGATAGTATATCAGATGGATGTGAAGACGGCATTTCTAAACGGAGATCTTAAAGAAGTCGCTACGCCACCCAACCTGAAGGATTTGTGAATCAAGAGCATCCTACTCACGCTTTATCGTCGAAGAAGGCTCTTTATAGTTTAAAGCAAGCTCCAAGGGCATGGTATGATACATTATCAAAGTTTCTTCTATCAACCGGATTCAAAGAAAGGAGCGCTTGATCCTACATTGTTCACCGAAGTCGTGCAAACATTTAACTCAAGTTCAAATTTATGTTGATGATATTATTTTTGCCTCGACTGACCCAATGGAATGTGATCGCTTTTCAAATGAAATGAGTTCAAAGTTTCAAATGTCAATGATGGGACAAATGTCATTTTTCTTGGGATTACAAATTTCACAAAGTCCCGGAGGCATTTTCATAAATCAATCTAAATATGCAACAAAGATTTTAAAGAAATTTGGATTTGATTCAAGTGACCCTGTTGACACCCCCATGATTGATCGAACCAAACTAGATGAGGACCACTCAGGAATCATGATTGACCAAACGAAATATCGTAGTATGATTGGATCCTCGATGTACCTCACGCCTAGTAGACCGACATATCTTGTTCGGCCGCTTTGCCGCTTTGCATGTGTGCTAGATACCAGGCTAAGCCTACTAAAAGCACCTTGAAGCGGTTAAACGGGTCTTTCGGTATCTCCAAGGAACCATCAATATGGGACTATGGTACCCGGCGACACCGGTATGTCACTAACGCCTATGCGATGCCGATCATGCAGTTGTCAAGATACACGCCGAAGTACATCCGGAGGTGCTTAGTTTTAGGGTGATAAGCTTGTGAGCTGGTCTTCAAAGAAGCAAATGAGTACTTCTATTTCCTCTACAGAGGTAGAATACATAGCCATGTCATCTTGTTGTGCTCAAATCTTATGGATGAGATCTCAATTATCGGACTATGGCTTTGTATTCAACAAAATCCTCTCAGATCGTGATAATAAAGTGCTATTGCTCTCTCAAGCAACAACGCTCAACACTCAAGAGCAAAGCATATCGACATTCGACATCATTTCATCAGGGAACAAGTGGAAAAGGTGTGGTGGAACTATATTTTGTGAGGTCTCAATATCGCTAGCGGACATATCTTCACCAAAGCTCTTCCAAGAGAACGCTGAGTTTATTCTTCCACGCCTTGGCTTGAAAAGCCTTCAACCAGATACTCAAACGCCTTCGTGAGGAAGACGAGGAGAAAAGGTCTATCTTCATCTATCTCTTGTATATATCTATTCGAAAAATCAAAATACAAAATTATAAAACCTTCAAAATCCATAAAAATCAAAAATTCAAAAATCTTCAAAAATATTGTCTTTGTTGCGCGTTTTCTGTTCGATAATATCTACTCTTTCAGCTGCATTCAAAGAATGACACGGACTTTAGATGTTGGTCGAATTCCAAAAAAAAAAAAAAATGTTTGAGAGAAAAAGAGAAACAATGGTTTATTGTCATTTTCGTGCAATAACCCGCTTTTAAAAGAAAGAACAGAGCCATGTTTTACCATGTTTTCAAATTCCATGCTCGGATTCTATAAACATTTATCTGCTGAAAACTAAATGCTTTGAAAAATAACTCGGTCTCTATTTTTGATAATCATCGGGACTTATTTGTCAAAATCTTCATCTCTCAATCAACAACTTATGTCATTGATTGAAGGGGAGAATGATTTCAATTAAATTAAAAGTTATTTGGCATTAAATTGTTTTCAAAAGATGTACATGCATGTTTTATCAATGGAGTTTAAAGTCTTAAAATCCGATCCTTAGCGTTAAAACGCCATAATCAAGTCACAAACTTCTCCTTAAAAGCTTTCAAAATCAATTTAAATCTATAAGAGATCACAAATCTCAAATGATTTGATAATTGTGATCGGGGAGAATGTGTGATTTAAATTGGATTTAAACTGATAATTCGGTAAATGGTTTTATAAGAATGTACATGATGTCCTCCCCACATGTGACAAACGATTTCAAATTTTCCATGCACATGTTGAGGGGAGCATCTATCTTAAACCTATGATTTGAAACGTGATCATTTATCTCAATGTGCATGTTCCCTCTAGTATGTGCAAAACTCCTTTCAAACCTAGAAGCACATATTGAGGGGAAGCAAAATCATGAAAATCTCATCCTTCCCCAAAATGCTTTATCTACTTGATTCGATTAGGGAAGTGATGTTGATATCTTTTAGAAAGTGGTAATCAAAGAAGTTAATTCTTTCTCTTGCCTCCGTGTGCAAAACATTTTCAAATACTTGATGCACATGTTGAGGGGGAGTTCTTGTTCTAAAAATATCAAAACAATTCAGGTACAAAATGCTTTGATAATATATCACAAGTATCTGAATTGATTTTCAAATGGTTTTCAATTGGTTCCAACGGCAGATGAACAATACCAAATAGACCGACCAACTTTACTTTATGTATGGTGATATAAGGATGATAAGGTTAGGTTTTTGTTCCCATGATCCGCCGTAATCGAGGGATCTACCTGTGAACTATCCACTAGTTAGTATAGAGTTCTTAGGTATGATGATAAAAGGAGAAAATGAGATATGGGAAGAGTGCGGACTCGAGACCGAGCTAGTATCGAATAAACCCAACAAGGTTCTAGCTATGAAGTCTCGTAAGCATCGGGGGTTGAAGAATTAATAAGAATTGAATGAGAAAAGGGTGAAAACAAATAGCCCTCCATTTATTCAACCTTAGGCGTAAACCGGTTCAATTCATATGCTAATGATGGTAACATCGGTATTGAAGACAAGACGCCATGGACCCGGACGCGACCGCACTTCAACTTTTCAAACCACTCAAGTTCCTCTTAAAAGGACTTGTTTCATTCTCACGGGAACCGACATTATCTATCGACTTTCTCTTAGAGATTGTTGATATTGAAGAAGGAGACCTCTCCTAGTCTCCTGATATAGGATCCAAATAATGCACAAATTGAGTCTAGAGCCACGAGATCATCAATAAATCTCATTAGGACACTTTCAATGAAGACTCTCGTTTCACACAATGTGATAAGAGAGATTATATCTTATGAGTCCTACGCATTATCCTTGTGGTATTGCCGTAACATCCAGTGAATGTGTTTACACATCTCACAATGAAGATGGAAAGCCTTCTGGAGCCAACATCTAACAAGCTCCTGTTAGGTGGCATGTGAGATCTATTATATGGATCAATCATGTGACAATCGAACGTAAAACAATGGGGCATTCAATCTTTTGAATCAATCTCGGTTCAGGTTATGGATTGACGGATACCTTTGAAAAACCGGTCTTTGTGCTTTAAAACTCTTTTCATTAAGCACGCCGACCGTGTACTAATTTTTCAAATCAAAAGGTGTTTTATGATTGATAATTGATTTTCATTAAAACCTTCATTATATTGCAAAAACAATTTCTATTGAGCAATACACGCTTGTTTTTCAAATCTCTTTTCATCAATCGCTGGACGAAAATTGGCCGTTCACTCACTCGTTGTCTTCTTTGAGACGTTCCGGTTTGAGAATAGAGCAATTGCGAAACCTCACAAGGAAATTCTTCGAATTATACCGATCACAAAAGATTTGTATCGATCAACGGGAACCGCATGGGCGTGTACCTCAATTCATCGAAGTGTTCAAAGACACTTTCGCGGCGCTTTATTGCTAACCGCCTTATGCGAGTACACCCGACGCTTGTAAAATGACGTAATGAAGCCGTCAATCCATAGCCGCATGCTCACCTAACACATTCATCTCAAAAGAAATCATGATTAGTGCATCAATGACTCGGATATTTTCACTCCATGCTTCGCTACGCTACGCCAATATCATGAATCAACTAATGCTTCCGCTACTCGATGAGAAGATATCATGATCCGAATGTGAGCATGTCGTCCAATGTCACAACATCACATAATACCAACACCACAATGGATGTATCAGAGATTTTCTATTAGCCGATGATCTCAAATGCTGGCTCAACATTATTATCACGTGGATCAGGAAAAGACCTCCACTTGGATTAACCAAACATGCAATGAGTGGAATCAATGACTACGAGCCTCGGAGCAAAGTACTACATCAAGAATGCAAGATCAATTGTTAATGTAATATCTGATTGTATTCAATGTCATTTTAGTATATGTTTGAGGTGACCTCCTTAGGGGGAGATTGTTAGGAATTAGAAATTCCGGTATTAAAGAGTCGGTCACCTCAAGTATATGTAATCGATTGAAAGCTCGTAGTCATAGTAATATTTAGTTAAGTAGTATTTAGTTAAGTAACACCGTGGAGGACGGACGTCTTTACCCAGTATGCCCGATCCACGCTCAGTGTGTGTATTATATGTAAGACTATAAAATACTCTCTACCTCCCAAGGTAGAGAGTTGGAGCTCATAATAATATCTTTCACTTTCTCTCACTAAGTTCCCTAAACCTCTAACTTTCTCTCTCTAGAATTCCATCTATATGTTACTTTGTGTTATGGTTTGATGTGTATGTGAAAAGTTATATCTTACACACACGTTTAAAAAAAAACGTAAACATGAGAACTTCAATTACTTAAAAGATATATATGTGTGTTTGTTCGAGTCAAATGCTTGTATCGAGTCATAATGGATGTTTTGCAAGAAATTTTTCCAGATTCTAAAGATGTAAATTTTCCAAAATTTTTCCTAAAATCGTTGACCGCTTTTGTCAGATAACGACGGCTGTCCATCGCAACCTACGTTAGGAGCAAAACAACGGGATTACTTTTCTCAGTTTTAACTTATAAAATTTTGAATTTTCTGTGTCTTAATTTTCCAAAAATTTCGTGAAAACATCCATTCCACAAGCATTATATCCTAGTTTAGTAGAGTCCTATATATTTTATTACCAAGATTTTAATGAAAGGTTTCGTTTGTTTTTCTTCTTATGTGCAGTGTTTAATTTACCAAGAGATAAGATACATAAGATGAGAAGGAGCTTTTGATGCAAACGCTCTTGAAGAAAAATGTAACCACCACTTTACACGGATCCTACCGAAGCTAATCGGGGAGTACTAGTTTTTTAATTACCTTCTATTATCATAACTTTGATACTTTCTGGGAACATTGGGGACAATGTTCAGTTTAAGTGTAGGGAGGGAAAATAAAACGGAAACTTTGAAACTATGCTTATCCTTGATTATTTGCTTTGTCCAATTGCATTTGTGTAATAAACCATGAGAAAATGTTGGTTAGGGTAATTTTGGCACCAAATTTTTAATTTTTCATGACATATAGAAGTGGGCCATTAGTCTTAAAAAAAGCGTCTCATGGATAGGAAGTTACATGACTAGCACAAAAAAGACCTTTACCACTTAGATTCCACCCAAAATGTGAGGATCACCCTTAGATTAGTAGGAATTAAAGGATTCATCTTTAATGCTTAGTGTGTGAACCGGTAGTATTATAGATTCTAGAACTTGTTTTGTGATGCATCCCGAGATCGCTAGTAAGACTACACTTGTGTAGTTAGGAATAACTAAATGATAAGAGGCATTAGGATAACCCTTGTTTGATACCTGAAATATAATTACTTCTTCCACCTCGGTTGAGTAATTCCCCCACACCCTTGCATTGTACTCACTTTTAGTACACGATACCCCTAGTTAACCCCTCCAGCCTATCCTTTTCAAGCGGTTCTTTCTTGATTTTTTGGTTTTTCTGGAATATCAATGAAGAGCATTGTTTACACCCCACCCCCAAATGTACACCCAAATCGCCTTAGCCTACTGATGACATATAGTCTATATTTGGGTCACGAACCCGACCAAAGCCCGATACTAATAAGCCCAAAGACGGACTGGCTACTGATAAGTGTTTGGGCCCACAATGAGGCCCAAGCCCAATGTTAATTATGGAAAACTATATCGGATATCGCTTTAATTATAGAGATAATCATTCCCCAACCGACTTAGCGGATACGCCCGAAGGTTGGGGAACACGGAACCTACAAGGATTCCGTGTGTATATAAAGGAATCCTATCCTCGCTATTAAGGTAATGATCTAGAAACCTAACTCCTTTAACCCTAAACCATTACTTACTCTCACGGGAGGATAATCGGTAGGAAACAATCCCACGATAAGCCTAACGGTGTTTTCACTTAGCGCCAGTCTCAAGAATCAAGACTCAATTGGTACGAGCCGAGCACCAACGGGAACGCCTTAACTTTTGTATCAACAAGTGGCGCCATCCGTGGGACCAATAACTAAGAACAAAGAACTAGAATGACGGCAAGCACGAAACCAAATGATAGCAAGCAGACCTACAGGTGGAAAGAAGTTACACCGGATCGCCTTCAAGCGTACTCCTTACCGGGACAAACCGTCGCTAAAAATCAAGGGTTAGGCCTGCACTCTAGTTTTCCCCACGTAGGAACAACGCTCGGTGACAACCCAGCGACTACCACCACCACCAAGGTAGAGATCCGCCGCTGCCCGCTTTTGCTACTCCCCTTCAATCAAGATAGAAATCCGACCCCTGAAGGCACCATATGCACCGGCGAAACAAGGGCCCAAGAGTAGAAGCGCGATACACCCTCACTTTGGAAGGAGTCGCACCGAACTTCGCGACCGAGATTTCAGATCTCAAAATTACGAAACCTTGGCAGCCCTCATGCAAGAGGAAGCAAAAAAGAGGTCGAGTCGAAGCCTGCATGCTCGACTCAATTTCGACTCTGAATATGAAATGTCTCCACCGCGCCGCCTGAAGGAGAAGCGCGGAAGGGATAGCCGCCGACCCCCGGTGTTTAACAGAATTGGGAGGAGAATTGAGGATGATGAGATATCTAACTCACAAAGATCCGAAGGAAGCGAGGAAGATGAACGGCGTATCAATATCCACGCCAAAGCTTGGTAGCCGAAGAGTTCGGATAGACTCAGGGCTACGACACTCCCCTGAAAGTCCTTCAAGTGCGATTCGAGGACAATGCGGTAAACGTCCTAAAAGGGAAAGCTTGTCCTCTGGTAACTCCTCGGACAACGAGGATTGCGAAAGTGGACACTGGAAATCCATAAACAAATATCTTAACTAGGAGGATGAAGACATATCTCTCCCATGACGCTGTCAAAAAGTGGATGCGTTCACTTGGCGCATCAGTGATTTCTCAAAGAACAAAAGGAGGCGCATATGACGGAACAGGTGATCCTGGTGATCACCTAAAATTTTTCGAATCAGCCGCTACAATTGAAAATTGGCCACAGCCCGTATGGTGCCACATGTTCAATTCTACACTAGTAGGAAATGCGCTGAACCGGTTCAAGACAAGCTTCCACGAAGCATCAATGGTTTTGAAGAGTTGAGAAAGCGTGCCCGCCTAAACTTTACTCAACGGAAGAAGTGTGCTAAGAACCCCTGAACTCGCCGTGGTTAAAACATGCCAAGGGAATCTACAAGCACTTATATGGAGCGCTTCAAAGACCTAATGCATACAAGTTAAAGCATGTCTCGGCGCTAAAAAATCTTAGGGTTCATGAATGGGATCAATAACCCAAAACTCATCAAAAGGTTGAATGACAAGATTCCACAATCCTTTGATGAAGTCATGAAACGCACACGGTCCTTCGTCAAAGGAGAGGCCAAGCCGATAGCAAGAAAAGCTACTCGAACTCACTGGTCACAGAACAACCTGGGAGACAATCCACTGACCGGAGTAGTAACCATAACAGGAGTTATCGCAGCCAGGGGAGCGAGCGGGACAACGACAAGTATACCCCGCTGACAAAGACTCCAAAGGAGATACTCGCAACGGAAGGTGCGAATTTCGCAAGACCTCCACCCATGCGCACCCCAGAGGATCGACGCGTAGGAGGTGGGTATTGCGACTATCACGGACAGAAAGGCCACACTACTAATGAATGTGTCCAAATGCTACCAGACAACCTAGTCAAGGAAGGTAGACTGGACCATTTGGTCAAGAACATCAAAGAAGGGAAAGATAGACAAAAGACTGGGAATAAGAAGGAAGGACCCAAAGATAAAGCTGACACCATTTACATGATAGAGTCATGGCAACGTAACAAAAGTGTAAGGTCACCATAAGTTTTCCCAATCAAGTACAATCACTTTCCCTACCTTAACTACGCGATAACACGAGGTAGAGCCGCTTATCATCGAAATTAATCGCGGGGGTCACGATACATCCACCGCATGTATGTTGATGGTGGAGCGTCCCGCAGATATAATGTACTCTAACATCAAGCTTGAAGCGATCATACCGAGATACGCTAAATAATTGAGCCCGGTCCAACAAATACTGACCGGGCTTCACAGCGAAAAGATATGGCCCATGGGGCAATTATGACTACTAGTCAGAGTGGGTAATAACTACCACTACACAACACCGATGAATTTTATGGTGATCAAATCCCCTCTCCATACAATAGCATTATCGGACGCACTGTGGATATCACCATGCGCGTATACCATCTAAAGCACACGGGATGCTTAAATTCTACCAGTAGGAAGGAGGAATTGTTACCCTCTACAACGTCAGCCAAGACCACCTAAAGAATGTAACGCGATCACATGCGAAACCGCACTCCATTACAAAACAAGGCGCGACCAAAATTCCAAAAAACCCGAAGGTCGCGCACTTCATCCCGAATACCGAACAGAAGTATCGATAGAGGATCACCGCCGACAGTAAATCACCGCGGTGTGCACTCTTGAAAAAGAACCTTGATATCTTTGCATGGGAACCAAAGCACATGACCGGGTACCACGCCAATCACGTAACACAAGCTGCAAATCCGACAAGGATAACGACCAACCGCCGGGAAGCGCTGACCAAGCTCCGCAGGCGCGCAAGCAATCCTGACAGAGGTACACTAGCTGGTAGATGCAGGAATCATGCGAGAAGTCTACTACCATGACTGGCTTTCTAACCCAGTAATGGTCAAGAAGATCGACGGTAGCTGGCGAATGTGCGTGGACTTCACAGACCTCAATAAGGCATGTCTACAAGACTGCTACCCACTACCGGAGATAGACTGGAAGGTAGAATCTTTGTGTGGATACCCATTAGAGTGCTTCCTTGATGCATACAAAGGATACCATCAAATCCAGATGGCTAAGGAGGACGAGGAAAAAATGGCCTTTAACACAAGCCAAGGCGTCTACTGCTACACCAAAATTCCCTTTGGCTTGAAGAATGCAAAGCCACCTATCAACGGTTAGTAGACAATGCGTTCAAAAAGTGGTTGGCCGCAACCTAGAGGTTTATGTCGATGACATGGTCATAAAAAGCCATACTGAAGAGGAATTGGCGTGCGCGACATTGAGAAACATTAGGACACTCAAAGAGATCAACATGAAGTTAAATCCTAAAAAATGTACCTTTCGCCAAGAAGGCATGTTCCTTGGATACCTGATAGGACCTGATGGTATAAAGCCATGCCCAGAAAAAACTAGGGCCGTCATCAAACTTCCTTCACCGCGCACATTGAAGGAAGTCCAATCTCTCAATGGGAAGTTAGCCGGCCTAAACAGATTTTTGTCTAAGTCTGCAGACAAGTCATTACCCCTTTTCAAAACACTCAAGAAGTGTATAAAGAAGGGAGATTTCCGCTAGATTATGGAGGCAGAAGACGCCTTTACACAGCTCAAACAACACTTGGCAGAGCTTCCCACGCTAGTTGCACCTCGACCAGGGGAAGAACTGATTATGTACTTATCACGACATTACAGGAGTCCAAGGCAAAGGCTACCGACCGGACCGAGACTCCGCAAACACTGCCTATTTTGTAAGCAAAGCGCCAAGAAGACGGAGATGAATTATAGCGAATGGAAAAGTTGGTCCCGCATTAGTATTCGCCGCTAAACGGTACTAGGTACTTCCAAGCGCACCCGATAGCAGTAATCACAGACCAACCAATCAAGCAAATCATTTCCAAACCTGACGCATTAGGACGACTACAAAAGTGGAGTGTGTTGCTCGGTGAGCACAACATCTCCTATAGACCACGTACTGCAGTAAAAGGGCAGATACTAGCAGATTTCATCATTGAAAAACCAGACACCGATGATGCACCCACACTAAGAAAGAAGGAACTACAAGATCCATGGATCTTATTCACGGATGGATCTTCATGCGTTGATGGGTCAGGAGCAGGCCTCATTCTCACAAATTCGGAAGGAATGGAATTCACTTACGCACTGCGTTTTGAATTCATAGCAACAAATAATGAGCAGAGTATGAAGCCTAATCGCCGACTACATACTAGCACTCGAATGGGTGTAATGCGTAACTTGGAAGCGAATGTAGACTCCAGGCTAGTAGCCAACCGTGTTGGGCGCAAGTATGTGGCCAAAGAGAAAACATGATTGATATCTCGACAAGACCAAGGCACTAATCCAAAGCTTCGACAGGTTTACTATCAAGCAGGGGAAAATCGAAAGGCCAAGCTTTGCACACCTATCAAAACATGTGCTGGTGGAAACGTTAAAAAACAAATCCATCTCAGAGATGGAAATATCCACTGTAATAGAGGAAGACGGCCCTACGTGGATGACACCGATAGTGGAATTCATAAGCAAGGGAGTATTACCCCAAGAGCAGAAGGAAGCCCGAAAGATACGGCGCACAGCACAGAGGTTTGAACTTCGGGATAACATACTATATCGACGCTCCTTCCTACAACCATGGCTCTGCTGGTTGGCCCCTACAAGCAAATTATGTAATCGCTGAAATCCACGAAGGTTCATGCAGCATGCATTCAGGACCACGGTCCGTGGTGGCGCGCGCTTTAAGGTCAGGATACTATTAGCCCACCATGCACCGCGATGCGCGGGACTTAATAAGAAAGTGCGACGACTGCCAAGTTCACAGACCCGTTCCACGCCAACCACAATAGGAGCTAACACCAATTACGGCACCATGGCCATTCTACAAGTGGGGCATCGACATCGCAGGTCCTTTCCTTTGCCAGGAGGATTAAAGTTCCTCATAGTCGCCATAGACTACTTCACCAAGTGGATCGAAGCAAAGGCGTGGTAACAATCACGGCAACCGTAAAACGCTTTGTATGGGAAAATATTGTATGCCGCTTCGGGCTGCCTGGGGAAATCATCTCAGACAACGGGAAACAATTCTGCGACAACCCCTTCAAGGACTGGTGCGAGAAGTTAAAAATCACACAGCACTTCGCGTCAGTTAAACACCCACGAACCAACGGCTTGGTAGAGCGTGCAAATCGGAGCCTGGGTGAAGGTATTAAGGCACGCCTAGACACGCACAAAGGAATGTAGGTGGAAGAACTATCGCATGTTTCGGTGGCGCATCGCACTTCAATCAAAACGAGCACAGGGGATACCCCCTTTTCTCTAGTCTATGGGACTGAGGCCGTCATACCAGCCGAAATTGGGATGCCAACTATTCGCGACTGCTTGAAATCAATGTGGCTACCAATGACGACGAGCGGCGCATCGACTTAGACCTGCTGGAAGAAAGGCGCGAACGCGCAGCTATACGCGAGGCAAGATCAAAGTCAAAGATGAAGGGATACTATGATGCTAAAGTACGAAGTGTTTCATTTAGACCAGGTGATTTTGTTTACCGCGCCAATGATGCAAGCCACGCAGAAGACACGGGCAAACTTGGACCAAAGTGGGAAGGACCCTATGAGGTTACCGAAGCATTAGGAACAGGCGCGTACAAGCTACAAGACATGGATGGTCGCGAGTTACCTCGCACATGGAACATCTGCAACCTTAAAAGGTGTTACCTATAGGAATGGCTACGGCCCAGCGCACAGACACTCTAGCACTTTAGTGAAGTGCCCAATAAATATCCGTGTATTTATTTTTTTGTTTTACTTAGGCATATGTCTTATTTATTTTCTTTCATAAAAACTTGCAAGTATTAATAAAACGTCGAGGTTTCTAGCTAATTCCGCGACACATTTCAATTTGTTATTTCCATATACTTTATGTCTTAACATGTTTCTTATTTTTTGCCTACATGGCGCGCATGCATTTGATAAACCCACGATGGAAAAAGGATGAGTCAACCTACTAAATGACTCGTTGAGTAAGAGGGTTGCAAACCCATCAACGTCGGATCATGTATCCTTGTTAAACACCTTATTCACAAGACGTTGGAATAAGTTCAGTGCGCATCCCACGACGGTCGCGCAACTATGCATACGGTGCACGTTTAACAAAATAAGGAATCAACACACTTGACTCTTTAAAGATGATATTTACAGTACGCTGCATATCACATCATGCACGATTATGACACAATTACTTGGACATTATGTTTTAAGTATGCTATGATTTTCATACATGACTATGGATTTCTCATATCATTCGCGCTTGTGTACAAATTGCGTACTGAGATAACAAACACGTCCTTTACGCAAAGACAAACAGATAAAGTACGCACATTACAAGTTGCAATAATATTGACAAACACCTAACAAAAGGATATTTTTATTAATGACTACAAGTTATTACAAAAGGGTGTTCATAAACATAAGATTCTATCTATATGCTCTTAGACCGCTCCAGTGATGAAGTCCCCGCGCGGCTGGTAGCATCTCCAATCTCGCTTAGCTTCCTCAACAAGTCTGAATCTCGGCGAGACACAGTGGCAACACTTACTGGCACCCCGTCAGACCTTGGGAGATGCGCTGCACCAACCCCGCACAAAATTGCTTTACCTTTCACACCTTCCTTTTTAGCAAGTCTGGTAGCATGCGCTTCCAACACTTCCTTCAAGGGCAATTCTTTCTCTAAAGCAAAGGGATTCAGAATGTCCCTCGGGCGCCCAAAAACAGGCACTTGAAGCTGAGAATAATCGGGCTTCAAAAAATAGTCTGGATGCGCTTCTGCATTATCAGTACGATGGCGCGCTAAAGTCAACCCTTCCATAATAACACCAATGGGATAATCCTGGCCGCGCTCCATTTCAGCAATCATGGGAAGCTCTAGGGCCTTCATCTTATTCATAGCAAGAACCGGGTTATCATAAGACTGCAGATCATAATCAGGTACCTTTTCAGCAGGTACCTTCAAGAAGTCGCCTTCTCAAGCAGCGCTTCCACAACCTCTGACTTCCCCAAGCACATTGGACCACTCCACCAAATGCGCCCACTACCTCCTCGGACTCAAGGGTGCTAAGAGCGAGTGAAGGCGCAGCCATGATGATGAGCCACTGGCGGCCAAAGAATGGCAGACATGAGATGAGGATATAATTCCTCATCATACTCCAAGCTAAGCTTACGAAGCTTCATTTCTTGCGCCCGGATGTCCTTCAACAGTTGAAGCAAGCTCCCCCAACTCCTCGAGCATCTTGTCCTTACCCTTCTCCAAGTACTTCAATGACGCTAGAAGACTTATATTGAACTGCGGCAGCGCCTTTGATTTATCCGCCCTAACAGAGCCATCTTCTCCTCTGCAAGCTTTTGGGCATATGCGCCTAACTCCTCAAAGCCTCGCTTTAGCGTAGCCAACTGCGCCTCCAGCAACACAATCTGACTACCCTCTCCAGCAACCTTGTTCTTTAGCCTATCCACAAGCAAGGTTGAATGCCCAGTAGCCAGCGCCAACTCTTCCACAAGCTGCTCCATTGGCGCGTCCCCGCCGCCAATGGCTCAAGACTTGGCCTTTTTGCCCAGCAGATTCAGCAACAGGACTAGCTCGTGGAGGCGAATCCCTAGTACGCTCCACACTGAATGCAAATAGATTGAGATTATTAAGCGCGCAATAAAAAAAACAAAAAAAAAAGAGAAGAAATAAGTAACAAACTTACTGCGATAGAGTCACATCAGGTGATGGTGGGACTGAGACATTGTCTGAAGACGATTCCATAGTAAAGACGACAGGGCGCTTCTTCCTGGATGGCCCTACGCCCTCACCACCAGGCGCTCTTTTGCGCTTCAACTGAGCGCTCTCCTCCTCCTCATCTTCTTCTCCAGTGCCTCCGGCCACATTCACTTGCGGAGGTAGAGAGGGAGCCCTGGGACTTGGAACGCTTTGGATGGGGGTTGCCTCCACTGAAACTGATGAACTGGCACCCTCTTCCCCCAAGTTCATTTCCAGAGTGCGCCCTACAGTAGCCTCCGAATAGGCTCTTCTCTATCTCTCAGTGCGCGCTCCTCCCGTTGACTGGCGGTGGCTTTGCAAATGAACAACAGTGAAAAGATCCATTTCTGCGCAACAAAATCCAACAAACACAAATGTTACATAATGCGCAAAAGGAAAAGAAATCTCTTACATTAATTAAAAAGGGGATGCGAAAGGACGAGCACCCACCCTGGCCATCAGCGCCTAAGAAGATTGGTATCTCATCCGGCATACCAAAGTAATTGCGGCTAATGCCCATATGCACCAAAAATTCCTCAGGATAGGAACTAATGGGGATGCGGTTGGCGTTTATCAGTTCCATCCTCCGCTATATGCTCGCAGGGGCGCCATCCTTCGGCAATGTACCCTGGGTGTAGAAATCATAACGCCACGGAAAGCACGTTTCATCTACCCAGAAAAATGACTCCCTCTAATTTCTAAGCTGCCTAGTTTTTCAGTATAACACTGAAGTTTACTTGCGCGCTTAGCAAAGGATACCCACCCATGTGACCATGTCGTGTGATAGAATGCACGGAATAGATGGATAGTAGGGTTAACCGCCAGTAAACGGCAGTTCACCTCAAAATTGGTAATTTTTGCTACACCAATACAGTGCAGCCGGGATAAGTGCAGACTGTAATAATTCAATACGTGGCACATAAATCGGGATATGGGCACAGGTTGATTCTCGAATTCGAAAAAACATGTGTATACCCCTATTTTCCCTTCGGGGAAGTCTGCAATAGATGCTCACGCACCCGGAACAACCGGATGCACGTTAAGTGGTATAAAATAATCCGAGGTGAATTCTAGAAGTTTGATATCAGTGATATCAGAGGTGAAATCAGATAACTGTTTAACCATGATATTTTTTGCGCACGCGCGGTTACCTTTGGAATAGGCAGTTTTCTGGTTTGCAAATGAAAGGATTCTTAACAATGGCGGATCGAGTTTTTACGGTGCTAATACCAGTGAAAGGGAAACCGATAGTTATATAAGTTTTTCTATCCATGCGATGAACGACACGTGGATCCCACTATCTCTAACGTGTGGCTAGGATCTGTTGATGTGACACGCTTGCAGTTACTTTCCCCAGATTTACGAGGCGTCCATTTTAAAATACTATGTCTAGATACAATGTATAGGCGGGTATCTTTTTTGGCTTCTTTGCTACGCTTCATAGTTTTTCACTGACTGCGGTTATTAGTCTAGCATCCGTAGTCCGTCATTGCGCATACTAGACTGGGGGGACATGATGACGTATAGTCTATATTCGGGTCACGAACCTGACCAAAGCCCGATACTAATAAGCCCAGCACGGACTGGGCTACGCCGATAAGTGTTTGGGCCCACGAAGGCCCAAGCCCAATGTTAATTATGGAAAACGATATCGGATATCGTTTAATTATAGAGATAATCATTCCCCAACTGACTTAGGCGGGATACGCCGAAGGTTGGGGAACACGGAACCTACAAGGATTCCGTGTGTATATAAAGGGAATCCTATCCCTCGTTAAAGGTACGATCTAGAACCCTAACTCTCCTTTAACCCTAAACCGATTACTTACTCTCATGCCGGAGGATAATCGTGGGAAACAATCCCACGATAAGCCTAACGGTGTTTTCTGTTACTTAGTGCGCATGTCTCAAGAATCAAGACTCAATTGGTACGAGAGCCGGATCCCCGAACAAGGAACGCCCAACTTTTGTATCAACACCTACCTTGTATGCACTCACTTTTAGTGCATTATTGTTATCATACTTAACCCTTAGTTCAATTATCTAGTTGCTTGCATAAGTTGCTAAGTCGAGTCATATCCTTTGTACACAGTTTTGGGACGATTGGGACTCATGGAAAAAGTTAAAGTTTATGAAATAACGGGAAGGGAACGTTAAATTCAAATTCCCTTTGTTTGGTTAATAATGTACTCCAAGTGTTTTGATCTTTTCAATTCGGGTCAAATTAGTGTTAGAATAATAAAAACTCAAGTGTAGGTATTTGCCTATAAATCCCTATTATTTTGATGTTACCGTAGAGGATGGTAGAGTAAAAGTGTATAAAAAAAAGAAAAAAAAATACGGGCTACCACCCTACATCTTTCTTTAATTTTATGTATGTTTATTTCAGTTATATAGAGTCTAGAGTGTCGAGTCTTGGCTTAGCAACGCCATTCTTTGCATGCTTGTAACATAAAGATTTTTGACTTGCCACCACCAAATAGCCTATCCCACCAAACCCTTTGTTTCCCTACCGTAAGCCTAACATTACAACCCTTTAAAAGACCTCTTTGATAGTCTTTCCTAGGTGCTTACGCCAAAGCGATGGAGGTTTGATCTGGTCTCAAGCCTATGGTAATCTATGTACTAGGACCGGTTATGAGTGTTTATTTTCCATTTCCACTTGTTATATTTCATATACACCCGAGAGATGTGAGTATCCAAACACCCCATGTGAGGTGCTAGTATGTAATTTCCGTGCTTGTTATGACTTTTGCGGGGCTTATATGTGTTATGGACTGTTTTAAACCAATGCTTCATGACCCCTAACTTATAAATTAATTGGCTAAAAGCACATTTGCTTGAGGACAAGCAAATACCAAGTGTAGAGATATTTGATAAGGTATTAAAATGTACCTTTTTGAGGGGTCGTTTAAGCCCTTATTTGGTCAATTTTGTATCCGTTATTACTGAATATCATTCCTTTTCACCTTTTTAGGTCTCTTGAAGGCAAATTGCTGGAATGACACTTATTCGGACGAAAAGGCGCGAATATATGAAGAAAATGGCCAAAGTCAAGAATCGAGACACTCAGGCTGCTAAAACTAAAGGTGACGGCGTCAGGAGTTATAAGGCGACGCCGTCATGCCTATTTTGTGACGGCTCAGTAGCCAAATTGCCTAAATACAAGTGAAGGTGTCAAGTTTTAAAAGAGTAGGTCGTCACACCTCAGACGGCTAGATTTGATCCGACGACGCCGAGACTGAAGGGGACAACGTCACAAGCATAAGGTGACGCCGTCGCAAGACTAACGTGGCCAAGACGAAACCCTAATGGCCCGACGGCGTCACAAATCATAAGGTGACGCCGTCGCATTTGTAATCCTATATATAGAATCCGAATTTTTCATTATTTGGTGTGTAGTCTTTTGGAGTAAAAACCTAAACCGAACCAAGGCTGTCTTGTACAGTATTTTAGGGTTCCAAACCCTATCTTACATCAAGATAAGTGTTTTACTTCATTAATTCAATTATGTCTTCAATTATTTGTGTGTATGCTTGCATGTTCTCCATGTCCAGCTAATTTACTTGTGTGTTTGCTTAGGGAATATGAAACTTAGTTATTGAATATTGATTGGTTGTCTCTTATCTTAATTGTTAATGATCTAGTATTGCGACAGATCATTCATTGTGTAGTTAATGCTTGATTAATCTTTGTGAACCTTAGCTTATAATACCTAGAGTCATTGTAGGCTAAACCATCCGAAGAGTACCTTAGAGTTGAGTTTATAAATCCTAGAGATTTTGTAGGCGATAACCTTAGGTAGTTTCAAAGAGTTAGGGATAAACGCATACCCTACGACCTTAGACACACAACGCGATTAAGAATAAGGACGTGACAATTCAACCATCAATAGAAGATAATTAAGGAGTAATACAACCTAAGTAAACACATACTTAAACTATCATACGAGCACACATTAATTAGACATAGACTACCCACTAGTTAGATTAGATAAGTAGATTAATCGGTAGAAGTACCAAAACCCCCAAATCCAAACCCCGAGATTCGTACCTTTACATTTCCTAAAAAATATAAAAAGCACAAAAATAATCTTCTTCGACCCCAACCTTAGCGTAGTAACTTTTCACTAGCATTCCTATTCGCCTAGAGAACGATATCAATTCCCGTGGCTTACCCTAATACTACACTACAACGATTAGGTTCACTGCCTAAGGTGTTGAAAAACTTGCTCGGCGAAAAGGAAGTTCCTTTGACCTCGAATGACACGTGTAGCGTTATCAATAAATCATTTATGCTTCTTCATCTCCTTCAATCACAACAACCACACAATCAACAATCTTCTTCATCTTTCATCTTTATTTTTCATCTTCATACTACAAAATCACCACTAACCTCTCTTCATAAACACTAACTCCCCATTTAGTAATCTAACACCTAAAGTAAAATGTCTTACTTAATCCTCTTTATCACCCAATCATCAACCACTCCTTCTAATGGCCCTCGTTAACAGCCTGTCACGAAACCACCACCAGATCCATTGCCACTGATTTTCAATCAAATATGTTACGGGTCTTGTAGATGGCAACGACCACCGCCGCCGCCATCATGAACCAGCAGTACTTCACAATTTGAAGCTCACCCATGGATTTACCTCTTTGGATATTTTATTTGAAGCTCACCGTAACATTATTTTAATCCAATATAAAAGAACCCACTAATTATTTTGAATGTTTAATGCATAAACGGGTCCTCTTTTTTTTCATACAAGTCGTACTATTCATTTTTTAGAGATTTGTTGTTTTTGAATTTTTGAATTAAAATAATTATTTGTTGCAAAAATAAATAAATTATATGAATGGATGTGAGGGCTATGGAATATATTACCATATCTAATAAATTTACATGGTGTGTCATTTCTGGTGTTTAATTGGGGTGGCTGTTTGGATGAAAGAATAAGACAAATCGAAGTTATAAAAAGCGGGGATATTGTGGTCTAGATTATGATTGTGGTATATGGTTTTAGGTTTGGGTTTGATATGGAGTTGTTTCTGGTTTTAAAAAGATGATGAATGGAAGAAGATGGTAGTGGGTGGTGATGGTTCAATATGAAAGGAGGAAGAAGATGTTATAAAGAGGTTTAAAAAGACCAAAATACCCTCATGTGGATGTCACATGGGAGGATTTAACGGATGTTAGTTATGGCAGTTAGAGCGAAGGACTAACGCTGAATAACGTTTCGCATTTAAGGACGAACGGTGCGTTTTTTTGGGTCAAAGAACGAAACTTGTCGGTCAACGCGAACCACAAGGACGAACGGTGTAGTTTACTCAATTTGTTATTTGGGATTACAGGGCCTATAAATAAAAATGAAAAACATAAATTATGAAAGACCAAACTTCACTGGGCTTAGTTAAAAAAAACTTTAATGGGCCAAGTATACATGGGCTTGAGTTTAACAGTTACGTTTAGCGCTCATCTCATGAAATATGTTCGACACTTGTTTTATGTAGACAACGGTTTTTACTTGACTTATGGTTGGACAATCGAAGAAATTTTATCTCAAGTTTTACAAAATATAATACGTTGAAAACCAAAGATTAATGTAAGCAAATTAACTTAATCTTTTATAAGAAGATAACATGGTCGTATATAGAGGTGTCAAAATGTGCCAAAAAACAAAAAGATGTGCTAAATGGGCATATTTTTTCAAAAGATTTAGGCACATTTAGCCTCTTCTTTTTTTGAAATGGGCACATATACCCCATCGAAAACTTAAATGGGCACTAACGGGCACATTTTTTTTCTCAATTGTAGAATAGTACGATCATTTTAAAGAAGTTTTTTTTAAATAATATATTTAAGTTTTTTTAATATAAATAAGCAAGGTTGCAAAAATGCGAATCGGTAGTGAGGCGGTCGACCACCTGTAGCTTGTAATCGGTCTAGGCGGGATTAATCGGTGATTAATCGGATTGGCATTTTTGGCAAGTTTTGTGTATTTTCAGCGAGTTTTGAGTATTTCCAGAAAGATTTTCCTTAAAAACATCTTATAATAAATATAAACAACGACTATAAGTGATTACATTTGTTCAGGGTTGCAAAAATAGCAAATCCGTGATAAATCGTATTGGTATTTTTGGCAAGCTTTGGGTATTTACGACGAGTTTTGGTATTCCTGACAAGATTTTCTTAAAAAAAACATCTTGTAATAGATATAAATAGTGACTATAATTGATTAAAAATAATTTATGGTAAGTTTAGGGTATTTCTAGCAAGATTTAAGGGTTTTTGCCAAGTTTGACCATCGTTAACCACCGTTGACCATGGTTGACCGATTTATTTGAACGATTTTAAAAAATCGGCAAGGTCGATGGCCCAGTAGCACCTAATCGGTGATTAATCGGCCTTGTAGACCTTTTTTTGCAACATCAAATAAGATAGTACGTTTAAGGAATTTATTTCGTCGTTTGAAGTCATTTATTAAGCAATTTGTATAACATGTACCCGTTTGTCCCGTGCCCGTTTAGCCCGTGCCCGTTTAAGCCGTGCCCGCCCGGCCCGCCTGTTTTGACACCTCTAGTCTATAAAATAATATTCATTTGTTTTACATGTTGACATTACGTTAAGACTAATCATGTAAATTTTTACGTAATAAAAACAATGAATCTCATTTCAGTAACTATACATATTTCACAAATAGAATCGTAGATTTTCATTTAGGTTACCAATTTGGGTTTGATTTGTTTTACTCACATTAGTAGTACTAACCAACCTGAATAGAAGATACATCGGAATGTTATTAGTAAATGGACAATTCATTCGTTGCCGAGAGGAGTCACTTGTAGAGAAGAGTAATATATAAATCTGTGGTGCTATGAACAACAAAAGCATAATAGGAGCTTTGGATTTTGGATGAGATAGAAATAAAAAGATGTATCCCGCTAGTTTGCAGTACAAGGGGTATTATGGTACTTTAAAAACAAAAAGTTCTACAACATTTTGGAACGCTACATGTAAAAGTGTTTTAGTTTTGAGCTGTTTGTTTAAAAATAAAGCTTCAAGTAACTTGACCAAACAAAGCTTTTTGTTTTTTGGAACTGTGATTATGATGAAATACATTTGTTTTTCTTTCCAAATTTGAATTAAAACCTTTATAATTGGATTTGAGTGAAAATTCCAAACAAATTGTTATTTTCTTTTTTAT
Organism: Chrysanthemum makinoi; assembly: GCA_910596185.1. Classification (NCBI taxonomy): domain Eukaryota; kingdom Viridiplantae; phylum Streptophyta; class Magnoliopsida; order Asterales; family Asteraceae; genus Chrysanthemum; species Chrysanthemum makinoi. The sequence goes on from OU343217.1 coordinate 10,843,489, forward strand.
TATTCATGTTTTTTCTACAAACAAAGCTAATTTAAACACTATTTCATGAAGTGCTGATTTTTAAGTAGGAAACATAAACAATACAGACACCACCTAAAAATGGATTTTCTATTGTGTGTTTATTTACTTAAGGATATTTTGTTAGAATGGCCAATGCCTCTTGAATTCAAACTTGACTATCTGTCCTCTAAGAAGGTGTTTGTGTTTACCAAGTTTTGTTTGACAGTTTGAGTGTTTGGCTTGATTTGAGACAGTGTGTAAAAATGCAGTGTGCAAAATGGGTAGAAACAGAAATGTGGAGGGAAAAGTAACTTAACAATATAAACTCTAATTGATATATATTAACTGTTATGCCTACATGCTATTTATACGTTTCTAAGAGGTGTCATTGTGAAAGGATGTGATGATTCATTCAAACCAAAAGTCACACCCTTTCATTATAACTGACAATATCTAACTATAATTGATTTAACTAACTATCTTATGGGTCTGTTGGCCTTTAATGTATGCAGGCCTTTATTTCGAATGTACATATGGCCTACAAGTCCTAAACTAAACTGAGTATTACATATTACAATGATATTACGAAGACTGTTGAGGAAAAATGATCTTAGGTTTCCAACATTCTCCCCCTTAAGATCATAAAACTTAACAGTTTTATTTGTCTTTTCATGAGGGTTCTTCAAACTATGATGACAAGGTCATCACTTTGTCTTCCCTGTATGATGGTTCTGAATTTGTTGGAGCTTTGAACATGTCTTGGGTCTTTTTATTCAGAGTTTGTTTTCCTTCAAACTTTGGTTGAGTGGGTTGAAATTGTTGACTCCATTAATTTTGGGAGGTATTGGACCAGGCAGGGGTCTTTCTAAATATTTTTCATAAAACCATTTTAATACTTTATAAAACCTTTCTCTAAAGATGTCCCATTCCTGACTGACTATTTCATCTTGACTAATCAGATTGAGGAATGCAACATACTTATTAAAAGTGGTTATTTTTGTTGAGTAGATGATTCCTTTGATTTTGATCTGATCATTGTTATGATTCAAAAACCAAATGTTTTGTTTTCATCACGATTACTTCTTTTTTCCAATGATTCAAAATATTTTTCTAAATACTCATTTTGCATAGTTCTTAGTTTATCCTCATTGAATTTGTGGTCTTTTGGATTCCTAAACATATAGAATTATAGATCAGCATACATGTGTTATTGTCATATATCTCAACTCCTTGTTTCTCCAATAGTTCAATTGTTTAGAGTGACTTCAGGGGCATAACAGGCCCGTACTATGAGATATCTTCCATTACCATTTTTGACTACAACTTCTCCAATTCCATAAGTGAACAAAAATTTCATTTGATCATCTAATTTCATTACAGCAAACGTTTCTTTTATATTTCCAAATAGGTTTAGTTTGGAACATAAGTGTATGTTTGTGTCATTACTTACATACCATATTTCATCCCAGTGCCCTTTATCAGTCCCGTCTATCATGCATTTTGTTGAAAAATGGATCCATTCTGGATATCTTAGACTTATAGTGGGTCTTGATGTCAAAGGTTGTTCATTTATTGTTTCTGCACACTCCCTAGTATCATTCAGATTCTATATGGTAGATTCTTCCTTCTTGTTACTCATGGGACAGTTTTTGATGATGTGTCCCCTTTGTCTACACTTGTAACACTTTTGTTTCATGTTTCTGTTTTGTAGAATACCATGAGACTGTGTTTGAGGGATTGTTGAATTATACACTTCAATCTCTTCCAATTTCCTTCTCAATATCTCTTTGCAGTCATGGGTAATTTGCTTAATGCAATTACCAAGTCTTGCCTCTCTTTCCTTTTTTAATTGTCTTTGGATGAAGCCATATTGCAATCTCTTTCTTAGAGGTCTCCCAAATATTCTGCTCTGATGCCACATGTTAGAATGGCCAATGCCTCTTGAATTCAAACTTGACCATCTGTCCTCTAAGAAGGTGTTTGTGTTTACCATGTTTTGTTTGACAGTTTGAGTGTTTGGCTCGATTTGAGACAGTGTGTAAAAATGCAGTGTGCAAAATGGGTAGAAACAGAAATATGGAGGGAAAAGTAACTTAACAATATAAACTCTAATTGATATATATTAACTGTTATGCATACATGCTATTTATACATTTCTAATAGGTGTCATTGTGAAAGGATGTGATGATTCATTCAAACCAAAAGTCACACCCTTTCATTATAACTGACAATAACTAACTATAATTGATTTAACTAACTGTCTTATGGGTCTGTTGGCATTTAATGTATGCATGCCTTTATTTCTAATGTACATATGGCCTGCAAGTCCTAAACTAAACTGAGTATTACATATTACAATGATATTATGAAAACTGTTGAGGAAATATGATCTTAGGTTTCCAACATTCTCCCCCTTAAGATCATAAGACTTAACAATTTTATTTGTCTTTTCTTGAGGGTTCTTCAAACTATGATGACAACGTCATCACTTGAGGTACTGTCTTTGTCTTCCCTGTCTGGTGGTTCTGAATTTGTTGGAGCTTTGAACATGTCTTGGGTCTTTTTATTCAGAGTTTGTTTTCCTTCAAACTTTGGTTGAGTGGGTTGAAATTGTTGACTCCATTAATTTTGGGAGGTATTGGACCAGGAAGGGGTCTTTCTAAATATTTTTCATAAAACCATTTTAATACTTTATCAAACCTTTCTCTAAAGATGTCCCATTCCTGTCTGACTATTTCATCTTCACTAATCGGATTGAGGAATGCAACATACTCATTAAAAGTGGTTACTTTTGTTGGGTAGATGATTCATTTGATTTTAATCTGATCATTGTTATGATTCAAAAAACCAACTGTTTTGTTTTCATCACTATTACTTTTTTTTCCTAATGATTCAAAATATTTTTCTAAATACTCATTTTGCATAGTTCTTAGTTTATCCTCATTGAACTTGTGGTCTTTTGGATTTCTAAACATATAGATCAACATACATGTGTTATTTTCATATATCTCAACTCCTTGTTTCTCCAATAGTTCAATTGAAAGAACATTTAGAGACCCGTAGTATGAGATATCTTCCATTACCATTTTTTACTACAACTTCTCCTATTCCATAAGTGAACAAAAATTTCATTTGATCATCGAATTTCATGACAGCAAACTTTTCTTTTATATTTCCAAATAGTTTGGTTTAGAACATAAGTGTATGTTTGTGTCATTACTTACATGCCATATTTCATCCCATTGCCCTTTATCAGTCCCGTCTATTATGCATTTTGTTGAAAAATGGATCCATTCTGGATATCTTAGACTTACAGTGGGTCTTGACGTCAAAGGTTGTTCATTTACTGTTTCTGCACACTCCTTAGTATCATTCAGATTCTCTATGGTAGATTCTTCCTTCGTGTTACTCATGGGACAGTTTTTGATGATGTGTCCCCTTTGTCTACACTTGTAACACTTTTGTTTCCTGTTTCTGTTTTGTAGAATAGCATGAGACTGTGTTTGAGGGATTGTTGAATTATACACTTCAATCTCTTCCAATTTCCTTCTCAGTATCTTTTTGCAGTCATGGGTAATTTGCCTAATGCAATTACCAAGTCTTGCCTCTCTTTCCTTTTTTAATTGTCTTTGGATGAAGCCATATTGCAATCTCTTTCTTAGAGGTCTCCTAAGAATTTTGCTCTGATGCCACATGTTAGAATGGCCAATGCCTCTTGAATTTAGACTTGACCATCTGTCCTCTAAGAAGGTGTTTGTGTTTACCATGTTTTGTTTGACAGTTTGAGTGTTTGGCTTGATTTGAGATAGTGTGTAAAAATGCAGTGTGCAAAATGGGTAGAAACAGAAATATGGAGGGAAAAGTAACTTAACTATATAAACTCTAATTGATATACATTAACTGTTATGCATACATGCTATTTATACATTTCTAAGAGGTGTCATTGTGAAAGGATGTGATGGTTCATTCAAACCAAAAGTCACACCCTTTCATTATAACTGACAATAACTAACTATAACTTATTTAACTAACTGTCTTATGCTTTGGCTCAGACTTTAATGTATCAGACCTTTATTTCGAATGTACATATGGCCTGGAAGTCCTAAACTAAACTGAGTATTACATATTACAATGATATTATGAAAACTGTTGAGGAAATATGATATTAGGTTTCCAGCATATTTAGGGTTTCATTACTGTAGGTTTCATAGTGTATACTGTTTTATGCTGGTGTGCGTTAATGTACGGTTTGTATGAGTCATGACCACTTTTTTGTTCAAAAGGTTCGATAGAAATTTATTTGATTAATGGTTATTCGTAGATATTTTGAATTGATCAAAAGGTACGCATATTCTTGTTTATGTTAATTAATTATTCGTTTATCTTTCCTATACGCTTCCGCGTGTATACTTTGATATTTTGTGTTTTATTTATTGAATGTCATGATATATAATTCCAACAGTGGCATCACGAGTCACTGGTTTTAATGAGTAATTAATTACTAAACGCGTAAAAAAACGAATAATTGTATGTTGTTTGATATGTTTAATCTAGAGTTTTGGTTTAATTTTTTGCATGGGTCGAATTTTTATTTAATATGGGGCGTACCCCTTTTTTTTGTAGTCGATTCACTAAAAAAAAATTTAGGGTTTTAAATTGTTTGTTAACCTTATCGAAACCTAGAATTAATGTATGTGTTACGTGATTAATTCATGAATAATATGTTATGTGACATGGAATGATATGCGATCTTGTGACTAATTGAATAATTGTTATGTTATATCCATGATGATACATGCATGTTTGTCATGGATAGTTGCTTGTTTAATTGTTAAGATATTTTATCACATATTTATTTATGATAAATCTTTAATTGGGGAAGACTCCAATTATATATTAATGAATCAGTTATGTGCAATTTGGTATATTATTAATTGTGGGTTTACGCAATCGATTCGTCGATGTATGTGGCTCACTTTCAATTGAGAAAGTGAAAGCCCTAATTAATATATACATTAATTAACCTAGACATTGATTATTAATAGGGTTTGTGGAAAACTAGAAGGGGGGGTTGAATAGTTTTACCAATTAAAACTTCGTTTTAAAACATTTAGATCAACTTATGTCAATCCATTTAGCTGTTTATGTTGGACGTTGATAGATGGATATATAAACGTGTAATGAAAGATAGAGAGTAAGAAGCACATAACCACGACATGAGTATTTATAGTGGTTCGGCTACAAGGACACATTCCTTGCCCTACTCCACTCCCCGAGTCACCTACTCGAGAGTTCGTAATCACTACACGACCCCAACTCCTTATGGCGGAGAAGCCTTCACAACGTCGCCTACTCTTTTTCCGGTACTAGGCTAACCACCGGTTTCTTTCACACCAAGGTGAACCACACCTATCACAACATCGCCTACCTTTTATTCGGTGCTAGGCTAACCACCGGGTTCTTTCACTCCAAGGTGAACCACACCTATCACAACGTCGCCTACCCTTTATTAGGTACTAGGCTAAGTACCTAGTTCCATTACAATGGAATAACTACTACCCAACACTACACAACACCCAAACCCAAAGGAGACCCACTCCTTATTACAACACCATCAAGGATATTACCATCCTTGGAAACCGACTATTACTATATGTATAACGATGCACCTCATCGATTATACGACCTTGGCATTCTTCACTAATGCCACTTGATTTGATTCCTATGCATTCTTCACCAATGTCCTTGACACAACGCTTAGCATCTTTCACTAATGCCTTCATCTTGACACCTTTAGCATTCTTCACTAATGCTCTAGACACGAACATTAAGCATCTTTCATTAATGCTTACGTCTTGACTCCTTCGGCATCCTTCACTAATGCCTTCAACACAACACATCTACGGAGGAAGAAAGAACTATCAACAAGAGAACCTCAGTAGTCTTGATGATGATGAAGCATGGCAACTCATGGACTTGAGCTTGCTCGACTTCAAGAAGTGGTGACCTCGCCTTTAAGAGGAACCTAGAGAATCACACAAAAACAAAAGACAAACTACATAGAGAGATCCCTTAGGATCAGTGGTTAAAGAGATACAATACTTGGGAAAGTATGCGTGTGAGTGGCAAGATGAAAGGAAGAAATGGCTCACTATTTATAGAGGAAAAAGTCTACTGTTCCCCGGATCCCACAGATCCCTCCCACAAGTGATCCGTCTAGCGTAATGCTAGGGATCCGTGGGATGCTCCTCTTTGCCCATGGGTATTTTGGTTATGGGTTGATCCATGGTTCTTTTATTAGATACAATGTATCTCATGGATGCAATGTACCTAGTCAAGTGGTTTGTATAAAACCATGGGTTATGGGTCAATACCATTTGTTAGTTTTTACCCATTTTAGTATACACTAGTTGTGTGTATGTTAGCCCAATATGTAAACACTAGTTGTTGTACATATGTATCTCTAAATCATAAAATCACTTATACTTGTTTTAGTGTTTTATGTGAAAACGTAAGTGTGTTAGAAAACAATTGACTCAAACTATTTACGTATTTTATTTGTTTCATTAAAATGATTTTACGTTTGTTATCGACAAAACATTAGAAGATCGTAAAATATAAATAAACGTTTTTACGGCTTATTTGTATTAACAATCTCCCCCTTTTTGTTGATGACAAAACATAAAATTATTTTAAGGAAAAACTAAAATTCGTAAAATTTTGAATAGTTTTTACTTTCTTCTCCCCCTTTTTGTCAAAACAAAAAGAGTGTCGAAAAGAAACTAACACAATTTTTATAAAAAAAAATGTAAAAAGAAAAGATGTAAAGAGAGCAAGTGACGGGAATGGTTCTCGTCTTAACTCCCCCTTGACGAGTCCATCCCTTTGTCAGGGCGTCAAGTACATACAAGTAAGTAAACTAAAGTATTGCAATTTTGCTTGCAAATGGTTCGTCCTTGTGACGAGAAATGCTCCCCCTTGAAGATTGCAATGTTGCAATGGGGTGTCATGAAGTGTAATCCAACAAAAAAGGATTATGTTGCAAATGGTTTTGCAATATGGTTTGACACAAAGCTCCCCTAGCTTTATGGTGTCAAAATCTTCATGTGTATTTTGAAAATCTATAAAATAAAGGTTAGAAAACAAGAGTATAGTGCATAATTTCCTGCAAATAAGACTCAAGTTAGTAGTATTTTGTGTTTCTGTACCACGGTTCCCTCCATGGAGGGATCCGTCTAGACCTTTTCTAGGGATCCGACTGTCTGGTGACAGATTCTTCAATAATGAAGATATGCCAAACAATGCTAATAACGAGGTGAGATATGTATATAATTAGCAAGTTTAAACACAAGGCAACATGGCATATAAGTTATCATTCAATAAACAAAGAGATAATCAAAAAAATCTCTAAAAAAAAGAGAATGATCTAGCCATACAAATACTACTAATGCTAATGAGTTACCCAAACTCAATAATCAACCAGTGATTAAAGATGATCAAGGATGATATAGGTTTCCTAAACGTTCTAAGTTTGAGCTTGTGACTTTGAGGCTCATGGTTTTTTAGGCTTGTTGACCTCTTCGAAACGTTCGAGGAGGTGATAAAACATGAAACGTTGCTCTTCACATAGTTCATGTATCAACCCTTCAATATGTTGACAGTGATAGCAATCATTGTCATGGTTTTGAGCTTCTTGAAGCGGAGGTTCAAGTGAAGTTGGTTGAGGATCCTCAAAAAGAGGAATTGGTGGAGGCTCATTAAGTGGAGGCTCAACAATGTTTGAGGGTGGAAGTAGAGAAGTGTCAACTTCCATATGGTCGGGTGGTTGACTTTGATGTCTCCTCATAATCCAAAATGGACTATTGGAAGGAAATAGAGGAATTGACATTGGTGCAAGTGTTGATTGATGATTTTGGTACAAAAAGTGAGAACGGCTCACCCACTTTGACGGACTGTGTGGGAAGTACTAGCAGGGGAGCGCAATAAATTGTGACCCTAAAGAGGGAGGTTATTGCTTCAGCGCTGACCAAACTCTCCGCTTGCTTGTGAGTCAAATTGGAGTTACCAAGTAGGCTATGCGTACAAAATCATCTTAAGGGCGAATTAGCTTTAATTCCATGCGCCACTTCGGTGGTAATTACCCAAAACACTAAGTGTTTACACTTATGCAAAAGTACGATATAATGGACGATAATTAAAGGTAAATTCCTTGATTGGCGAAACCAATACCTCAATCAAAACTTTGATAATTTGATCTTTATGAATTGGTAATAAAAAGGTTTTCATTAAATTTATGCTACAAGATGAATGCATGACATCTTTGTACATATTTGATTTGACCACATAAATTCAAAACTAGTACCCTTTATAAATTAAGTTATATGCCATCTAATTAAAAGGAACACTTGAAGTTGCAATTTACGTCATGTCAGAACTTGGCGAGATTGTGATGGAGAGGTAAATCTTTATGTAAAGTCAGACCTTACATGAACATATTTGCAGTTCTTTAAGTTAGACACTTAAATTGAGTAGGAAGTGAGACCTGGACTCAAAGCATAAGATGGGATGAAACATGTTTATATTTGCAATGGCGTTCAAAAATATAAATCCCATAATGATCTAGGAATTGGAAATTGTTTGCCAGTTATTGTTCGACGGATTACCTTATTATATGCTTTCGTTATTAGCAGATCAACTGATGTAATGAACCTATGATAATTTGGATCCTAGTTTTCGAGAAAATTATATGGTTATATGTTTATATTACCTCGGGTATATTTTATTTTCTTGAAAATTTGTATTATCAAAAATACTAATACGTGAACTTTTTCTGTAGAAATGGCTCAAAACAATGATAACACTAACACTGCACTAAGTTCTGCGTTCAAAAAGTTTTTTTATCGAGAAAAGTTGACTTGCTCTAAGAATTTCAATGATTGGCACCGCTCTTTGAGAATTGTCTCTAGAGTTGCTGATCGGTTGAATTATCTGTACACGCCGTGCCCTGATGAACCAGCTTCTGCCGCACCTCAAGCGGAAAAGGATGCTAGAAAAATTGAGTATAAGCGTCATAACGATGTGGCTTGTCTAATGTTGGGAACGATGGAACCTGCTCTCCAAAAGCAGTTCAAAAATTATTTCCCATACAACATGCTCAATGAACTCCGAACTATCTTCGAGAAACCAGCTGCTGTCGAAATTTATGATTTGATCGATGCATTACATAGCTGCAAGCAGGGAGAAGGTAAACCCGTAAGTGCTCATGTATTGGAGATGAAAGGATACATGGACCAATTAAGGGCACTTTACAAAAGTTATGAAGATGACATTGCTATGAACTTGATCAACAGATCCCTTAACAAGGATTCCAATGGTTTTATTCGGAACTTCAATATGCCTTTGCGTGGGGAAGGCAATTACTGACCTACACGCATTGCTAATGGATTATGAAAAAGGGTTACCTCAGAAGGCTCCTACTCCCCAGGTAATTGCTATTCAGGGTGGTAGGATAAATAAGACAAAACCGCAGCGTGCGAACAACAAGAAGGGAAAGGGAAAGGGAAAGTTGATAAGGGTAAACATGTTATGGCCTATCAACCAGAACCCAAGAAGTACCCTACTCCTAGGAAGGAAAATCCTAAAAGGGATCAAGCATGCCACCACTTCAAGGTCGTTGGGCATTGGAAGAGAAACGTGCTATCAATCTTGATGAATTAAGGGCAAATAAGATGAAGTATGCCGGTCCTCGCACCGGTCCTTCGTGTAACTTATTTGTAATTGAATTATTTACCCTAAATCATAAAAATTCACGGGTATATGATACTGGATGTGGTATTCACATTTGTAATACACTCGAGGGGTTTAGAGTGGAGAGGAAGCTAGCCTATGGGGAGCAATATCTGCACGCGGGCAATGGGGCACATGCAGCTGTTGAAGCCATAGGAGTGTTTAGTTTAGTATTGCCTTCGGGCTTAGTAATGTTATTGAACAATTTTCATTACGCACCTTCTATAATTAGAGGTGTTGTTTCCTTTTCAGTTTTGTTGGATGATGGTTTTACTCATACTATTTCACGTAATGGAATTTCTGTTTCTTTAAATGGTGTATTTTATTTTAATGCGATTACTGTGAATGGTGTGTTTGAAATTGATGTGATTGGAAATAAATCTAACAAATATAATAATTCGATGTTTAGCATCAATAAGAAAATAAAGTTGGACTTGAATTCTTCTTATCTTTGGCATTGTAGACTTGCTCATATAGGCAAGGCTCACATGCAAAAGTTACAACACGAAGGGCTTTTGCAAAATATCAATGATGAATCATTTGATAAATGTGAGTCATGCATATCTGGGAAGATGACGAAGAAACCTTTTCATAGCAATATGGAGAGGGCTTACGATCTACTTGTTCTTATTCATACTGATGTGTGTGGACCACTTAGACATGTGTCAAAGAGAGGTGCTAGCTACTTCTTAACCTTTTCTTGATGATTTCGGCCGTTATGGTTATGTTTATTTACTTAAGCATAAACATGAGGTGTTTGAAACATTTAAGGTTTTCAAAGCGTAGTAGAACTACAATTGGGAAAGAAGATTAAATCTCTTCGATCCGTTAGAGGAGGCGAGTATCTAAGCCAAGAGTTTAAAGATTACTTATCTGAGAATGGAATTGTCCGACATCTCACTTCTCCATATACTCAACAAAATGGTGTATCGAGAGAAGAAATCGGTACATTGTTGGACATGACACGATCTATGTTTAATCTTACTACTCTACCTTTATCCTTTTGGGATTATGCTTTAGAATTTGCTGTTCGCATTCTGAATATGGTTCCCACAAAGAAGGTTGATAAGACACCATATGAAATATGGCATGTTAAAGCTCCTAACCTGTCTTATTTAAAGGTCTGGGGTTGCGAGGCGTATGTTAGACGTGACTTCGTGAGATAAACTCCAACAAATATCTCTAAAGTGTATCTTCGTAGGATACCCTAAGGAAACTATGGGTTACTACTTTTACTATCAAACTGAAAATAAAGTAATTGTTGCTAGGTATGGAGATTTTCTTGAAAATGATCTCGTATCTCAAGAATTAGGTTGGAGAGTTTATGATCCGAAGATGATCAAGAAGATACATTGCTTTCTCAAAACACTAACGTAATTCGGTAGAACCGATAGTCCGGGTCCTCCATCGAAGTTGAAGTGATTCCGTTAGTAGATCTGTAAGGTCTGGCGTGCACCTGAACGTATATGTCTTAACGTAGAGGTTGAGGAAACTATGTTAGGAGATCTTGGAGAGCCTACTAGTTATAAAGCGCCATGGCAAGTCCGAAAAGGACAAATGGCAAGTTGCAATGAATGGGGAAATGCAATCCATGAGAGATAATGAAGTGCACGGGAAGAGGTCGACTTACCTCCAAACGCCAAGGTGGTTGGAAGTAAGTGGCTCTATAAAATTAAAGACCCGACATGGATGGCAATGTACACATCTATAAAGCTTGTTTGGTTGCTTAGGGTTTTACTAAAACTTATGGGGTGGATTACGAGGAGACCTTTTCTCCTGTAGCAGACATTAGAGCTATTAGAATTCTCATAGCTATAGCAGCATACTATGACTATGAGATATGGCAGATGGATGTCAAAACCACCTTCTTGAATGGTCGCTTAGATGAAGACATCTATATGAAGCAACCTGAGGGGTTCGTGAATCCACAATTTCCAAACCGTGTATGCAAACTTCAAAGGTCCATTTATGGATTGAAGCAAGCATCTAGGCAATGGAATAAGAGATTTGATGAAGAAATAAAAAAGTATGGATTTATTCAAAATCTTGATGAGCCATGTGTATATCACAAAGTTAGTGGGAGTGATGTAATTTTCCTTGTCCTTTATGTCGATGACATATTAATTATGGGAAAATACATTCCAAGTTTGCAAAATATTAAGGCATATCTTGGGAAGTGTTTTTCCGTGAAGGATTTGGGAGAAGCTGCATACATTCTGGGAATCAAGATCTACCGAGATAGGTCAAAGCGGTTAATTGGTTTAAGTCAAAGCGCTTACATTGATAAAATATTGAAGAGATTCAATATGCAAAATTTCAAGAAAGGATATTTGCCGATGAAAGTAAAGCATTGCTTATGTAGCGATATGTGCTTCAACACTGCTGAAGTGGCACGCATGCAGAAAGTTCCTTATGCTTCGGCAGTAGGATCTATTATGTATGCCGTGAGATGCACAAGGCTAGATGTGGCGTTAAGCTCGAGAACATGACCGGTCGATATCAACGAGAATCGAGGTGAACTTCACTGGACTGCTGTTAAACATATTCTAAAGTATCTTAGGAATATGAAAGATAAGTTTTTAGTGTATGGTGGAAATCGGACCTACGAGCTTGGTGTTACAAAGTTATTGTGATGCGTCCCCGGCAATGTGATAAAGATGATACGAAGTCTCGCGGGTTATGTCTTTGTCATAAATGGATGGCGCTTGGCTGGAAGAGCAAGAAGCGAGTATGATTGCGATATGCGCTACGAAGCGAATACATAGTTGCCCGAAGCTGCAATGGAGGTTGTTTGGATTAGGAAATTCATTTAAGGGCTTTGTGTTATGCCTTCAATTGAATCGCCTATTGATATGTATTGTGACAATTCTGCTGCAATCATATTTGCCAATGAACCGAGTCATGAAAGGCACCAGACATTTTTTACGAAAGTATCACTATATTCGGAAACAAGTCCGCGAAAGTGAAATAAATCTATTGAAAGTTCACACATATGATAACTTAGCTGATCCTTTCACCTAAGGCTTTGGCTAGAGACAAGCTTATTAGACTTGCCAATGGAATTGGACTCCGTTTAGCTAATAGTTTCATGCAAAACTGTGATTAGTATTTGGATAAAGGATATTGTAAAACATTTATTATTTTGAAGAAATAAAGTTTGGATTATGTTTATTTTCATTTATAATATTGTTGTCCTATATTTGCATGTTTAATCCATAAATAACTAAGTTATTCTAAAATTGTCCGTTGTCGATTAATGATATGGGAATATCATTAAACTAAGACAAATCTGAGAGATGTGGTAGAATATACTTGAAAGTATATTGATGAGAATGCATACCAATTTCAGATGATATTCAATGAATTGAATATAGGACTTATCCCAACTACATAATTTACTTTGTGGATATTGTTATAAGTAAATTATGAATAGTTATCCTCGAGACTTGAGATACCGAGATAAGTGTCATGAATGTAGTGCATTTTGTGGAGCAACTTAACGCTATCGTGGCTGGTAGTCATAAGGGTTGTTTCAGAAGCTGTTGTGGGTTAGTCTCGTAGTCAAGATAGAATTTTTCCTTCAAATTTATTTGGAGTTTAATATCTTGGGCCTCGTAGGGTTGACAAGATGTTTGTGCGGCCGCACCCAAAGTCTCCCCTAAATATGTTTAGAAGATTTGGTAATCTTGGTCAATCACTTATAACGAGAAACATAATAGTTTAATAAAGAATGACTTAATTTCATATCTTTATTTAACATAGTATTAGAAACAAAAGGATAATAATGAGAAATCATTAAAAGGTTTTTCAGGAGCCTTACTCGAGTTGTACTAGAGGCATCGAAGTGTTGCTAGACGCTAATCGATGTGATCACTCTATTAAGATATATCCAAGTGGGAGCTGTTGGTTTTATGGATATAAATTAGTAGACGTGAGTTAGGATCGAACTCGAGACCACGGGATTGCACACTTGGCGTATGAGAATTAAAGTTAATAATTAAATGTAATAGTTATATTTATTTATTAATTAAACGAAATAACATAACGGACGTTAAGTAATTAGTTGTAATGGACTAACGGTCGTTAAATGTAATTGGAAAAGGACTAGATTGTAAATATTGGGAAGGTTCCGGAATCCCTTGTGGGATGTTACAACCGATCGGCCAAGGATCCCAAACCCAACCCATCTACAACTTAAACTTGTTCACCAAGTTAGTTTGGATATAAATACAAAACCAAGGGTGTTTGTAATTTGTCTCGTGTACTCATTAGCTAAAACCTAAAAGTGTTTTGTGTGTGTTTTTGCTCCAAACGATCGTATACCCTCTCCAAGGGATCGATCACCATCTTTTTCAAAGCAAAGTTATTTGTTTAATTAAAACTAGCATTTCTTTAATTCGGTATAGTACGTGTGTACAAGAAATTGTTACTAACACATTATTGTTAGTATTCTTGGATTGAATTACAAAATGGTAAGGGGTAATTCACATAATCCTATAAACCCTAATTAGGGTTCATCCAATTGCTAGTTTTGGGAATTGATCAAAAGGTACGCATATTCTTGTTTATGTTAATTAATTATTCGTTAATCTTTCCTATACGCTTCCGCATGTATACTTTGATGTTTTGTGTTTTATTTATTGAATGTCATGATATATAATTCAAACAGCTTTATTGTGTCGCTCTTTTTTTGGGTAAAGGGGAGTAATCCTGCACCCTGGTAAATATATTAACCAAATAAACGTTTAAGTACAATGGATATGAGTGAAGTCCCATATCTCAGCCCGTTACATAGGCATAAAGCTTACATAACAAGACACTTCCAATTCTCTAAACAAGAAAACAAACCACAACACAAATGCTAACATATGACATAACAAAATAAAATTACTTCCTAGGACCTTGAAACTTTGTGCCATACATGGCATTAAAGTTATCCAAATTCCCCGGAAGATCACGGACCTGTTTCGCATAGTCGTCAAAGTCATATTCATCATACTCATCCTCAAACTCGTGTCCACCACCAAAAATATTAACAGACTCATCAAATGGGTTAGCAACAACCTCATCTTCGAATCGAGACACCACAATCTCTCCTACTTTAGAAAAAGGGTTGGCTCTCTTAGTAGAAGAGGTAGCCGGAATAGGTAGACCATCATCATCCACAAGAGTAGCTTTCCCATCAATAATTAGCTTTTCAAGCTTACCAATTTTCTGGTATGGGAGTAGAACCAACATCCATTGATCCCATTGAATCACTCACAAGCTTGCGCAGAAGAAGTCCCATGCTCGGAGACTTAGACACCTCACCAAGGTCCTTCCCGAGAGCCATCAATACACGCTTCCTTAGTAGTACCGAAGACTTTCCAGTCTTCACCGTTTCAATAGAAGAATCAATAACAATACATGGGATGCCCGAGTCATCATCCACCTCAAGAGTCCCAAAAGAGTTTGACGTAGTAATTGGTGTATCATTAGCAATACCACTAGCAGTTGCCGGTGTCTTCGTCTTTGCAACATATACCCGCTTCCTAGGTGCAAATCTAGGACCCTTACCCATATTAATACCACCGGTCATCTTCGTACCTTTAGGTTTGGCTTTCCGATTACGCACCACCTTAAAACCCTCATCAGGTTCATCCACATTAGCGGTGGGGGGAACATCATAATTCTCCTTAATACACTTAGGACAACAAGCAAGATATCATGCCCAAACACTTTACATTCGTGCGCATAAAGTGTGGCGGCTTCCATTCATACTCCACCTTAATACTTGCCGTAGTAAAACCACTATCATCCTTGTTAGGGATCGCCATAGTCACCACAGTTTTAAGCTCACAATCAGATGATAATTCCACAAGAGCACGTGCAAAACTAATACGACCCCATGAATCAACACACATGGAACTTGTAAAAGCATCTAACATAATCGGCTTACCCACTTGAGTAGCAATTAAGCTCAACCCATCTTCTGAATATGCAAGTAATGGAACATTATGCAATTTAATCCAAACGGGAACTCGAGTTACCTCACTTTTAGACAATAGGACATCGAGAGTCCATTTAGTGAGACTGAGAGGAGAATTGCGAATAATCCAAGGGCCCCGTTGAAGAACATTCTCAACACCCTCTTTAGAATCAAATTTAAAGAGGAAAACACCATCATCATTCTTCATTAGTTTCTGAAAACCAAACTTACCCCACGTGTTGGAGACGTAGTTCTTTACCAAATGAAAAGCAACATTCTTGCCAACAAAAAAGCCAACAAGTGTATTTTCATACCGGTTGAATACACCCTCCATAGCAGCCTTCGGAAGCACCGTATCATGATTATCGATGCGTCTCTCTCATTCACCAAGGCACGAAAATTAACTTTCCTAGAGACACGTTCCGGGTTCAAAACATTAGCAAATGACCTCACTTCATTATTTTCACTACCAATCACGTTAGGACCAGAAGTAGAAGCATTCACGTTACCGAATCGGCGATCAAAGGACCATCACGAGTACTGCGGCCGAATCAATTCCATGCTCTCCTCTAAGACTTTTAAGCCTAGCCTCCAGCGATTCATACGGATTAGGTTTGCCGCAGACCACGTTCCCATCGATTCGGCCCTTATTCGTACCAACTTGATCGCCAAGTTAGTAGTCTGTTTGAGTAGCTTTAACCGACGAGCTACCCTTGTTCAAAAACCCTTTATCCATCTCTCCACAACCCCACTAACAATCCCAGAAATCGACCCTACCCAGCATAAACCCAAAATCGAACAAAAGAAAACCCTAACTAAAAGTTAGGGTTTATGCGATAACGCCCCACAAGTCAACCAGCCTCCATATTAAGATGATACACTCACGTGATTAATCTTGTAATAATACCCTAGATGAGTGATAAACCAACCTAGAATAATATGCAACGATTCAGAAAACAAATAGCCAAAACGATTCTAGAAACCCTAAAAGAAGCGATTCTTCAGAACTACCCAAAATCAAGAAAAACGCAGCACGAATCCAACAAGGACCAATTAACAATAGTGATAATTAGTAGCAAAGTCAGATCGGAGCAAAGATTTCCAAGGTTTAGGCAGGTTTGAAGAAAAACGATTAGGAGGTTAGGGTTATAAGAAAATCGCCAAGAGAGAATCGGATAGGGGGATATTTTTTTATTTTATTGTGTCGCTCTTAATGTACATAGAAACACATTTAGCTTTTAATTATGTGTTATAGAAAATAGTTTTTCATACTAATACTTATAAATAATCTAAGAATGATACAGTACCAAAACTTGTACGAACAGAGTGACATCGCTGTAGAAGGTTTACAAACAGGAAATGAAAGCTAGTTTGGTTATGGTATTTCACTTGGCTGCTATTTCACGTGTTCTTGGTATCTCCAGTGTTTATAAAGGTAGGCAAGTCCTCGCTTCATAGGCTGCAATGCAACAATTGGTCTTGATAATCCGACATCTTTTACATAAAATTAAAAGCGTAAGGATGCGTGTGCAATAGTTGATTAACTTCTGAGATGATGGACTGAATTTGAAGGTTGTAGCAAGAGCTAGTTTGTTTTTATATTAGGGCTTAAAGCTTCTGTTATTTGATTATGTAAGTTTTATGTGTCGTCATATTGATTTGCTTAGTTGGGATATTATGAGGTTGTTGAATTTGAAGTTAACAATGCTGCATTTATATATGTGTCACTTTAAGATATTGATTGTGCGTATGTAGGATTGTACGCTACCTCTTCATGCTGAATGCGTTTTTTTTTACTAGTATTGTTATCCGTATCACTTTTATTTTTAGAAATGTTCTGAAATTTGTAAGATGCAACTCATCCAGGTGAAAATAGATATGGCCAAGTTGAAAGTTAATATACCATCTGATAACGCATCACAATGGCTGTCTGATAGTTGTAACCACACTCGCCCGCATACATTTCTCTACAGTCCAGTTTGACTTTCAAAAGTTTTCCCTTTCTTTGTTGAAAATTATTTTCTAAAGATATCTGGTGAATGTGGCAAAATGGCAAGGATATGTTGACCCCTAAATGCCTTTTTTCATTCTTTTTAGGTTTTCAATAGATAGTAAGAATCTGGAGTTTGAATTACTTTAGTAGGTCTTGTGCATAAAAGATACATCTTGGGCCACTTTTGGTCCGTTTGACCCGTCCTTATTTCCTAACCTTTACGTCAATATATATGAGATCAAACATGACCCATATTAGTATATTCATAAGTAATCAGTTCTGATTGTGTGCATCTTGTTTGCTATTTGCCTTTTTAACTCGCATGACATGCTAAACTCGCTTTTTTCTTGTTGCAGGGTGTACGATCAGATGCCTGAGCCAAGGTGGGTGATATCAATGGAAAGCTGTGCAAATGGAGGTGGTTACTATCACTACTCATACTCTGTGTTAGGGGTTGTGATAGGATTGTCCCAGTCGACATCTATGTTCCTGGTTGCCCACCAACAGCTGAAGCTCTCTTATACGGTCTCCTTCAGCTACAAAAGAAGATCAACAGGCGTAAGGACTTTCTTCACTGGTGGACCAAGTGAGGTGCATTCTGCTTATGGGAATCGAATAAGTTCTGTATTTTCTGTTCCTGCTTATGTTGAGAGTTGTTGTAAGACTTGCATATTTTCTTCTGAATGATTTTTGTATGTTTACGCTATGTGCTATTATGGCTGATTGTTGTTTTTGTTAAAAGATGGGATTGAATAAAATGCCCAGAAATGCTTTATATATGTAGAGATTGAAACAAAATCTCTTCAAAAGCTGTTATTGATATTTGTCTTATTTAGTGCTTAATTGTCCATATAATGTTTAAGGAATGTTTTCCCGATTAAACTTGAACCGAGTGGCTTGTTTTAGCAAAAATGAACCATGTGTCATGTCATTGGATTCTATACAACCATTGCCATACAATAAACCATATGGAGAGACAACTATGTAATGATGCGACAAGCGATGTACAATAATTTTTGGGAACAAGATTTATCTTTTAATTTCCTCTCCACTTCTCTTCTTTGCTCTCCAAATAAAAACTCGAGAATATAATGTTAAAAGAAATGTCAACTCTAAATGTGAGGTTAACAGTTTATATACTTTTGCATAGGGAGAAAATCACTAACTGGACCAACAAAAGCTAATAAGCCAGACAAGTGTGTTATGTTAGTGCTGCTTAATAACCTCATATGATTTGCTTACTGAGAATGAGGTATGCACTATGCACAAATCATACAAAGAAAATCATAATATCAAACAACTAGTCATAAAACAAGTCACAAGATAATTCATAATCCACCACTACTTTATTACAATCTTCACCATCCACCATCTACCATCAGAAACTTAACTAACTAGCAATCTGTAAACAACTCCAAAACTAAGAAAAACATAGCGATGAATGCTGTCATTGTCAATGTCGTGAAAATCGATGTTGAAAAAGAAATCAAAGGCAATAAGGGGTTTCGTAATTGTTTTCTTAGTTTTAAACTTTTAATTTTATAACACCTTGCAAAAACCATCCGTCACTAGCATCGACCATCACAAATAACCCTCAACAACCCTGCATATCAAAACATAACACAACCAAATTATATCCTAAATAAATCAATTCAATTGCAAAACCGTTTCATAACACAAACATAAGGTCAATCAAACGCGAACACTGCTTAGGCACTTACCATCTTAAAGTGCAATTCGGAAACTAAATTCCACGTTTGAAATCACCACCTCAGGCTCCCCGTCTTCTGCCGGATATTCAAATCTTCCTGACTGGAGGTCAATATCCTTGAAGGGAGTCCCATTAGCCTAATTATCATGCAAAATCGGAGGGTTAATTCCCGCATTAGGCTCAATTAGAAGTATGGTAACGATGAAAAACAAAAGGAGAAAAATGCTAACCAATACAGTTAGCGATGTCGCTTATAACTAAACCCGGTTAACGTGGCCCAACCAAATTCGGATTCACTCAAATAACCCTTTCATCATATTCAGGTCAACTAACAATATTGTCCAAACTTCTGCAAGTCAATCAAGGGGGTTATGATACTTTTTAGTTCGGAGTAATAAAAGCTAGGCGTGAAGAACAACGTAACACATTGAGCAGTTATGAAGATGTGACCGCATTATGGGTAACACACCGATTAGAAGAACTAGAGGAGTATGCGGATGGTGAAATTATGGATTCTCTTGAAGCTAGAAAAGCATTTTATACTGACAGTATCAAGAACATAGTTTTGTTAAAACATTGAAATTGAGATCGAGTGAAAAACAAGCCATATTCAGTTATGGTCACGAACAACCAACAAAATACATGATTCATAATGTGTTTTAGCTATAAAGATCCTCTTTTGTTGTTCCTTCTTCAAATCCTTCAGTAAAGAGTAGTGATCCTCTTCTGCCTAAGAGCTGCTCTCAACATCTTCCTTCCTGAAGCATTAAGAAAGTTCCAACTATTGTTAGTCAATAAAATTGATAGATATACAATAGACGTTGAGTTAACAAGACACAAAACATAAACATGAACAGTAGAAACAAGCTGAAACTATAAAAGCACAACTATAGCCTTCCATAAAAACTCATCACAAGCTGAAACTAGTCAAGCCCCTCAACTTTTCACCCTAACATTATAATTTTTAAAAAAAGGCAATTCTTCAAGAAACTCCTCAATGTATAATCTCACAACCACGTCAAGTTTAGAAAGTTCTTTTTAACTATTACCTTAACTAAACCTTAACATCAAACATTAATAAAAATGACCACATTAAAAACAATAATAAACATATAACACAATTATTAAAATCACACACAAACAGAAAGAATGACAAAGTAACTAACCATATTATGAAGGTAGTCTAAACCACCGATAACACTTTTAGTTGATGGCAAATTTTGAAAATGAGGTGGTTGCTAACCCATTTGATGAGTCTGCTAATCTATTCGGTGGTGGCCAAGAGTTTGAAGATGAATATGATGACTATGACTATGATGATTATGCGAATCAGGTTTATGATCTTCCAGAGAATTTGGATGCCTTTAATGCCATGTATGGCACCAAGCTTCAAGGTCCTAGGAAGTAATTTTCTTTCGTTATGTCCTATGTTATCATTTGAGTAGTAGCTTGTTTTCTTTGTTTAGAAAATAAAAGTATCTTGTTATGTAAGCTTTAATCGGGCTGAGATATGGCACTTCACTCATATCCATTGTACTTAAACGTTTATTTGGTTAATATATTTACTGAGGGTGCAAGATTACTCCCTACCCAAAAATCATACACAGTATGGTTAACAACCTTATTTTATGTTGAAATTCTTTTTGAGACAGGCTTGGGAATAGAGTATAATGTTGGTGGTGAACTGGTGATGGGCTGTTGGTGACTGATGCTACAAAGAGTGTTTTGTTTTGTATATAAAGAGAGGTAGAAGCTTTTACCCAATGGGTACTTGTGTTTCTTTGTGAACATGTGTGTTTGTTTAAGGATGATCCTAATCGTTCATTCGAGTGTAAAAGTGAATATTGGAGGGTAGAGATTTCATTTTGGTGGTTCTCTTTGGATTCCGTGATCAATTTTGATGTTAGTAAATGCTTTTTACGGAATTAAATATCAGAGAAACACAATGTATCATTTAACATGTGTTATAATAAGTGTAAAGGTGGTGGCACTCATGATCTCATGCATCACTCATGCCTCACCACTCATCAATATTATCATTTCACCTCATTCATGCCTCTTTCATGCTTCACCATATTTTTTTAGTGGCAACCAGTGATCATCACCTCACAATTATATTTTTATATTTTTTAGAGTAAATTGCAGAAATCGTCCCTATGATTTGCCCATATTGCAGATTTCGTCCCTGAGTTTTCGAAAGTGCAGGCGGCCTCCCTGAGAGAAAAAGTTGAATTCATTTTCGTCCCTGACCAAATTGAAATGACTGAAATACCCTCGTCTTCATCCCCTTTGAATTACGAGGGACGAAATCTGCAATTTGAACAAACAACATGGACCATTTATCTTTTTCCGAATATAATTTTTTTTCGAAAAAAAATTTACGAAAATAATTCTTTTTCGAAAATAATTTTTTTTCGAAAGTTCTGAAACAAATCCGAAAAGTCACAAATACAAAATATTTCGAAATAATTTGGAAAAAAAATTAGAAAATAATTTTTTTTCAGTATGTCCAAATTTAGAAAAAATTATTTTTGTAAAATGAATTTCGAAAAAAACAATTTAGAAAAAAAAATTTCAATTTCTTTTTTTTTGAAAAACAAGTATTCACAAAAACATTTTTTTGGAATTTTCTTTTCCAAATTTTTTTTCGGAACTTTTTTTTCCAATTTTTTTTTTCAATTTTTTTTTGGAATTTCTCTTTTCAAATTTGCGAAAAAATTCTAATTTTTTTATTGGAATTTTTTTTTTTTAATTTTTTTCAAAATTTTTTTCTTTTGATTTTTTTTTTTTCAAAATGATGAAATATTATAAAAACAAACAAAAACGTAAAAAAAAATAGACAAAATGTAAGAAACACGGACAAAATTTGAATAAAACGGACAAAAACAGATAAAAACGAATAAAAATAGACAAAATGTAAGAAAAATGGATAAAAAACGGATAATAATCTAAAAATAGGTACGAAAAACGGACAAAAACGGATGAAAACCGATAAAATTATTTTCGGAAAAAAATTATTTTCGAAAATTATTTTCGAAAAAAAATTATTTTCGGTAAAAAATAAATGGTCCCTGTGGTTTGTTCAAATTGCAGATTTCGTCCTTGGAAATTCAAAGGGGATGAAGACGAGGGTATTTCGTCATTTCATTTGGTCGGGGGCGAAAATGAACTCAACTTTTCCTTCGGGGAGGCGCCTGCACTTGAACTTCGGGGACGAAATCTGCAATCTGGGCAAACCACATGGACGATTTCTGCATTTTTCTCTATTTTTTATATTCATAATTATGGGATCACTTGGTTTCGGTTCGCAAGAAGGTGATATATATTACGGGGTTATTGTGATGCTTCTGAGGATAACGGTGATGATCCGATGGCCACACCTCCACCAAAACCAGCCAACACCACATGACGTCTACCAAGACCTGCTAATACCACCCCGCCGCCACCAAAAATGGCAAATATCACCACTAGTGATTATATGAATCAAGGCTGATTTTGGTTGCTCTTTTCTAGCTCACTTTAAGCACAATCATGAATAATGTAATAGAGAAAGTTAATGTTATAACGGCTATATTTCTTCCACTCCTTCCTATGATTCAGCGGCATTTCATCCCGAGCTTGGTTGATGTCGTGCCATGCCGCTTTGGTGGCGGCAATGTTGCCGCTCGGCATTTAAGGCCGGTCCTGAGGATATTGATGCCCTGGGCAGGATGAACGAAAAGTGCCCCCCCCCTTAAATGTTGAACAAATATGTGCATATAAACTCGATAAAACTTGGCGAAAACACACATATAGACTCAATTAAACTTGAGTAATGTGAGAATTACGTTACATATTATTCAAATATATTTATATGATGGGGTATCTTTAAATTAGGGTGAATACCTCATACATATCTCTTCACGAGATTGGGTTTTCTGTTGACTGTTATTAATTGCTTGTGGATCAAAGAAATATGTATATTACTTAGAGCTATTTTTTCATAAATTGGCTATATTTCATATATGCGCTCATACATGTGATGGCATTGGTCATCCATGCCGTCCTCCATTGCCAGTACCCTAAGAGTAGTTGCTATGTATCATCACCTCCACGTAAGGTCATATCATCATTTAGCATATCACTAGTATCATCAAGTTTTATCTTTTATAGTCACCATCAATAAAAATACATAATTTAGACAAACATGTCTTATAAAATACCTCACACATAGTAATGTTTTAACTATTGTGTGTTAGGAAAGAAGTGATCGAAGACCACCAAGATAACAAGTAGTTGGCTTCGGTGGCTGTTGCCCATTATCAGGAGAAGAAACTCAATGAAATAATTGATTCGGATCAAATGGACTCTGAATCATTTAACTAGGATATTAATCCATACTTGATCATGTACTCTATCAGTATATGTGTATATCAATGTATGAATTCGATTGGTGTAAGTTTGGAGAACTGCATGTCTTTTAATGCAATGTTCCACACCTTTTGATCCTCTGAAAATATTTCAAAATTTTAACCAACTCTTGTGCTATGATTTCTTATTTTTCCTTTTCTCTCAAACATGTAGGAACATATAGTATCATGAATTAATAATAAAAACAAAAGCTTTGTTTCTTTTTCTTTTACGCAAAAACTATTACATCGAAAGTGAATGTCTGACAACTAGTTGAAATCAAGTTATAGCGTCTAATTCATCTAAAACAATGCATTATAGTAACCCTTCTTGTGGGTACAGTTTCACGATTAACACAAAATCAAGCAAGAAAATAAAACTACACAAGAGTCTGAAACAAGAATCTTAACAATTGCAAGTTTACACATCAGATACCTGATACATTCTAGTAACATGCAATCAGAAATTTTAAATCCCAGGGTACTAAAGTAAACTGTAGCACTGCCTTTAACTTGTAGAAGTAGGTGAAATCGTTAAGCACTACAAGTTATCGTCTACCTTTGCATAGAATACACACAGTGTTCTTAAAAAGCAATACCGAGAAGTTAATATGTTTGGTCAAATGTTACAAAAGAAGTGGCCAAAAAAACTTATTAAAGAAAGGCTTAAGATGATCCAGGATCGACAAAAGTCCTATGTGGACAAGAGGGGATGACCTATAGGATTTCAGGTCGGTGATTGTGTATGCTGAAAGTTTCTCCTTGGAAAGGTGTCATCCGTTTCAGGAAGTGTGGAAAGCTAGGACCACGTTATATTGGTCCATTGAGAATAACCGACAAAGTGTAAACTGAAACTTGTATCAAAGCAGAAAGTAAGCTAGGTGAATTTAGAAAGAAGAAGGTATGGGGCTAAATTTTCTCACTCCTCCGTCACACAAACGCGCATGACATGCTAAATTTGGAGATCGAACATGACCCATATTAGTATATTCATAAGTAACCAGTTCTGATTGTGTGCATCATGTTTGCTATTTGCCTTTTTAACTCGCATGACATGCTAAACTTGTTTTTTTCTTGTTGCAGGGTGTACGATCAGATGCCTGAGCCAAGGTGGGTGATATCAATGGGAAGTTGTGCAAACGGAGGTGGTTAGTATCACTACTCCTACTCTGTAGTTAGGGGTTGTGATAGGATTGTCCCAGTCGACATCTGTGTTCCTGGTTGCCCAACGTAGAAGCTCTCTTATACGGTCTTCTTCAGCTACAAAAGAAGATCAACATGTGATATGTGTTAAAACACATATCATTTCTTTATCAAATGAGACCCAAAATAACCAAGAAAAGAGCCGTTTATTGCTAATGTCTGTTGGTTTCTTGAGTTTATGCATGTGCAGGTACGAATATGATGAAACAGACAAAAAGAAGTCAGAATCGAGACACTCAAAGCTGCTGAAAACATAAGGTGACGGCGTCACTGCTTATCTGCGACGCCGTCCGAGGATTTTGTGACGGGACAGAAGACAAAAGTCTTATTTTCAAGTGACGACGTCCAGTTGAAAAAGAGTAGGCCGTCGCAACTCGGGCGGCCTAGATTCAATCCAACGGCGTCGAGAAAGCGAAGAGGAGGCGTCACATGCACAAGGTGACGCCGTCGCAAGTCTAACGTGGCCAAGACGAAACCCTAATGATGGCGATCCGACGGCGTCACAAAACATAAGGTGGCGCCGTCGCATATGTAATCTTATATATAGAATCCGAATTTTTCAGTATTGGTGTGTAGTCTTTTGGAGTAAAAACCTAGAACCGAACCAAGGCTGTCTTGTACAGTATTTTAGGGTTCCAAACCCTATCTTACATCAAGATAAGTTCTTTACTTCATTAATACAATTATGTCTTTGATTATTTGTGTGTATGCTTGCATGTTCTCCATGTCCTGGAAGATCGTAAACCTGATCCGCATAGTTATCATAATCATAGTCATCATAGTCATCTTCGCGATCATGACCACCACCAAATAGGTTACTCGACTCATGAAAGGTGTTCAAAACCTCCTCATCATCACTATCAGAGTCCACAATCTCTCCCACCTTAGTGAATGGGTTAACCCTCTTAGTAAAAGAAGTAGCCGGTAAATCCTTATTATAACCTTGATAATCAACCTTTTTAATAGGATTACCATTATCATCAACCAGAGTAGCTTTCCCATTGATAAGAAGCCTTTCAAACTCCCCAATTTTCTCAACAATAGGGGTAGGAACAACCGCGTTAGCTTCCATTGAATCACTCACAAGCGGATCTTGTGATACATTACCTGTCTCGAGAGATCCAACCTCCGTAGCATCCATTGTATTACCAGAAACCTCTACATCAGAAGGATTGCCACAGTCATCAGAATCGATTGTGTTTAGTGCAGCAAAAGGATTAGATGTAGCAATCTTCGTCCCACTCGTACTAGCCACACCATTAGTTTCTTCTTCTCACTGTCCACCTTCTTGGGTTCAGGAGGAGGCGCTTTAGGTTGATACCTAAATTTAGGACCAACTTTAGTAAAACCTCCTTACGGAACACTTGGACCACCATTCCTACCCTTATTCTTATTAATGATAGTTTGATAACCATCATTAACAGGTCTGCTTAGGTGAGTAGCTAGTGGAACGATTTAGGACAATCAATCGCATATGACCAAACAATTTACACCTATCACACCGAAGGCGGTTTCCATTAAATTCCACGAATCTTTTCAATAGTAGATCACGTCCCATCAAGTAATGGTATATCAGCATTGATGCTCTCCCAAGGACCGATGATACGCCCTTTCAATCAAGCACCTAACAAAACTACTTCGACCCCATGATTCCAAGCACATTTGACTAGTATAAGAATCTAACATTTTTCGCGTACCAATCAATGTAGCTAGGAGGCTGAGACCATCATCAGAAAAAATAGCAAGGGGCACGTCATGGAATTTAACCCATATCGGAATATTAGTCAAATAATCTTTAAGCAGATTATTATTCAAAGTCCACGTTTTAAAAATAATTGGCACATTCCTAATCATCCACGGTCCGTTTTCAAGCACATCATCAACACCTTTACGACTAGAAAACTTAAAGAAAAAGAACCCCTTCGCATTCATCATAACCTTTTGAATACTGAACTTGGCCCATGTATTACGAACGTAATAATAAACAACCGGAAAAGCAATACATTTGCCAAGGAAATAACCATATAGGGTATTCTCAAATTTAGAGTTTACCTCATCAACGACTGTCATAGGAATGGAGAGATATACCCCATATTTTACTACACTCCAACCTACGAAAATTAGATTTGCGCTTCATCGAATCAATTGACGTAGCACCATTAACATTAGCAGAATTTGTACCACTTGTAGCACCAACATATGACATAGGTAATGTATTAACCTCAACAGATGGAATAATTGGTGAAGCACCGATTAATTTGTCCTTAGGTGAAGAATGCAAAGGAGAAACATATACCCTGCTGGCTTTAGGAGCTACACTAATACCATCACCACTAGGCAAATTAGCACCCCTAGTGGTGTCATCGACACAGTAAATAGTAGATGAGAAATCTTCCATATTCAAGATACTTGTAACACCAAGAGGCCCAGCATCCCAGAACCCCGAATCATCAATACTCTCAGTCCATTCACTAGGCGCATGTGAAACCGGCTTCACGACCTCATTGGCATTCATACCCCCTTGAAAAGCACAATCATTAAGATTTACATCATGTGGAACCGGCTCCACATGAGGTTCACGCTGCCTACAGTCCATTGAGGCATCCATATCAACGTTAGGCACACCGTCCATTCAACACGAAAATAAACAAACCCTAACCAAAATAACACAATCGAAACAAGAAGAAAACAACCAGTACCAAACCACGTAATCGCTATGTATTAATTAAACCCTAGTTAAAAACTACGGTTTATAATCATAATCGGCAATAAATCAACCCATGTATAATAATGAAACCGAGCTCAATAATAATGATATACGAATCAGAAAAATACCATGCACATAGTTACCAAATCGATAAAGAAACCTATAACCGAGTTTAATGAATAATGATATACCACCGTCCCACGATTTATAGAATCCAATTAATATAACCGACCCACAATGGAGAAATTATTAGAAGGTGTGAATTGTAGGGAAGGTAATCGATTGGTGTAGTCAAACTTTTAGCCAGGGAGAGTCAACTTTAGGGTTACTTACCAGAATTAACTCTAAACAGACTTAAACATACTTAAATCTGTTTTACAAAATATAATTCCCTACAACAAAGTAATCCACTGCCTTCTTTTTATGAAGCCCAATCTTGGCTTATACTTGAAGAAACACGCAAATCCAAACAGGTTGCTAATACTGCTATCAAGGATGGTGTTGCTCGTGTCTCCGCTACTACTCCCGCCTCAAAACCAACCCAACCTGGTGGTTTTAATCACTTTAAACCTACTACTGGTAACGGTACTGATTCGTTGTGAAGTGAGTGGTGAAAACAAACACAATATCAATATATCAAATTAACCGTAAAATTCGACAAATTAACCCTTTAGGAAAAAGGTCAACGTATCAAATCTCACGGGTGTGATAAAAGTGATACCGGAAAAGTGATTTCCCGGGTCGTGTCCCAACGAGGTGTGAATGGAAGGATTCGTTGAGTTTCGTGATTTGAACTTGAATTGGATTTGAATGATTTGTTTGATTACGTATTCTACAATTTAATGAACGGGAAGGTAATTAAGGCAAGGGAACCCTAATAAACTAAAAATAAACTAACACTAACCCTAAGGAATGATAAAACGAAGCTACGCTAAGTCCTAGGGTGCTAAAACTAAAAAACGTAAAAACCGGCAACAACCCGAGCCATAAACGTAAACTTTTTGCAATTTAAGGGCTACGGGTGTGAAATTAATTTTCCTACGTTCTAATTGACTAAAATAAATTTAGAAAAAGCAGAATTTTTTGACTTTTAAATTAATTTCTACGAATTAAAATTTATTAAACACTAATTAAATGATTAAAAATATTAAACTAATTTTGAAAAATCTAAAAATTCACGAAAGTGCTTTGCTATTCACTGATTCTAAGAAAAATTAAAATGGTGGGTGTTGCTTTTGGAAATAAAAATGGAAATAAGCTCAAAACGACTTAAAGCACAAACTGCCTAAGTGACCTTATATATATAATAATGCAAAGTATAACTGATAAAGTCCCAAGGGCGCGTTGGTGTTTGAGTGTTGTGTTGTGTGCTTGAGCCAGGAGACCAGGGTTCGAATCCCCTTGGTACCCTTTTTGAAAATCTATTTTTTTTTCAACTTTTTCTTTTGCAAAACCAAAGTGAGCTTAAGACCAAGGCTTTTTGATGAAAACTTATTGAACTTAACCCACTGAATAAGCAGTTAGGACTGCTTATTCCCAACAGTTTTGCAAACACTTCAACCAACACTCCTTTAACATTTTGAGCACAAAATAAGCAAATATTGGATCAAATAAGCAGACCATGGAGCCAAATGGCTGAAATATTAAGTTCACTAAATGAAATAAGCTAAAACAATCAAAAAGCAACTGTGAATGGAAAAGCAGTTGAGCTCTAAACTAGGGAGATCCTAAGCTAAAACTACGGCAATAAGTTAATGAGAAAATGAAATAAGCTCCTAGCAACAGGAATAAGCTACTCCTATTCTGACTCCACTAATAGCACTAAACCAATCCTAAGCAACCTAAATAAGCTACTCAATTCTACCTATAAGCTAATTTGAGAAAGAGAAAAAAAACATTAACTGTGGCAACATCTTTGCAAAACAGCCTTGGGGGCCTTTCAAGCTTATTTTTAAAATTTGGAAAATGAGCTTCCAAGACCATGAAAAGCTGCAACAAACACAGTTAGGGTGGTGGAGATTCAGAAAAAGCAGATTGGGAGGCCAAATTTTACACTATCTGACTTATAAATAAAGCATACACGATAGGCTTTGGGACCTTTCTTTGAGACAAAATGCAAATGGATGATTTTTTTCTTCAAATTTAACTATGCTAGCTAAGATTATGATGCTTGCAACTGAAACTAAGATAAGTTGGGTATGCAAAGGTTTGAGAAAAACACTTTTTACCACTTTTCACTACCAAATAAGCCACAAAAGAAAGGATATGAACATGACTCACTGTTCTTGTGCAGGATTTTAGGACAACAATTTTTTTTTTCTTTTCAAAACTTACCCAAAAGGACTTGAATCAACTTAAATCTTACTCAAACTGTTTTGTAGACTCAAAACCACTTTGACTTGTAAAGTCAAAGTGGGTAGAACTTGTTTTGACCCAAGACTGAGTTAAATCCAAACACCCCTGTAGAAATTGATTTCAATGAAAAAAATACTTTCTTGATTCTGTATTACTGATTTACCTAAAGTAGTGATTAACTTGAGAATTGGAACACAACATAAGCAACTAAATTGATTTAAATAGATACGAACGGACTTTATAAAAAAAAACTACTTTTCATTAAAAACGACAGATTACAATTTTGAAATAAAACATAAAAACTAAGTTAAAAACTAAAACTAGGGGTGCCATTATACACTGGCTACATCATCTATTTATACTAGAGATCCTAGGGTCTTCATCTCTTCAAGTGTCTTAGTCTTGTGTTTCTCTGTGAGATAAACGACCAAAAGAGCTCACTTGTGCTTTCTTGAATTCATCCAAGCCCTCCAATATTTAGGTACATTTAAGCATCAATCTGAGCCATCCATTGAGGTCTTTTGAAGCTGGGATTGCCACTTGGCCATTGGAATGAGGGGAAATTGGTAGTGGGTTTGGGATTTGGGTTAAAAGCGGGTAAAAGGATTAAGGTGGGAGGTTAGGGTAAAGGTTCAGTTGGGTAAAAGGGTTTAAGGAGGTGGAGTGTTTGGGGAGAAGGAAAAGGGTGTTTAGGGTTACGTGTTTCTTGGGTTTGTGTGGGCGGGAAAACAAAGAGAAAGAAGAAGATGGGAGATGGGTTGTGGTGTAGCTGGGTTGGCGGGTTAGAGTATTAGGCTGGACCAGGGGTTTTGGTTTTGGGCCAAGGGTTTATATATTGGACTTAGGATATAGATTTTGGACTTGGACTTGAGTTGTAATCATTTAGGCTTATCAAGGACCAAACTTGCATAATCTGAAAATCCAGGGACCACATATGTAACTTCTGAAAAGTAATCCAAGAGCCAAACATGTCATTTTCAAATGATCTAAGGATCACATTTGCCAATTTTTAAAACTTGAAGGGCTGAATTGTAATTTTCCAAAATTTATCAAAATGACCAATTTTGACAAGTAAGAATTACCAAAGGACTAAAAATGTTTATTTTCAATTTAAAATGTCCAGGGGTGAATTCTGTCAATCTTTGAAATTCCAGGGACTAAAGTTGCCATTTTAAAAGTTGGGGATGAAACGCCAATTATGCAAACTTTTTTCGTTTTTCATTTGTTTTCGATAATTTTGCATCTGAAACATATAAAACACAATTTTGAGATATTTTCATTATTTTGATGCATTTCGGAGTGTTTTTAGATGTTTTGCAGTTCAGATTTGACTTAAAATGATGAGTTTTTACACACTCATCAGTACCGACCGTGGTGGCAGAGGAGGCCACAATAATCGTGGTGGAAGGAATAATGGTGGTCGTGGCAGAGGACGTACTAATGGCAGTAACCACAATTTTAATTACTCTAGTAATGGACAACAACCACACATTTGGGTCCCATAGCTCCATGGGCTTGGACTATCCCACCGTGTCCGTATCCTACCTCTGCTTTGGCCAACGTCCACAACAAACATATGTTGCTTCTCGTATTGTATACGGATGCGGATTGGGCTGGTTTTCTAGACACTAGACGTTCCACTTCTGGATATTGCGTCTTTTTAGGCGATAATTTGATTTAATGGTCTTCTAAATGGCAGTCTATTGTTTCTAAGTCTAGCGCTGAGGCTGAATACATGGGTGTAGCTAGTGTGGTTTCCAAATCTTGTTGGCTACGTAATCTTTTACTTGAGCTACATTGTCCTCTGTCTAAAGCCACTCTTGTCTATTGTAAAAATGTTAGTGCAATATATCTCTCAGGGAATCCGGTTCAACATCAACGGACCAAACTATTGGAAGTTAATGACAAAAGCAGACAAATCAGTTATTATGTAGTATGTAATAAATGCAAAGCCTAAGGGCCGAATATGTTAGTTTATTTGTTAATAACCGAATAGCGGTTATAGTTAGCTAGAAAGTTAGTTAATGGTAGTTATTGGTGATGGGTCACAATGGTTCATAAAACTTGTTAGTTTCTTTTTGGTATGTATATATATGGTCAAGTGTCTGTAAGATTGAATGAACGAAAAATTGCAGGTATCAATCAAGTATATTCATATATATTACCTGTGATTTGTTCATCATAGCAAGTTTTATTCCAACAATTGGCATCAGAGTCCAAGGCTAATCGATCAAGGGGAGAACGATTCCAGGGGTTCATAATCGAATCTGAGGGAAAGAAAGTAAGGAAATAGGAATACCTGTTCTTTCGTCGATTGGAGAAGTAAGAAGACAATAAAAAACAGAATAACAAGTGATCAAAATCGCTGATTGAAAACCCCACAGAGGCGGAGTAAGATCCGATCGATTTAAGGAGATAAAACCTTTCTTTGATAATCATACCAGTCGATCAAAAGGAAGAAACGCACGAAGGCAATCAGACTTAGGCCAGATAAAAGACCAGAGGTTAACCGGAGAAACATAACCGGAGAAGACAAATGGTTGATTGAAACCATCGATTGACCCAAATTGAGAAAGCATCGATCGAAGAAGGAAGCAGATTTGATTACCCAACTACCGGACTGATAAACCAAACCTGAAAAGAAAGGAGAAAGAAGGGAAGAAGGAGATTTTTCTTTTCTGTTTGTATGTTGTACCACCTGTTCACGGTCGACAAAAAGGAGAAAAGAAAGGGTCCTCTTGGTCAGATAAAAGTAAGATTAGTCATTTTTTTTACTTGTTTTTTATTTCCTTTTAGTTAGTTAATATTTCTTTAAAGGATTTAAAAAAAATATTAGTAACTAAGAATTGATATTAAATCGATCAAGGTTAATCAGAAACTTGGAATATAGTAAGAATAAAGTTTTGATATTTTTCAATTTAGGGAGACAAAATAAGTTATTTTGAATTAGAAAAATACAAAACTAGTAAGAAGTAAGAAACCGAACCATTGTGGTTCACATAGTAAGAAGTAAGAAGAAACCTATCGTTTTTAAGGAATCTAGTGTTTAATGAAACCTTGGTGTTTCGAAGTAAGTAAGAAAACTATAGTGTTTCCAAAGTAAGTAAGTAAAGAAAATGTTTTAGCGTTTCAATGTAAGTAAAAGAAAATCGTTGTGTTTCACCCCGTAAGAGAAACCGTAGTGTTTCACACGTAAGCCGTAGTGTTTTGACTAGTAAGAGAAACCTCGGTGTTTCAAAGCAAGTAAGAAAGTACATGAAGTAAGAAAGCATGGTATAAGGTGACAAGCATGATAACGCATCAAGTAGGGCATCAATTCGAGAAAAAGGAAATATAGCACTTCAATGTCCAAAACTGAATTAATCAAACTACACCACATGGGCAATTATGATGGAAACAATCTTAAAGGCCTATGGACTTTGGGAAATGCTTGAAGATGCAGAAAAAGTAGATGAAAGAAAGATGCATACAACAATAGCAATGATCCTCAAAACATTGCCGAAAGATATTCGATGCAAGTTGCACAAGATGCGGCTAGACTACTGAAAGAAAGTATGGGAATCAATTAAAGTTTATATTAGAGCGGACCGAGTTCGAGAAAAACGCGTCTACAAACTTTAAGAAGCGAATTGGAGACCTTAAAAATGAAGACCAATGAAACCGTGAATGACTTTACGGGAAAATTGGGAAGCATAAGAGGCAAGTTTAAAAGTCTTGGTTCTAATCTTAAAGACAAACTACTATCAAGGAAGTTGTTGAACTCAGTTCCAACGAAGTTTCTACCAATTGTGGCATCCATCGAGCAATATTCGGAAGTTGATGAAATGTAATTTGAAGAAGCAATGGGAAGAATAATAACTTATGAAGAACGCCTCAAGAGTGAAGATGAACCGCAAGAAGATTACCAAAGCAAACTTCTAATGGCAAGTTCAAGTAATCAAGGCTGTGGTAAAGGTCGCGAAAGAAGCTTTAGTAAAGAAGAAAGAGGACGTGGAAGAGGCACAAGTCAAGAACAAAACAAGAAAGAAATGAGATGCTATGAATGTGGTGAATTTGGTCACTTTGCATACGAATGCACCAAATGGAAGGATAAAGACAAGAAGTAAGAAGCACATCTCATTTACCAAAGCGATGAAGAACCTACATTACTGTGAAGACACGTCAAGAGATAAAGGAAGTACTGATTTTGTCATTAAGGGGGAATATTGGAAGTTAATGACAAAATCAGATAAATCAGTTAGTATATAGTATGTAATAAACGCAAAGCCTAAGGGCCGAATATATTAGTTTCTTAGTTAATAATCGAATAGCGGTTATAGTTAGCTAGAAAGTTAGTTAATGGTAGTTATTGGTGAAGGGTCACAATGGTTCATAAAACTTGTTAATGACTTCTCGGTATGTATATATGATGCAGGTTTTACTGACCAGCTTTTAATATTTATAAGTTTCTCATTATACCTATGGTCTACCCTTATACTAATGTACGATCGTGTGATAGTGTAGTATTCGGTAAAACGAGGTTGTCTCAAGAGCTATGTGGCTGATTCTAATTAAGTCTAATGTCACCCGGTTTACTTGGTTTTAAGGTGGAAATGATTAATAAACTAATAAGGCAAGAAATGAAAGACAGCGAATAAAGGAAAAGGTTGTGATCAATAGAGGAGAAGTGTGCTAACCTAGTTACTCATCCTATCAAGTTATGTTCACGTTTAATTACTTCCAATTCCTTCAAGTGGGGTTTTAGGTCGCTAGGACAGCATTTGATCAGTTCGTCCTAACCTATCAACAAAGGTTTCCACCGGAGATCAAGCTACTACCCTTGAAAGTCTAGTTGTTTTTAGTCCCCTAAGCCAAGTCATTAAGTTTCGCTACATGCAAGATTCGCAACAATGAGTGCCCGGGCGCTAGCATCTTAGATACTCATCCCTAACTACTTAAGTTCATCCAAATGGCAGGTGATCATTTTATCAGTTCGCACAAGCGAAGAAGGTCGTTAGTTGGTCAATTCTTACCCTTCCCACTCAGTCTACCTACTTAGGGTCAGTTGGTCAATTCTCCTAAGCAACCAGACACTACCGCCTATCAAAACTACCACAACTAGGGTGGCTACCAACAAACTATGCATGCATACACTAGAAACAATTATACAGAAGCAATGTAAACATAAACACAACAATTAAGGAATCATAACTAGGCTAGCACCAGAGGTGCTTAGCCGATCGTATTAAATGAAACAATCAATAATAAAATACATGAATCGAAAGTTAAAGAAATGATAAATCGCTAATGCTTATCATTAGGGAGTGATTTCTCCCTTGGAGATGGCTCCGTATGCTCCTTAAGATCGTCTTCATCCTTCACACGTTCTACGCTTTTGTGGGGAGTGAATGATGTGAAATGCAGAATTTAGGGCGGTATTTAAAGGCCGGATCTAGTTACGGCATAACTAAAGTTGAGATTTACGCCGTAACTTTGATATCTTCATAAAATGCTCTGGAAAAGGCGGTTACGGTAACACATGGAATGAGTTACGCAGTTATCTTCAATCTGAGTTACAAAATCATAGTTACGCCATAACCGTTGGAAAGATTTCTGGTAGTAACTACGGTGTGTGGAACTTCATTTGACCAATTGGTTACGGCGTAATCGTTAGATGGAGTTACGCCGTAATCTTCGACTGGGCTGGCCTTGTGGAACACGCAAGAGTTACGGCGTAATGTGAGAGAAGAGTTACACCGTAATTACTTTAAAATGGGCATATTATCATATATCTTTAATAAACTCTCCAAATCCACGTCTCTTTAGCTCTAATGCTCGTAATTTACCTGAAAGTGATATATAAAGGAAAACAAGCGTAAATCCATATAAATAATATAAAGTACGAACATTATCAAAGGAAATTGACACTTACTATTCAAGATTATTTGATGTTATCAAATATCCCCCCACTTGAACTCTACTTGCCCTCAAGTCATAGCATGTATTATATCATAAGTGTCAATTTCAGGGTGATCACTTAACGCACAGTCATAGCATGTATTATATCATAAGCTTGGCGGTTACACAAATCTCCACCACTAGAGTTAAGGACTAAACAATTCTCGAAGGCAATAAGGGTGAATTGTCATTACTAACATGTCACGGGGAAGTGGACAAAATCAATGATACATGACCAAATCCATGGCCAAGACACCAAATATTGCTCGCTTCATCACCTAGACACGCTTCACGACTAAAGGGTAGGATAAGACATGGGATATAATTGGTGTAAAGATAAAAATAACAAGAAAATAGTCTAAACCTATAACCAAGTCATCACCACTTACCGTTCATCCAAAGTTCAAGTTTCGAGGCTAAGAAACCGGATCATGATATATCAAGTACATATACCATTAGAGGACGTCATGACAGGCTTTTCTTCAACGGTTGGCGCAATGATTGCCAATTTCATTCTTCAAATGTGACCGAGGTGGCCTCCTCGATACTAAATCTATGATGAGCTCATAAACATAGTGCTTATAATTTTGCACTTTACAATAAACAAATAACCTCAACTTTTTTTTTGAATCACTTTATTTTTTTATTTTATTTTTTAAGGACTAAACATAACATCCCCCCACTTGAGATGAACAATATGAGAATTTGGGGGGTCTTCAATGATCTTCAAATATATGTCTTTGACGAAAGCGTGATTCCTGAACCTTTCCACTTGAACCTTGAACTTAGGCAAACAATGACTTCCCGATTACAAGTTAACACTACACGGCAGGCTAAGGTGTATAGGTGTATCGAAACATATATGTTGGGTGAACAAAATGAAAGGAATGGCTCAGACGGGTGCATGTAGGGGTATCTTGCACTAAAGGTGAGTGCAACAAAAGGGTTTAACATGGAGGTCGAGAAGTCGAGGTGACTAATCGAAAGACACACAATGATGGGCTGTTTGGGTAATAATCCTATAATATTGCCTTCTTAAACTGAATATTCCAAATACATTAAGCTAGCTCAACATACCTCGTCTATGGTCTCGAAATGATGCAAAGGCCAAGTTCTAAAGTTTACAAGTTACCGGCACACTCATAATTTCGTGGATTTGGGGTAAATATTAGAAAACGGATAAGGCTAATCTCACCATATAATATCAAGGGTTATAATGTGCTCGGCTAAGGTCTAATCTAGTTAGATTAAGAAAAACATGTCAAAATTTTAAAAATGGCATAATTTTTCAAATTAAACTAGAAAAACGAGGGCAAAATAAAGTTCAAGAGATAATTCTACTCCCGTCCCCCCACTTGAAATGTACAAAGTCCCTTTTGTACTAAACGTTTAAATAAAGGTGAAGAGAAGGTAGAATTAGAGCGAGAACTTCTCTTAAATTCGCTCCTAAAAAGAAAGAAGTCCCACGAAAAGAATCGTGCCTTCGCTTAAGCATCCACGAGCAAACTTCATTCCCTGAAATCACACTACCAACAAACATAATTCTAAAAAAGAAAAAAAAAACGCAAAAAGAAACCTAACTCACTTTATAGGAATCACGGTTGCATTTAGCGTATGCAACAAGCCTTTTAAACCACTTGGTGTCCTAAGTGGACGAGTGTAGTCTCGTGAGGGCGAACATACCCACAAAGTTCATTCGAAAACTAATACAAGGTTATTGTGTTTATTAAAGAAAGAATTAATACTGATGATAGTTACGTAGTAACTCCTAGAAGGAGTTACGCCGTAATTATGGCAAAACCTGGCAGATGCTACTGGAGTGTAGCTACAGCGTAACCATTTCGTGGGATTACACTGTAATTGGTAATGTTCTAGGAAGATTACTACTGGAGGTATGTTACGGCGTAACCATAGGAATGAATTACGCCGTAATTGTGGACAGATCAGGTCCCCATTCATGCTGCTGCAGCAACTTCTCTGATTCCCTGCAAAAATGGTTAAAAACTTGATAACGCTACTCACGTCGTTCGGGGTCAAAGGAACTTCCTTTTCGTCGAGAAAGTTTTTCAACACCCTAGGCAGTGAACCTAATCGTTGTAGTGTAGTATTAGGGTAAGCCACGGGAATTGATATCGTTCTCTAGGGGAATAGAAATGCTAGTGAGAAGTTACTACGCTAAGGTTGGGGTTGAGGAAGATTATTTTTTATCTTTTTATGTTTTTAGGAAATGGAAAGGTACGAATCTCGGGGTTTGGATTTGGGGTTGGTAATTCTACCAATTACTTCTACTATCTAATTATCTAAGCTAAGGTGAGGGTAGTCTATGTCTATTGTTGTGTGCTCGTATAATAGTTAAAAATGTATTTGCTTAGGCTTTATTACTCCCTAGTTATCTCCTATTGGTGGTTGAATTGTCACGTCCTTATTCTTAATGCGTTGTGTTTCTAAGGTTGTAGGGTATGCGTTTATCCCTAGCTCTTTGAAGCTACCAAAGGTTAATGACTACAAAATCTCTAGGATTTATAAACTTTAACTCTAAGGTATTCTTTGGATGTATAGCCTACAATTACTCTAGGTGATTATAAACTAAGGTTCAACAAAGATTAATCAAGCATTATTAGCACTTAGAATGACCTATCGCAATATTAGGTCAATCACAATTAAGATAAGAGACAACCAATCAATATTCATTAACTAAGTTTCATATTACCTAAGCAAACACACAAATAAATTAGCCGGACATGGGGAACATGCAAGCATACACACAATCAATTGAAGATATAATTAAATTAATGAAGTAAAACACTTATCTTGATGTAAGATAGGGTATGGAACCCTAAAATACTGTACAAGACACCATTGGTTCGGTTTAGGTTTTACTCCAAAAGACTACACACTGGCAACGAAAAATTGATTCTATATATAAGATTACACATGACTTGTCACCTTTAATTTGTGGCCATTCATCGGTCGGGTCCAGTTATTAGGGTTTCGTCTTGGCCATTAGTATTGCGACGGCGTCACCTTATGCTTGTGACGTGTCCTCTTCTATCTCGGCGTCGTCGGATCAAATCTAGGTCGATCGAGGCGCGGCGCTACTCTTTTAAAACCGAAGCCGTCACTTGTAAAGAGCAATTTGGCTCTTGAGTCGCCACAAAACTTGTTCGATGGCGTCTCTAGTAGAACCTCGACGCCGTACTTGTAGAACGGCGATCCGCCCCTTCAGTTCCAGAAGCTTGAGTGTCTCGATTCTTGACTTTGGCCATTTTCTTCGTATATTCGCGCTTTTTCATCCGAATAAGTGTCATTCCAGCATTTTGCCTTCAAGATACCTAAAAAGTGAAAATGAACGATATTAAGTAATAACGGATACAAAAGTGATCAAATAAAGGCTTAAACGACCCTCAAAAAGGTACATTTTAAAACCTTATCAAATATCCCTACACTTGGTATTTGCTTGTCCTCAAGCAAATGTGCTTTAGCCAATTAATTTATAAGTTAGAGGTCATGAAGCATTAGTTTAGAATGATCCACAACACATATAAGCCCCGCAAAAGTCATAACAAGCACAGAAATTACATACTAGCACCTCACATGGGGTGTTTGGGTACTCATATCTCTCGGGTGTATATGAGATATAACAAGTTGGAAATGGAAGATAAACACTCATTAACCGGTCCTAGTACATAGATTACCATAGGCTTGAGACTAGATCAAACCTCCATCGCTTTGGCGTAAGCACATAGGAAAGACTATCCAAGAGGTCTTTTAAAGGGTTGTAATGATAGGAAACTACATTGGTGGAAACAAAGGGTTTGGTGGGATAGGTAATTTAGTGGTGGCAAGTCAAAAATCTTTATGTTATACGCATGTGAAGAATGGCGTTGCTAAGCCCAGACTCGACACTCTAACCTCTAGATAACTGAAACAAACAAACATAAATTTAAAGATAGATGTAGGATGTTAGCCCGTATGTCTTCTTTTTTTTTTTTTGACTCTATTTTTTTTCTTTTTCTCTTTGTCTATTTTTTTCGATTTTTTTCCCATACACTTTTACTCTACCATCCTCTACGATAACATCAAAATGATAGGGATTTATAGGCACATCCCTACACTTGAGTTTTTATCACTCTAACACTAATTTGACCCGAATTGAAAAGATCAAAACACTTGGAGTACATTATTACGCAAATAAAGGGAATTTGAATTTAACATTCCCTTCCCGTCATTTCATAAAATTTAACTTTTCCCATGAGTCCCAATCGTCCCAAAACTGTGTACAAATGATATGAATCGACTTAGCAACTTATGCAAGTAACTAGATAATTGAACTGTAAACATAAACACAACAATTAAGGAATCATAACTAGGCTAGCACCAGAGGTGCTTAGCCGATCATATTTTAATGAAACAATCAATTCAATGTTTGACATAATGAAATACATGAATCGAAAGTAAAACAAATGATAAATCGCTAATGCTTATCGTTAGGGAGTGATTTCTCCCTTGGAGATAGCTCTGTATGCTCCTCAAGATATGCCTTCAGCCCCCTACTCACGCTCTCTGCTTTGTGTGTGCAGTGAATGATATGAAATGCAAAATTTAGGGCTGGTATTCAAAGGCCAGATCTAGTTACGGTGTAACTAAAGTTGAGAGTTACGTAAGTAACCTGATATCTTCATAAAATGCTCACGGAAGCTACGGTTTGCGTAAAACATGGAATGAGTTACGCCGTATCTTCAATACAGGTTACAAAATCATAGTTACGCCGTAATCATTGGAAAGAGTTACAGCGTATCTTGCAGCGGCGTGGAACTTCATTTGACCTAATTGGTTACGGCGTAATCCTTAGATGGGGTTACGCCGTAATCTTCTGCTAAGTTGGCCTTGTGGAACACGCAAGAGTTACGGCGTAATGTGAGAGAAGAGTTACGCCGTAATTACTTCAAAATGGGCATACTATCATATATCTTTAATAAACTCTCAAAATCCGTGGTCTCTTTAGCTACAATGCTCGTAATTTACCTGAAAGTGAAATATAGAGGAAAACAAGCGTAAATCCATATAAATGATATAAAGTACGAGCATTATCGGAGGAAATTGACACTTAATATTCAGGATTATTTTATGTTATCAATATATATGGTCAAGTGTCTGTAAGATTGAATGAACGAAAAATTGCAAGTATCAATCAAGTATATTCATATATATTAACTATGATTTGTTCATCATAGCAAGTTTTAATCCAACACAAACACATTGAATTGGATATTCATTTTTTTTGTGAACAGGTTGCTTGTGGTCAAGTTCAGGTATTGCATGTCCCTTCTCGATATCAGCTAGCCGACATCTTTACCAAAGGACTTCCTCGTGTGGTCTTTGATGATTTCCGAGACAGTCTCAGCATACGTCCTCCTACCGCTTCGAGTGCGGGGGACTATTAGATATATTTGTATAACAAACTTTTAGATAAGTTTGGAATGTATTTGTATATATCTAGTCCATAAGTTTAGAATGTATTTATGTTTATCTAAACCATAAAGGTCTCGTAGGTTGTTATGTACACTGTGTATTTATATATTGAATCATAATGAATGAGAACGCATCGCTTCTATTCTTTCATGCAGTCATTGGATCAAGATGCTCGAAAGGGTCTAACACCAAAAAAATAGCTAAATTTGCCAAAGCTGGTGTTAAGGCACAAATGGCTTCATCCATGTCAGTGTAAACAGTGAATTCACACAATCAGAATAGCTGCTAAGTTGCATATTCACTTTATTTTCCTGGAGAATATCCATTAATGTTTTACATAAATGAAAAACTATATATAATCAGATGACATCACCATTAATGTTTCCCCGGTGCTACAATATATGAGCTGAGTATCTCCACAACTAAGAGGAAACAAATTAAGCATGAAGTATAATGGGATTAATGGCATAATTGCATAACGTCATTGTAGGTAACGTCCTTTATTCTATCTGGTAGGTTATCAAGTTTCCTCTATATTTCTTAGCAAAATTTGCACTTCCACTTTTCATATGAACAATACGTGTATTATCTTTCTTATTTAGGTTGACCCACAACGACCCTCATGATGTATGTAATCTAATGACTGCATTTTTTTTCTGCAATGAGCAGGTGCAAGCAGACACCATGTCTCAAAGAGAAATTGCTGAATCGATGGGACTTGGCAATTTGTTATGACACCCATGAACTTGGTGGTCTATGTAATCGTTGGATTGCTGCTACCCATGTAACTAAATCTTTTAGTAAACAATTGTTTTCTGATTATACATATTTCGCGATTTCTTCCATCGAGTATGTGGTTGTCGATAGAAACACTTTCTTTACTTATGTAAATGCATCTAAATTGTGCAATCTTTAACGTAGCAAAGCTTATATTGTTTTTGTATTTACAACTATTTAACGCGCGGGGTTTCAATCCTCGTTATTACAAACTTTAAAAAAGATGTTAATTAATTAGTTACTGGCAAAACTGTTATTTTGCAAAAAGTAAAAGAGACAAAACAGTAATAGTTATGTTTTTTCTTAACGATGTTTTTTATTGACAAACAATTATTTTAAGACGGAGGAAGTATTATTTTCTTTGAGGAACCACTACATGCCGTTTTTGTTATTTATGAATTTTAAACTTTGAAGCATTCGATGAAAGCGAAGTTGCCTATACGCTAGAGATAATTTGTCTAATCTTAATGGTCAAAAGTCAATAGTCTTTGCAATAATGCAAAAACCAGACAACCATGGCCCTCCATCCATTAAACATAACACAGGAACACCACACACATCCACATCTATCTTGCAGTGACTTTAAATAAAAGAAGTATTTTTTGTTATAAATATCCCACGACATAAATGTTAATATTGATAGAGTAAATTGCATAAATGGTTTATGAGGTTTGCTCAAATTGCATATTTTGTCCCTGAGTTTTTGAAAGTGCAGGCGGCTTCCCTGTGAGGAAAAGTTGAGTTCATTTTAGTCCCTGACCAAATTGAAATGACTGAAATACCCTCGTCTTCACCCCTTTGAATTTCCAGACACGAAATCTGCAATTTGAAGCCACATCAACATTTGAATATCCCCTTTCAATTTCGGATAAAATTTTTATAAATTGTTTTTAAAACATTCCGTCAAAAATTTCTTTTAAAAAAATTCCGTAAAAAAATTTCTTTTAAATTTTGTTGAAAATTTGTTTTTTAAACTTTTTTCTTTTTTACGGAATTTTTTATAAAAAATTTTCTTTTTTCTTTTTTTAATACTTTTTGACGGAATTTTTTTATAAAATTTTGCCCAAAATTATTCAAAAAATAAAAAAGAAATTTTTTTTTTGAAATTTTTTATAAAAAAATTCCGTCAAAAGTATTCAAAAAAGAAAAAAGAACATTTTTTGTCGAAATTTTTTATAAATTTTCGGATTTTTTAGAAATTTTTTTATATAATTTGCGGATTTTTTTATAAAATTTTTGGAATTTTTTGTAAAATTTTTATAAAATATTTGGAATTTTTTATAATTATTTTATATAAAATTTTTGGATTTTATAAAAATTTTATCGGAAATTCAAAGGAGAAATTCAAATGGTCCATGTGTTTCTTCAAATTGCAGATTTCGTCTCTGGAAATTCAAAAGGGATGAAGACGAGAGTATTTCAGTTATTTCAATTTGGTCAGGGACTAAAATGAACTCAACTTTTCCCTTGAGGGGAGGCCCTTGCTTTCAGCTAGGGGCCGAAACATGCATTTGAGCAAACCACAGGGACCATTTATGCAATTTACTCATATCGATATATTAAAAGAAATAATTGATTTCGTTACAACAAAAGACCATCTTATGGATTTATACAATAATATTCCAGCGTATAAGTTCACTTATAAGCTTAAAAGCAATATGTAATATCACTAATATATGTAACTTTACCATCATTATCATCATATATTATGATTTTCCTTATAATATATTAACACAATGCATACACTTACATATAGAAGTAAACACCAGTCTAATCAATAGTATAAGAAAACTTTGTAAAATAGCTAGTACATATAATACCGTGTACGGGTTAATATACAAATATATTACTAAACTTTTCAAAGTCTAAGTTACTGAACTTTTATTTTGTTCACTTAGGTTAGTGAATTTATAAAAGCATTTTTTAGTGTTGATAAGAGTGATTTA
Organism: Chrysanthemum makinoi; assembly: GCA_910596185.1. Lineage (NCBI taxonomy): Eukaryota > Viridiplantae > Streptophyta > Magnoliopsida > Asterales > Asteraceae > Chrysanthemum > Chrysanthemum makinoi. The sequence goes on from OU343217.1 coordinate 10,887,732, forward strand.
ATCATATATTTTTGAATATGTTAAGTAACATAAATGTTGTGTTTAAGTTCAGTGTTGTTTATGAATAATTTTTACAAGTTTAGTGACCTCAAATGTCATGTTTTATATGTTCAGTAACCTAAGAGAATTAAATGAAAATTTAGTAAATTAGACAAACTTATTTAGAAAGTTTAGTAACATATTTGTATATATTAACCCTACCGTGTACATACGAATCCAAAATCTAATTAACGAAGTAGAAAATAAAATTATATATAATGATGGACTAAAAATACAAATCTCTTTCTATCTATAAGTGAAGAATCAATTTAAGATTTGGCAATTATTTATGGAATTTCTTCCTTCTTTCTTAAAATGATAGAATTCTTTATTTATTTTACGAATTTTTTTCAGATATAATAGAATTGATAAATCTTTCTTTTTTTATTGCTTGCTTTCTCCTGACCCCTTACGTATACTTCACTCGTTGGGTTTAGCTATCAAATTCAAATCTTGAACAAGAATTGATCGATAGAAGTGTTAGCTGGAGGTGAGCATGAGTTCAGAGTTAGCATCGAAGGATGAAAAAAGACCCTCGGTTGGAATGCCATCAACACCAAAAGGCACATATAGCCATGCCATGAGATACAAAAGGCTAGCCAACAAATGATAAGAAGCGAACGCACGTGAAGCAAGGGGATGGAGTCCGACGATTGAGGACCACACATATTAACGATAAATAAAATGAAAACCGATACTTAATTTTGAACTTGGACATACGTACTGACCAGGAAGCCGAGTTAAAAGTAAGGCTTTAAGCTAATTAGGAATAATAAAAGGGAGGTACATGGGGAAGTCTCTTTAATATCCTAATTTCCACTTTGTTTATTTTCATAAACAAAACAAAGAAAAATTATGAGAAATTAGCGTTTTGTGAACAATGTTTGTTTGACAGCAAGCGTTTATGAGCGTTTTGTAGCGAATAACAACTAATGTTTAACCTTGTACATGATGTTTGTTTGGCAACAAGCAACCAATGTTTGTATTTTTTAAACGGTCCAAATGAAAATGTTACTTCTAGTAGCATTTATTAACAACTACCTTTTACACTTAGTAATAATAGTTATACAACTATGTTAACGAACACTTTTATAAAAATAAACCAAATTCTACTTAATACCACCGCTTCTTGCTACCATTTCGTGCTATCGCTAATTTCGTCAAGCATACCTTAATTGGATTATCTATAAGGTTTGAAAGATTGCTCCTTGTTTAGCACCCAATCCTCACCTTTTAACAAATAAAAGAGGAATGCCGAGAACGAGAATCAGTATCAAAAATCCAAAAGAATATACTGATAAAGGCTAGCAAATTAGGTAACCGTCTTCCCTTGATAACCTGTGCATTCCATATATGTTGCATGTGCAGTAGTGTAATTTTGCATGTTCTTTCTCTTACAATAAAAATGTGGACACGTTTATTTAAAAAATATATAGAAAAAGGTCAGCGAAAAATTCATGGTTGTAAATATCGCTCGGCGGTCGATCACCGCCAAGCGCCATATCGGTCTTGGCGGTGATATATCAGTGATATATCGGAGACCATAAATTATAACGGAATTTATTTAAAAAAATAAATATTAGCAATATCATAACAAAATAAGTTAATAACCACAAAAAAACTAAAAAGTTTAACATCCTTGAAAAAATAAAGCATAATCATGTTTATCAATTTATAAAAAATAAAATAAAAAAAAAATCCGAGTTTGACCGATTTTTTACCTAGTTTGACCGATTTTCAACGATTTATCACCGATTTTGACCGATTTATCACATTTTTGACCAAACCGATAAGCAAAATATCGTATCGGTTAGACACGCCGTCGCGATATATCACACATATATCGGCCGCCAAGACCGATATTTACAACACTGGAAAAATTTATATCACGGGTTAAAGGAATTATCAATACTAGACGCGTTTTTAAGAAGCGGATTGCATAAAATGTCTTAATTTCTTTCAATTCAATTTAAGGTCTTCACTTTTTTCTTCCAATTTAGTGTATCTACTTTTTAGTTACTGATGTTAGATGATTTATAGATTCTTGGTTACCACCACCATACTCCAACTTCTCCGACCAAATTCCCGCCAACTTCCATCTAGTTTCTTTTAATCACATTTTTTTCAATTTTAGTGTTGATAAACAGCATATTTTAAACAGCATTATTTAGTGTTAATCACATTATCCACATTTTTTAGGATTAGAAAGAAAGGGGACACCAGTAACAAGTGGTTCGACTTCTAAATGTCTTACCACATGGAAGAAAAACTCACTAGTAACATGCAGTGAAATCAGACTACAACTTTCCACTATCACTACTTTACTACTTATATCCATTTATGAGCAATAAGACACTCCTTATAACAGGATTTGATTGGGTGTGATACTTCTGTGGTGTACATTTCAAACATCTAAAGTTGATGTCAAAAAACTATTTAAGTAAGTTTGTTCGGTTACAGGTTTGAATCACGTTTACCCGAATGAGCTATGTGAAGCTTTGCAATGGCTTAGTTAAACGTTGCCACTTGCCACCTCCCCAAACTTTTCCCATTGTACAACTGCCAACGGTGAGCATGGTCTAAGTATAGTCCGTTATATCATTAAACTCTATAGAAGTTAATATTAGAGAATAAATAGGCCCAAGCCCGGTTTGTGGGTTTAGCATGGGGTTTTCATTATAAATAATGTAATAATAGTTATACCTGGGTTTAATTTAATACAACACTGGTTTGAGCGGGTTTGATCTACTAAGGTGGTATGTTGAGACCTACTCAAAGCCACACCGTCAAACCTCCTATCTCCTATTTCTGTGCCTCTCCTTCTTCGCATGCTTCTCCTTCCAAACTCTCAATATCTCCAATTTTTTTTTTCCTATTCTTCTGAAACAAAAACCTTTGCCGTCATTGTTGACTATAGATCTCAACCTTGGCTTTGAAGACTTCAAGATTTGAAGATTTGTCTACATATGATTTACTGTTACAGAAAAAAAGAAAAAAGATATTTAATTTTTTTATGTCCGACTCATTCCCGGTCAACTTTGTTGGTGTCGAATCTGGGTTCTTATTCAGAACGATTGTTTGGGATCTTTGCGAATCTCGTTTTATTTTGATTGTTTTATTTTGTCTTTTTTAGTTTCATTCGAGCTAGCGATTTATATTTCGAGCTGCGAAATGATAGAGAATAAATAGGCAGCCGGTTTGTGGGTTTAGGGTATCTAGGGTTTTGCCATTATAAATAATGGTGAATAATAAAGTTATATCTACGGGTTTCATTGTCTAACAGTTAACACATTAATCAATGTAAATAGTTTAGATGCTGCTGTGATAATTCAATGAACGTTATAAAGTTTTAATGGGTTGTGGATATGAACACTAAAAGTGAAAAAATGTGATTAACACTAAATAATGATGTTTAAAATATGATGTATATGAACACTAAAAGTGAAAAAATGTGATTAAAAAAAAAGGTAGACGGAATTTGGTCGAAAAAGATAGAAGTATGGTGGTGGTAAACTGATAACTTATAATAGTCTAACATTGTAATTAAAAAAAAAGTTTGATACACTAAATTGGTGAAAAGAAGTGGAGTACCAAATTGAGGGGTACATTTTTGTGTGATTCACCCCTTTTATTAATTGATCGAGTCGCACATTTGGTTAAACTGTTTGCTTCAATGTGGTTGTTAAAATTATTTAAATGTTTGCTTGAATGTGTTAGTTGCAATTAAATGTTTGTTTAAAAAAGTTGGTAAAATTAAAATATATAGTTTTTTAAAAATATTTTTCCAAATATTATTATATAAAGTTTAAAAAAAAATTACATAAGTCGTTGTTATAACCACATATATTTATTTTCATATCACAATAAAATGCTAACATTTGATATTTATATTTTTGTTAATAATAATTTAGTTGTATTTAATTTTCAAGCCCGTGTAGACATGAGTTAAACTTAATAAAAGGAATAACATGAGTATTTATTGAACGAATATTGTAAAAGAAAATATTTTTTCATATATCCTTACTAACATTCATAAAGAAGAATAATATGAGTTGTTTGTATACGTACAACATCGCATATTTATTTACGGACACAATAACTCATTTTATAATCCCGTGCATATACATGTTGTAGTTTTTAAAACAACATATATGCTGTATTTTTAAAATATAAAGTCTAGGGGTATAAAATCTAAGGTAGTATTCGTTTATTTTTAAAAGTTATTAAAAACATGAAAACAAATATGTTTACGATTAAGTGCATATAATTTATTTTAAATTCAACAACTAAAATTTTATAAATTAACTCATCTTTTTTAAGGTTTTGTTTTCATAAATTTGACACTTACATTTTCGTATTTTTTCATCAAATTTATCAAAGTTTGACCAGTTTTTTTATTTTGATCTTCAATTAGCCAATAAAAACGTTCGATTTTGCCACGTGTCAGAAATCACATGTTATTAAACACTAATTTGAATATTCAAAATATCTAAACATATAATAAATTGAACATAACTTTTTTACAATATTTTAAAAGTTTCACCGTTCTTTTCGTTTACTAGACATTCATAGCTTTCCAACCACATATAACACATTATATTTCGAGTTGTAGATTTTTTTTTTTTTTTTAAATGCAATTTTAACTATCTCACAATATTCTCACATGTCCTAAGCAGGACTTGAACCCACAACCATTTGGTTGGGGAGCTTCTCACACAACATGGGTAGCATTGGGACACAAGCCCTTTGTTCGAGTTGTAGATTAATCCAGTTACTACATGTCTTTGTTTTCACATGTGATTATAGAAGTTTCAAGAATGAATTGTAATAATCTCTATTTCAAATATAGTGTGTGATATATGATTCGAAAGCCATGAATATGTGTTTTTCATTGCAAAAAATGAGAAAATTTTATGATTTGTAGACAAATACTTATATCAATATTAGAAAAAATATTTAGTGTTCAAGCTTCGAATTAGTGTCAAACCACATGTGTTATTTAATGCGAATTTCAATACCGAAAATGAAACGCGGAAAAAAGACAAAAAAAAAAGTTTGTCGAAAGTGTATCAAAATGCTTGTTTATAGAAACATAATTAAATGCTCGTCGTAACGGTATAATTTGTTTTGTCTAACAATTAATAGTTCATGAAATATTTATATTTAAAAAATGGAAAAATTTACACGTTTGGTCCCTGTGGTTTGCTCAGATTTCATGTTTAGTCCCTAAGTCGTTTTAATTACACCAGAGATACCTATTTTTTAAACGTTGCACTCATTTAGTCCCTATTTTGGATGGGACGTTAGTTTATCCGTTAAGTGTTTGCACCGTTAGTCCACCCGTTAAATTTTTTTGCACCATTAGTCCTATTTTTTCAAATAATAGTTTCGCCAGTTAGTCCCTCCGTTATTAATAGTCTTCACCCGTTTTTTTACGTTTTTGTCCGTTTTTATCTATTTTACGTTTGTTGTCTATTTTTTACGTTTTTATCCGTTTTCGTCTGTTTTTATATGTTTTCGTCCGTATTTTTACGTTTTTGTCTATTTTTATCCGTTTTCGTTCGTTTTTTATACGTTTTCGACCGTTTTTTACGTTTTGGTTCGTTTACATTCGTTTTTTTATCCGTTTTTGCTCATTTCTTACATTTTTGTCCGTTTTCATTCGCTTTCTTATCCGTTTTCGCACGTTGTTTATGTTTATATATGTTTTCGTCCGTTTTTTAACGTTTTTGTTCGTTTTTATCCGTTTCGCCCGTTTTTTTACGTTTTCGCCCGCTTTTTACGTTTTATCGGTTTTTTATCTGTTTTCGACCATTTTTACGTTTTTGTCCGTTTTTATCCGTTTTCGTTCATTTTTATCCGTTTTCGCCCATTTTTTACGTTTTATCCGTTTTCATTAGTTTTTTTTTCATTTTCGCCCGTTTTTTAATGTTTTTCATCGGTTTTTTACGTTTTTATCTATTTTCGTCTGTTTTTATATGTTTTCGTCCGTTTTATTTTGTTATTGTCCATTTTAATCTGTTTTCGTCCTTTTTTTATATGTTTTCGTCAGTTATTTTACATTTTTGTCTGTTTTTACATGTTTTCGTCAGTTTTGTCTTTTTTTCCCCTTTTTGCCAGTTTTTATCCGGAACAAAAAGTAAAAAATGGGGCGAAAACTACCTAAAAATGAACGAAATCATAAAAAAATAGACAAAACGAAAAAAAACGGACGAAAACGTAAAAAAAGGAGCGAAATTACCTAAAAACGGACGAAAGCGTATAAAAACAGAAAAACACATAAATGAAGGATGAAAACGTATTAAAACAGACAAAAACGTAAAAAATGGATGAAAACATATAAAAACGAACGAACATGGATAAAAACAAACAAAAACCTAAATAACGGACGAAAACATAACAACAGACGAAAACGAATAAAAATGTAAAAAAACGGACCAAAAATGTAATAATAATGGCAAAAAAATATAAAAATGAACAAAAAAGGATAAAACGGATAAAAACGTAAAAAAGGATGAAAAACGTAAAAAAAAAAAAGGCGAAAACGGACAAAAACGTAAAAAAACGAATGAAAACGGATAAAAACAGACAAAAACAGGCAAAAACGTAAAAAAAGACGGACAAAAACGTAAAAAACGGACGAAAACATTAAAAAAAACGTAAAAAAAAACGTGCGAAAACAGATAAAAACGGATAAAACCTTAAAGAATGGGCAAAAACGGACAAAAACGTGAAAAAACGAACAAAAACATATAAAAACAGACGAAAACGAATAAAAATGTAAATAACGAACGAAAAACGTAACAAATGGGGGAAAACGGATAAAAAAACGAATGAAAACGGATTAAACTGACAAAAACTGTCACACCCCCAAAATGCCTGTTTTGCAGCGGAATGAATTCTGGGGATGTACCCCATAGCATCACATTCTGATTATATTGAACGACCTAAAGTGTCGTTTGGAAAGCACATCGTTTGATATAATAAAACATTCAGAGTTTACAAAAGATATGTCCCAAAAAGGTAGTCAACATTTGTGGAAATAAGTTTGTTAAAATCCAAACGATGTTTTAAAGTGCGTAAAATCCATGTGAGACGCGTCGTCACCGCGACTCTATGATAAGTCCTTATGCATGCCATGAAGTATATATCTTAGATACCTGAAAATACATTGCTAAAAGTGTCAACACAAAGGTTGAGTGAGTTCATAGAGTTTATGTAAATGTTTTATCACATTACTACAGTATAGGCCATGTATGACAAATATGTCACATAAAAAAAATGTTACAATTGCTATAAGCACATGACACCGAAGCTAGACTGATCATGATGTTCACCCCAGATTGTTTTGCCAAACAGCTCAAATTATGATATTAAATGAAATGCATCCGTTTGACCGGTTGGAACCACCAACCCGGATGGAGGAGTCACCCTCAATAGATCTATTCACTCACCCGCCTCCGAAATTAACGGTTCATGATTATGAAATGGGACATTCAATTGGCAATGAGGTAACTTAAGCAATGTAATGAATTTGATATACTTGGTATCATAATAAAAATGATGTGCAATGTATTCTCCCCGTAGGTTTGAAATAAAGTATAAATTTGAAAGACGGGGCTATGAAAACTCACCTGATACAATGATTTGATGATATAGTGGCAATACTGAAATGGGGTGCAATTTCTATATGCAACCTAATATGAATGATATGATCTATTATAAATCATGAATATATATCGTACATGCAAATCCACATGTAATCTATACCACTTGTGCAGTTTTAAAAATAGAGTTTATCGTCGAAATATATGTTTATGACATCTTGTCAAGTTACAAAATACTTTACAAGTATTTACGTTGAAACAACATCCTACGATAGTCGTTTAGTGATTTATCAAGAAATTATAGCTTTTCGTCGCAAAATAATGTACCGATAATTCGTGAAAGTGACTAAATGGCCTCGAAAAGCTAGTCGTAAAATAGTGAATATCGAGTGTTAGGAAACAAACTCAATGATTTTAGAAAGCTTGTAACATTATCTAAAAGTCATAACACTAACGAGTTCCGATCATAAAGAAAAATAATGGTGAAGTGAGGTAGTTGAGCTAAAAATGTAGTTTATGGGTAGTTTTCGAGAAAGTTTGAGTGGTCGTAGTTTACTCGTTAGAACTCTGTTTGACGAACGGTTGAACATTTTAAAAAATAGGCTAGGAGAACTCACTTTTACTAGAAGACATCGTTTTCTCAAAAGTATTCTATCGATATACAAAATGGCTTCAAACATGGTCACTTGCGATAACCACTTTGGTCTAGTATAAAATATATAAGTGTTAATACTTGTGAAAATAAGTACGATAGCCATAATTTATCCCAATTACAATTACACATTCAAAAATATTAATCCGGTTCGTTAAGCCACAACAAGCTATCCATTGGACTAGATTCGTGTGCTAAAACAATACCGATCCAAACGCTCCTTTATATTTTAATAAACCCTCACGCTTATAAAATATCGTTTTTATAAGGTTTCTAACGTTTCCTAATAATTTATATGTGATACAATAGCATTTGGTAAGGTTTTCAAAGCTCAAATGGACTCGAAAACGCTTAAAAACACCAATTTTATTTCCAATCAGCTATGGGTACTTTGACTTTTTCAGAAAAACTATCCGTCTTTGACCATGCTTAAATCTCTCATTTTACACTTTTAAGCTTAAAAATCATGCGGGTAATAGTAAAACATCATTTCGGACAACTTTTGTGTTTTACACTTAAGCCGGTTCGGACCCGAAGGGGGTCAAAATCTCGATTTAAAATCATATCAGCATGTATATTTTTACAAAATGCTGTTAAAAATTATAGGTTTCGCTAAACTTTAATTAGCCATAATTTCTTCGTTTTAAATCCGTTTTCTACGTTTTATATATCCTTGGAATCGTGACAGTATGTATTAGTATATTTTTGATAAATCGAATCTTCTAGTTTATGTTTACAACTCGTTTTTGACCTTTGAAAAACCCTTGACAGCAAGTATATTTTCAGAAAAATAGTTTTCGTCGTTAAACTTGAAAATAGCGTAACTTCTTCGTTATAAATCCGTTTTAGTTGGCGGCCACGGTTTCGTTTTAAAGTATATTTTCTGAATATCTAGCCCAAAATAATTCAAGACCTGTCGAAATTTCCAGATTTTGTAAAAACGATCAGACCTCAATTCTAAGTTGTCGAAAATGATTTTTCTATCGTAATACTTGTTTCAACCACTTCAAATCAACACCAAATCTACTCTAATCCTACCATACACCTTATTAGGGTGTCATGGGTTCCTAAAATTCGTCAACAATGATAAATTTTATGAGAATAATTATAGGATAGTTTATACTCATAATAAGTACTAAAAACAAATAAAAGTAGTATAAACTCATGAGAATACTTGCATATATACTACTAGGATATATAAATAGATCAAATGCGATTATGAAAGGGTAAGAAAAATATTAGAGAAGCTTACTAGTTGTATGAAGAGGTTATAGGCAACAAGGTACTTAAATACTTCTTGGTTTTTATCTCAAAACCTTATATAGAAGTAAACTATAGTTGATTAAACACTTGAGCTATGAAAATTATATGATCTTCTTCTTCTTTTTCTTATAGCAGCCAAACCACAAAGATGGTAGAGAGAGTTGCTAGTTTATTACACTTTTACAAATTTGATTTATGTGTTTATTTAGAAAAATATATGCAAGTATCATGAATTATCTTGCATCAATGGCAAAATTGTAAATTCTTGGTCAAATTAGAAGTCAACATGGTGACATGGGAGGGGGTGTCGGCAAAAGATAAAGGTGCAAGATTTTTGGTAAAAATTTTCTAATAAAATGTATATATAACTTAATATTAATTAAATTAAGTTTAGATATTTAGTTATTAGATATAGAGTTGGCTAGAAATTGATTTTAACGGAATAAAATAAAATATATTGAAGTCATAAAAATTATAAAATTACATTTCTCACAAGTATCGGGTGAATAAATAATTATCGTATAGAAAATTCGTAAATCGTCGTGAATATATATATATATATATATATATATATATATATATATATATATATATATATATATATATATATATATATATATATATATATATATATATTACAATATATATACAAAATAAATCCAAAACATCGGGTAAACTAATAATATAATTTTATAGTCTTAAAATGAGTATAAAAATATATCGGGACAATTTTCGGAAGTGTGGATTAATTATTTAAAATAAATGATAAATGCGATAGCGTTTATTTAATAAATAAATATACGTTAATGAAATATGCAAACCCATGCATAAATTAATATGAAGATGATGTTACTGATGATATGTAGACTAATTCTAGTCTATATGAAATATCCTCAATGATGTTCCATGAATACGCAGCTTAACCCTCCAGGTTACGCGTATTTGATACTCGTAAACCTAGTTTACGAAAAATAATGAATAGTGACTCATGAATAGTGATTTTCTCCGTGATAAATAGTGTTTCGTGAATAGTAAAGTTTTGAAATACCCTTTCAAAATATCAAAGCGACTTCAAAAATGATGAATAGTAAAATGATGAATAGTAACCGATGAATAGTAAATTCCCAATATGAATAGTAAAATTTTCAAAGTTTGTAAAATGACCTGAAATTACGAGTTGTCACAAAAACATTAAAAAAAAACAGGTGAAAACTATTATTAACGGAGGGACTAACTGGCGAAAACTATTATTTGAAAAATAGGACTAACGGTGCAAAAATTATTAACAGAGGGACTAACGGTGCAAACACTTAACGGAGAAAACGGATTAAAAGTAACAAAAACATAAGAAAACGGGTGAAAACTATTATTAACGGAGGGACTAACTGGCGAAAACTATTATTTTAAAAAATAGGACTAATGGTGCAAAAATTATTAACAGAGGGACTAACGGTGCAAACACTTAACGCAGAAACTAACAGTCCATCCAAAATAGGGACTAAATGAGTGCAAGGTTTCAAAAATTGGTATCTCTGGTTTAATTAAAACGAGTTAGGGACTAAACATGAAATATGAGCAAACTGAAGGGACCAAACGTGTAATTTTTTCTAAAAAATAAATAGGTATAATTGAACTTTTAATTTAAATATTAATTAGTATTCTCTTTTTTTCAACAACAGAGTAAGGCCCGTTTGGTTTATGAATGGGTTTAGATTCGGATTCGGATTTTGATTTGGATTTGTGAGGAATGAAAATTTAAAAAGAGAAAATATATTATAATTTATATAATAGTTAAA
>OU343217.1:10899188-11012064 GCA_910596185.1 Chrysanthemum makinoi
TATCCAATTCAATGTGTTTGTGTTGGAATAAAACTTGTTATGATGAACAAATCATAGGTAATATATATGAATATACTTGATTGATACTTGCAATTTTTCGTTCATTCAATCTTACAAGTATTAATTTTGACCATATATATTGATAACATCAAATAATCCTGAATATTAAGTGTCAATTTCCTCCCATAATGCTCTCTGACTTTTATATTATTTATATGGATTTACGCTTGTTTTCCTCTATATTTCACTTTCAGGTAAATTACGAGCATTGTAGCTAAAGAGACCACGGATTTTGAGAGTTTATTAAAGATATATGATAGTATGCCCATTTTGAAGTAATTACGGCGTAACTCTTCTCTCACATTACTGCACTCTTATGTTCCACAAGGCCAACTCAGCAGAAGATTACGGCGTAACCCCATCTAAGGATTACGCCGTAACCAATTAGGTCAAATGAAGTTCCACGTCGCTGCAAGATACACCGTAACTCTTTCCAATGATTACGGCGTAACTATGATTTTGTAACCTGTATTGAAGATACGGCGTAACTCATTCCATGTTTTACGCCGTAACCAGTTTTCCAGAGCATTTTATGAAGATATCAAGGTTACGGCGTAACTCTCAACTTTAGTTACACTGTAACTAGATCTGGCCTTTAAATACCAACCCTAAATTTTTTGCATATCATTCACTGCACACACAAAGCAGAGAACGTGAGTAGGGGGCTGAAGGCATATCTTGAGGAGCATACAGAGCTATCTCCAAGGGAGAAATCACTCCCTAACGATAAGCATTAGCGATTTATCATTTGTTTTAATTTCGATTCATGTATTTCATTATGTCAAACATTGAATTGATTGTTTCATTAAAATATGATCGGCTAAGCACCTCTGGTGCTAGCCTAGTTACGATTCCTTAATTGTTGTGTTTATGTTTACAGTTCAATTATCTAGTTACTTGCATAAGTTGCTAAGTCGATTCATATCCTTTGTACACAGTTTTGGGACGATTGGGACTCACGGGAAAAGTTAAATTTTATGAAATGATAGGAAGGGAACGTTAAATTCAAATTCCCTTTATTTGCGTAAGAGTTAATTACATAAATCGTCCTTGTGGTTTGGTCAAAATTACGGATCTTGTCCCTATACTTTTTTTTCAGTGCGTTTCGTCCCTGTAGTTTACAAATCTTACGGATTTTGTCCCTGATCCGACCCAGTCCGTTAAGTATTTTGCGCTGTTAGTCCTTCGTTAGTGCAGTCCGTTAAGTGTTTTGCGTTGTTAGTCCTTCGTTAATAAATTTGCAATCGTTAGTCCTTATTTTTTAAAATATAGTTTTCCCAATTAGTCCCTCCGCATAATAGTTATCGCACGCATTTTTACGCTTTTGTCCGTTTTTATCCGTTTTCGCTTTTTTATCCGTTTTCCCCTCGTTTTTTTTCGTTTTTAACCCTTTTCGTCTGTTTTTATATGCTTTCGTCTGTTTTTACGCTTTTGTCTGTTTTTTATCCGTTTTCGACCGTTTTTTTACATTTTTATTCGTTACTGTTTTTTAGTTTTTGTCCGCTTAAGGTTTTACGTTTGCTCTGCTTTTCTTACATTTTGAAAAAAAAATATATCAAATTTAAAAAAAAATTGATTAAAAAATTAAACAAAAATTTTTAACAAAAATATTTTTTTTCAAATATTTTTTAAAAAAAAACGGACATATTGAAAAAAAAATTCTGAAAAATATTTTTTTCAAATATTTTTTTTTTAAATCTTAAAAATTTCCAAAAATATTGAAAAACGGACATATTTTAAAAAAAATATATATATATTTGAAAAATATTTTTTTTATTCCAATTTTTTTTTTTTGAAATTTTTTATTCATTTTTTTTTAAATGGACAAAAACTATAAAAAATGAAAGAAAAACCGATAAAAACGTACGAAAAACGGACAAAACGTAAGAACAACGGACAAAACGAAAGAAAACAGACAAAAATTTAAGAAAAACGGACAAAAATGGATGAAAACCGATAAAAACGTAAGAAAAACGGACAAAACGTATGAAAAATGGACAAAAACTATAAAAAAACGAAAGAAAATGGACGAAAAACGTAAAAAAAACGGGGAGAAACGGATAAAAAATGAACGAAAACGGATAAAACGGACGAAAACGGGTGAAAACTATTATTAACGGAGGGACTAATTGGGGAAAACTATATTTTAAAAAATAAGGACTAACGGAGCAAAATTTATTAACGGTAAGGACTAACAGCGAAACACTTAACGGACTGCACTAACGAAGGACTAACAGCGCAAAACACTTAACGGACTGGGTCGGATCAGGGACAAAATCCGTAAGATTTGTAAACCACAGGGACGAAACGCACTGAAAAAAAGGTATAGGGACAAGATCCATAATTTTGACCAAACCACAAGGACGATTTATGTAATTAACTCTTTGCGTAATAATGTACTCCAAGTGTTTTGATCTTTTCAATTCGGGTCAAATTAGTGTTAGAGTGATAAAATCTCAAGTGTAGGGATGTGCCTATAAATCCCTATCATTTTGATGTTATCGTAGAGGATGGTAGAGTAAAAGTGTATGGGAAAAAAATCGAAAAAAATAGACAAAGAGAAAAAGAAAAAAAATAGATTGTAAAAAAAAAAAAAAAAAAAAAAAAAAAAAAAAAAAAAAAAAAAAAGACATACGGGCTAACATCCTACATCTATCTTTAAATTTATGTTTGTTTGTTTCAGTTATCTAGAGGTTAGAGTGTCGAGTCTGGGCTTAGCAACGCCATTCTTCACATGTGTGTAACATAAAGATTTTTGACTTGCCACCACTAAATTACCTATCCCACCAAACCCTTTGTTTCCTTACCGTAAGTCTAGCATTACAACCCTTTAAAAGACCTCTTGGATAGTCTTTCCTAGGTGCTTACGCCAAAGCGATGGAGGTTTGATCTAGTCTCAAGCCTATGGTAATCTATGTACTAGGATCGGTTAATGAGTGTTTATCTTCCATTTCCAACTTGTTATATCTCATATACACCCGAGAGATGTGAGTACCCAAACACCCTATGTGAGTTATTGCCCCTTATCTGTTTTGCAGCGAATGAATTCTGGGATCGTCGCGCATCACAATCACTGCTATATTGAACGACCAAATGCTGGTGAAAACACATCGTTTGATTTATTAAAATAATCAGAGTTTACAAAGTATAGGTCCCAAATGAAAATCAACTTGTGCGTATAAATTTGATACAAGCCAAACGATGTTTTAAAGTGTATAAATCCATGTGAGATTAAGTCGTCACTCTACTGATAAGTTCACATGCATGCCATGAAGTGTATGCCTTAGATGACAGATGATAAACATGCTTGTGTCAACACAATGGTTGAGTGAGTTCATAGAGTTTTGCGTTGAAATATAAGCTTTAGAAATCGTTTATGTCAAAGGCATTGTAAATTCAGCCTTCCGCTACATACAAAACTTGCAACCGTGTTGACCCATCGCCAAGATGTGTATAATTTATGTTCAAAGTCCGCCTGGAAGCGCAGTGGATTCGAAACATTGACTACCCAATGCGACTCAAATATTCTCATCTTTCATAAGTACTCACCGTAGTTCCACATGGACCGAATTCAGACCGAATTTTTGGCCGGGCTTAGACAACCGTGACAGGTTATTAATAAAATTTTCACTATTCACCATCTATTCGACATCACTATTCATCGTCGAAATTAGTTTCGAGTATCAAATACGCCGTAACTGGGTTGCCGCGTATTCATGGAATATCATCAAGGACATTTTATATAGACTAGATTTAGTCTACATATCATCAATAACATCATTTCATATCGGTTCATGCATGGATTTGCATTTTTCAATTAGACGTTTATTTTCCTATAATAAGCTAAGCCCGTAAAAATATTTTGAAACATTGAACCGACACTTCAAAAACTACTTCCAGTATATTTTATACTCATTTTTAGACTATAAAAATTATATTAGTACCTTACCCGATGTTTTCAATTTATTTTGTATATAAATTGTTATGTATAAATATTTACCACGGTTTTCGTAAATTCAACATGATTATTTATTCATCAGTACTTGTGAGAAATGCATTTTTATAATTTTATGACTTCAATACATTTTATTTGAAATTATTATTCTAGTTAACGCTACAATTAATATCCATTTCTACTTACAAATTACACATTATACCTATATTTAAATACCTTTACTTAACAAGTAATACATTTAATTATTAAAACTACCCAACCCCCTAAACACTACATGGCCGGCCACCTTGTCACCAAAGGAGACCAATTTGGTCTTTGCTACTTAAAGATATTTGCATACTACTTGCATACTATTAGATATTATCTTCACTTCACACATACTAACACATACACTTAGGTGTAAAACACAAAATTCTCTCCCCATTCACCATGAAGGCCGGCCATAGCAAGAAACATGAAGAAACCATTAAATTTTCATGATCCAAGAATTAATCAAGTCCTAGGAATAATCTAGTTAGGGTTTTGAAATAAAAACCTCAAGATTATTAAGCATACTTTGCTCAAAAATTCATAATTATTCAAGTAAGCTTTTCATATACTTTACCAATCTTTCTTGATCATTCATGAGTTATTTTCATTATGCTTGAAAGAAAACATGCATGTTACATATGAGTTTATACAACTTTTAATGTTTTTATTACATATTATTAGTTATAATCATCCTATAAAAATTTATCTGTCACACCCCCAAATTATCTGTTTTGCAGCGGAATGGAATTCCTGTGGGTTGACTGTCATAGCATCACAATCACAGTTATATTGAACGACCTAAAGTGTCGTTTGGAAAACACATCGTTTGATTTATTAAAACAATCAGAGTTTACAAAGTATAGGTCCCAAATGAAAATCAACTTGTGCGGAAATAAATTTGATACAAGCCAAACGATGTTTTTAAAGTGTATAAATCCCATGTGAGACGCGTCGTCATCACGAATCTATGATAAGTCCACATGCATGCCATAAAGTGTATGCCTTAGATACCTGAGATAAAACATGCTTAAAAGTGTCAACACAATGGTTGAGTGAGTTCATAGAGTTTGCGTTAAAATATAAAGCCTTTCGAAATCGTTTATGCAGCAAAGGCATTGTAAATCCACTCAGTTCCAAGTTCCGCCCATACAAAACTTGCAACATGTGTGTTCACAACCCACTGCCAAGATGTGTATAATTTATGTTCAAGCACATGATGTCAAATGAATTCACAATAGTACCTAACTCGACGTAGAACAATGGCACATAATCAATAGTACTTGACTCAATGTATCGTAGTCAACCGACATAGAACATTATTCGACGTAGAACTATAGCACATAATCAATAGCACATGACTCAATGTATCAGTAGTCAACTGATATAGAACATTATTCGATGTAGAACTATAGCACAAAGAACAATATATAATACTATATTATTCAAGTAACATGTATTCCCCAAAGATAGTGGCCAAATGATTGAAAAATGGGGCTATGGAACTCACGGTAATCCGTAAAAGTTTAAAGTACTTGTGTAAATAAAAGCAAGTAGTTGAGCATGTATCTCCCCCAAAATATAGTACAAAAAAATTGAAAATGGGGCTATGAAAACTCACATGTTGCAATGATAATGATGATATAATGGCAATACTGAAATGAGGCGCAACCTCTGACCGTGACCTATTATGAATTATATGTTCTAATGTAAATCATGAAACAATGTCGTGCATGCAAATCGACATGTAATCTATACCACTTGTACATTTTTGAAAATAGAATTTATCGTCGAAATATATGTTTATGACATCTCGTCATGTTATAAAATACTTTACAAATATATACGTTGAATCAACATCCTACGATAGTCGTTTAGTGATTTATTATGAAACTATAATTTTTCGTCGTAAAATATTGTCATTTGACAATTTCATGAAAGTGACTAATCGGCATCGAAAAGCTAGTCGTAAAATGGTGCACGTCGAGTGTTAGGAAACAAACTCAACGGTTTTGGGAAGCTTGTATCATTATCTCAAAGTTTTAGCATTTAAGTTTTCATCCTAGAGGTCTCGATCATGGAGAAAAGTATAGGTGAAGTATGGTACTTGTATCCAAAATATTGTTTAAGGGTGGTTTTCGGCAAAGTTTAAGTGACCGTATTTTATTCGTTACAACTCCGCTTGACGAACGGTAGGAAATTTTGGAAAATATGCTTGGCGAACTTACTTTACTAGAAGACATCACTTTATAAAAAGTTCTACATCAATGTTAAAAACGACCTTCAACATGGTCACTTGTTGCCGTGATACTTGTCTAATAGAAATATAATAGTTTTTCTTATATAATAAAGTTACGGCAACTTTGTGTAAACGCGTATAATTTAATCGTTACAAGTCCGTTTTCTACGGTTTATATGTCCTTAGCTTCGTATCAAAGTATACTAATATATTTTTGATAAGTCGACACAATTTATAACGCCTAAGCCTCATTTTTGACTCGTACAAAGTAGAAGTAACATGCTGAATTTTCAGAATTTTATAGTTTTCGTCAGCCTAACTTGAAAAAATTCATAACTTCTTCGTTATAGCTCCGTTTTAATCCGTTCAAGCGCCACGTTTTCGTTTTAAAGTGTATTTTCTAAATATCTAGGCCAAAAATTTTTATCTACTGTCGAGATTTCCAGATTTCAAAAATACGGACAGACCCTTTAGAAAACTTGTCGAAATGAGTTTTTCTCGCGCCAAACCTATTCTAACCAATTCAAAACAACTCCGAAGCTATTCTAATCCTACCATACACCTTCTTAGGGTGTCATGGGTTCTTAAACATCACCAAAAGTGATATGTTACAAGGGATAATTTATAGGATGATTATAACCAATAATATGTAATAAAAACATTAAAAGTGGTATAAACTCATATGTAACATGCATGTTTTCTTTCAAGCATAATAAAAATAACTCATGAATGATCAAGAAAGATTGGTAAAGTATATGAAAAGCTTACTTGAATAATTATGAATTTTTGAGCAAAGTATGCTTAATAATCTTGAGGTTTTTATTTCAAAACCCTAACTAGATTATTCCTAGGACTTGATTAATTCTTGGATCATGAAAATTTAATGGTTTCTTCATGTTTCTTGCTATGGCCGGCCTTCATGGTGAATGGGGAGAGAATTTTGTGTTTTACACCTAAGTGTATGTGTTAGTATGTGTGAAGTGAAGATAATATCTAATAGTATGCAAGTAGTATGCAAATATCTTTAAGTAGCAAAGACCAAATTGGTCTCCTTTGGTGACAAGGTGGCCGGCCATGTAGTGTTTAGGGGTTGGGTATTTTTAATAATTAAATGTATTACTTGTTAAGTAAATGTATTTAAATATAGGTATAATGTGTAATTTGTAAGTAGAAATGGATATTAATTGTAGCGTTAACTAAAAATAGATTTTAACGGAACAAAATAAAATGTATTGAAGTCATAAAAATTATAAAAATGCATTTCTCACAAGTACTGAGTGAATAAATATTTATCATGTTGAATTTACGAAAACCGTCGTAAATATTTATACATAACAATTTATATACAAAATAAATTGAAAACATCGGGTAAGGTACTAATATAATTTTTATAGTCTAAAAATGAGTATAAAAATATATTAGGATACTTTTTGGAAGTGTCGGTTCAATGTTTCAAAATAATTTTTACGCGATAGCGTTTATTTAATAGGAAAATAAACGTTTAATGAAAAATGCAAATCCATGCATGAACCGATATGAAATGATGTTATTGATGATATGTAGACTAAATCTAGTCTATATAAAATGTCCTTGATGATATTCCATGAATACGCAGCTTAACCCTCCAGGTTACGCGTATTTGATACTCGTAAACCTAATTTACGAAAAATGATGAATAGTGACTCATGAATAGTGATTTTCTCCGGGAATGAATAGTGAAAATTTTAAACTTTGTAAAATGGCCTGAAATTACGAGTTGTCACATTCGCCCAACCAAAAAAGGAATTCAGTCCCTGAATTCAGTCCATGTTAGGTTCTACGGTGTTACTTATGAAAAGATGAGAATATTTGAGTCGCATTGGGTCGTCCAATGTTTTCTGAATCGTACCACGCCCTTCCAAGACGGGACTTTGAACATAAATTATACACATCTTGGCAGTGGGTTGTGAACATACAGGTTGCAAGTTTTGTATGGGCGGAACTTGGAACTGAGTGGATTTACAATGCCTTTACTGCATAAACGATTTCGAGAGGGTTTATATTTCAACGCAAACTCTATGAACTCACTCAACCATTGTGTTGACACTTTTAAGCATGTTTTATCTCAGGTATCTAAGGCATACACTTTATGGCATGCATGTGGACTTATCATAGATTCGCAGACGACGCGCCTCACATGGGATTTATACACTTTAAAACATCGTTTGGCTTGTATCAAACTTATTTCCGCACAAGTTGATTTTCATTTTGGACCTATACTTTGTAAACTCTGATTGTTTTAATAAATCAAACGATGTGTTTTCCAAACGACACTTTAGGTCGCTCAATATAACTGTGATTGTGATGCTATGACAAGCCAACCCCTTGAATTCCATTCACTTAAAACAGATAATTTGGGGTGACAGCTAGTATGTAATTTCCGTGCTTGTTATGACTTTTGCGGGGCTTATATGTGTTGTGGATCGTTCTAAACTAATGCTTCATGACCCCTAACTTATAAATTAATTGGTAAAAGCACATTTGCTTGAGGACAAGCAAATACCAAGTGTAGGGATATTTGATAAGGTTTTAAAATGTACCTTTTTGAGGGTCGTTTAAGCCCTTATTTGATCACTTTTGTATCCGTTATTACTTAATATCATTTCATTTTCACTTTTAGGTATCTTGAAGGCAAAATGCTGGAATGACACTTATTCGAACGAAAAGGCGCGAATATACGAAGAAAATGGCCAAAGTCAAGAATCGAGACACTCAGCTGCTGAATGAAGGGGACGCGCCAGTTCTACAAGTGACGGGCCCGGTTCTACTAGAGACGCCGTCGAACAAGTTTTGTGACGACTCAGTAGCCAAATTGCTCTTTTACAAGTGACGGCTTCAGGTTTTAAAAGAGTAGGGCGTCGCAGCTCAGACGGCCTAGAGTTGATCCAGACGACGCCGAGATGAAGAGGACGCGTGGTCACAAGCATAAGGTGACGCCGTCGCAATACTAACGTGGCCAAGACTAAAACCCTAATACGGTTACGACCTGGAACACGGCGTCACAAATTAAATGGTGACGCAGTCGCATGTGTAATCTTATATATAGAATCTGAATTTTTCAGTTTTCGGTGTGTAGTCTTTTGGAGTAAAAACCTAAACCGAACCAAGGCTGTCTTGTACAGTATTTTAGGGTTTCATACCCTATCTTACATCAAGATAAGTGTTTTACTTCATTAATTTAATTATAACTTCAATTGATTGTGTGTATACTTGCATGTTCCCCATGTCCGGCTAATTTATTTGTGTGTTTGCTTAGGTAATATGAAACTTAGTTATTGAATATTGATTGGTTGTCTCTTATCTTAATTGTGATTGACCTAGTATTGCGATAGGTCATTCGTTGTGCTAATAATGCTTGATTAATCTTTGTTGAACCTTAGTTTATAATCACCTAGAGTAATTATAGGCTATACATCCAAAGAATACCTTAGAGTTAAAGTTTATAAATCCTAGAGATTTTGTAGTCATTAACCTTTGGTAGCTTCAAAGAGCTAGGGATAAACGCATACCCTACGACCTTAGAAACACAACGCGATTAAGAATAAGGACGTGACAATTCAACCACCAATAGGAGATAACTAGGGAGTAATAAAGCCTAAGCAAATACATTTTTAACTATCATACGAGCACACAACAATAGACATAGACTACCCTCACCTTAGCTTAGATAATTTAATAGTAGAAGTAATTGGTAGAAATACCAACCCCCAAATCCAAACCCCGAGATTCGTACCTTTCCATTTCCTAAAAAACATAAAAAAGATAAAAAAAATAATCTTCCTCAACCCCAACCTTAGCGTAGTAACTTCTCACTAGCATTTCTATTCCCCTAGAGAACGATATCAATTCCCGTGGCTTACCCTAATACTACACTACAACGATTAGGCTCACTGCCTAGGGTGTCGAAAAACTTTCTCGACGAAAAGGAAGTTCCTTTGACCCCGAACGACGTGTGTAATGTTATCAAGTTTTTAACCATTTTTGCAGGGAATCAGAGAATTTGTTGCAGCGGCATGAATGGGGACCTGATCTGTCCACAATTACGACGTAACTCAGTCCTATGGTTACACCGTAACATACCTCCAGTAGCAATCTTCCCAGAACATTACCAATTACAGCGTAATCCCACGAAATGGTTAGGCTGTAGCTACACTCCAAAGAGCATCTGCCAGGTTTTGCCATAATTACGGCGTAACTCCTTCTAGGAGTTACTAAGTAACTATCATCAGTATTAATTCTTTCTTTAATAAACACAATAACCTTGTATTAGTTTTCGAATGAACTTTGTGGGTATGTTCGCCCTCACGAGAATATACTCGTCCACTTAGGACACCAAGTGGTTTAAAAGGCTTGTTGCATACGCTAAATGCAACCGTGATTCCTATAAAGTGAGTTAGGTTTCTTTTTGCGTTTTTTTTTTCTTTTTTAGAATTATGTTTGTTGGTAGTGTGATGTCAGGGAATGAAGTTTGCTCGTGGATGCTTAAGCGAAGGCACGATTCTTTTCGTGGGACTTCTTTCTTTTTAGGAGCGAATTTAAGAGAAGTTCTCGCTCTAATTCTATCTTCTCTTCACCTTTATTTAAACGTTTAGTACAAAAGGGACTTTGTACATTTCAAGTAGGGGGACGGGAGTAGAATTATCTCTTGAACTTTATTTTGCCCTCGTTTTTCTAGTTTAATTTGAAAAATTATGCCATTTTTAAAATTTTGACATGTTTTTCTTAATCTAACTAGATTAGACCTTAGCCGAGCACATTATAACCCTTGATATTATATGGTGAGATTAGCCTTATCCGTTTTCCAATATTTACCCCAAATCCACGAAATTACGAGTGTGTCGGTAACTTGTAAACTTTAGAACTTGGCCTTTGCATCATTTCGAGACCATAGACGAGGTATGTTGAGTTAGCTTAATGTATTTGTAATATTCAGTTTAAGAAGGCAATATTATAGGATTATTACCCAAACAGCCCATCATTGTGTGTCTTTCGATTAGTCACCTCGACTTCTCGACCTCCATGTTAAACCCTTTTGTTGCATTCACCTTTAGTGCAAGATACCCCTAGATGCACTCTTCTGAGCCATTCCTTTCATTTTGTTCACCCAACATATATGTTTCGATACACCTATACACCTTAGCCTGCCGTGTAGTGTTAACTTGTAATCGGGAAGTCATTGTTTGCCTAAGTTCAAGGTTCAAGTGGAAAGGTTCCGGAATCACGCTTTCGTCAAAGAAATATATTTAAAGATCATTGAAGACCCTCCAAATTCTCATATTGTTCATCTCAAGTGGGGGGATGTTATGTTTAGTCCTTAAAAAATAAAATAAAAAAATAAAGTGATTCAAAAAAAAAGTTGAGGTTATTTGTTTATTGTAAAGTGCAAAATTATAAGCACTATGTTTATGAGCTCATCACAGATTTAGTATCGAGGAGGCCACCTCGGTCACATTTGAAGAATGAAATTGGCAATCATTGCGCCAACCGTTGAAGAAAAGCCTGTCATGACGTCCTCTAATGGTATATGTACTTGATATATCATGATCTGGTTTCTTAGCCTCGAAACTTGAAATTTGGATGAACGGTAAGTGGTGATGACTTGGTTATAGGTTTAGACTATTTTCTTGTTATTTTTATCTTTACACCAATTATATCCCATGTCTTATCCTACCATTTAGTCGTGAAGCGTGTCTAGGTGATGAAGCGAGCAATATTTTGTGTCTTGGCCATGGATTTGGTCATGTTTCATTGATTTTGTCCACTTCCCCGTGACATGTTAGTAATGACAATTCACCCTTAACCTTTGTCGTGTCTACCCATATTTCCTTCGAGAATTGTTTAGTCCTTAACTCTAGTGGTGGAGATTTGTGTAACCGCCAAGCTTATGATATAATACATGCTATGACTGTGCGTTAAGTGATCACCCTGAAATTGACACTTAGAATAGTTGAGAGATTTGAGTGTTTTGTTCCCATTTCGTGAGGTGTTCAGCTTTGTTTTATTCTAGAATAAGGGATTTTTAAACTTATATTTTCCAGTTAATGGGAGATATCTTTTTAGAAATTTATCTAAGAAGGTCTAATTGAGGGCAAGTAGAGTTCAAGTGGGGGGATATTTGACAACATCAAATAATCTTGAATATTAAGTGTCAATTTTCTCTGATAATGTTCGTACTTTATATCATTTATATGGATTTACGCTTGTTTTCCTTTATATATCACTTACAGGTAAATTACAAGCATTAAAGCTAAAGAGACGTGGATTTGGAGAGTTTATTAAAGATATATGATAATATGCCCATTTTAAAGTAATTACGGTGTAACTCTTCTCTCACATTACGTCGTAACTCTTGCGTGTTCCACAATGCCAGCCCAGTCGAAGATTACGGCGTAACTCCATCTAACGATTACGCCGTAACCAATTGGTCAAATGAAGTTCCACACCGCTGTAAGCTACGCCGTAAATCTTTCCAAAGGTTATGGCGTAACTATGATTTTGTAACCTGTATTGAAGATACTGCGTAACTCATTCCATGTGTTACGCCGTAACCAGCTTTTCCAGAGCATTTTATGAAGATATCAAAGTTACGGCGTAAATCTCAACTTTAGTTATGCCGTAACTAGATCTGGCCTTTAAATACCAGCCCTAAATTCTGCATTTCACATCATTCACTCCACACACAAAGCAGAGAACGTGCGTAGCGGACTGAAGGCAGATCTTGAGGAGTATACGGAGCCATCTCCAAGGGAGAAATCACTCCCTAATGATAAGCATTAGCGATTTATCATTTCTTTAACTTTCGATTCATGTATTTTATTATTGATTGTTTCATTTAATATGATCGGCTAAGCACCTCTGGTGCTAGCCTAGTTATGATTCCTTAATTGTTGTGTTTATGTTTACATTGCTTCTGTATAATTGTTTCTAGTGTATGCATGCATATTTTGTTGGTAGCCACCCTAGTTGTGGTAGTTTTGATAGGCGGTAGTGTCTGGTTGTTTAGGAGAATTGACCAACTGACCCTAAGTAGGTAGACTGAGTGGGAAGGGTAAGAATTGACCAACTAACGACCTTCTTCGCTTGTGCGAACTGATAAAATGATCACCTGCCGTTTGTATGAACTTAAGTAGTTAAGGATGAGTATCTAAGATGCTAGCGCCCGGGCACTCATTGTTTTGAATCTTGCATGTAGCGAAACTTAATGACTTGGCTTAGGGGACTAAAAACAACTAGACTTTCAAGGGTAGTAGCTTGATCTCCGGTGGAAACCTTTGTTGATAGGTTAGGACGAACTGATCAAATGTTGTCCTAGCGACCTAAAACCCCACTTGAAGGAATTGGAAGTAATTAAACGTGAACATAACTTGATAGGATGAGTAACTAGGTTAGCACACTTCTCCTCTATTGATCACAACCTTTGCCTTTATTCGCTGTCTTTCATTTCTTGCCTTATTAGTTTATTAATCATTTCCACTTTAAAACCAGTAAAACCAGTGACATTAGACTTAATTAGAATCCGCTCACATAGCTCTTGAGACGACCTCGGTTTTACCGAATACTACACTACACACGATCAGGTACACTGCCAGTTAGTGCATAAGGGCCGGTAGACCATAGGTATAATGAGAAACTTATAAATATTAAAACCTGGTCAGTAAAACCTGCATCATATATACCTACCGAGAAGTCATTAACAAGTTTTATGAACCATTGTGACCCTTCACCAATAACTACCATTAACTAACTTTCTAGCTAAATATAACCGCTATTCGATTATTAACTAACAAACTAACATATTCGGCCCTTAGGCTTTGCGTTTATTACATACTATATACTAACTGATTTATCTGATTTTGTCATTAACTTCCAATATTCCCCCCTTAATGACAAAATCAGTACTTCCTTTATTTCTTGACGTGTCTTCACAGTAATGTAGGTTCTTCATCGCTTTGGTAAATGAGATGTGCTTCTTGCTTCTTGTCTTTATCCTTCCATTTGGTGCATTCGTATGCAAAGTGACCAAATTCACCACATTCATAGCATCTCATTTCTTTCTTGTTTTGTTCTTGACTTGTGCCTCTTCCACGTCCTCTTTCTTCTTTACTAAAGCTTCTTTCGCGACCTTTACCACAACCTTGATTACTTGAACTTGCCATTAGAAGTTTGCTTTGATAATCTTCTTGCGGTTCATCTTCACTCTTGAGGCATTCTTCATAAGTTATTATTCTTCCCATTGCTTCTTCAAATTACATTTCATCAACTTCCGAATATTGCTCGATGGATGCCACAATTGGTAGAAACTTCGTTGGAACTGAGTTCAACAACTTCCTTGATAGTAGTTTGTCTTTAAGATTAGAACCAAGACTTTTAAACTTGCCTCTTATGCTTCCAAATTTTCCCGTAAAGTCATTCACGGTTTCATTGGTCTTCATTTTTAAGGTCTCCAATTCGCTTCTTAAAGTTTGTAGACGTGCTTTCTGAACTCGGTCTGCTCTAATATAACGTACTTTAATTGATTCCCATACTTTCTTCGCAGTCTCGTACTGTGCAACTTGCATCAGAATATCTTTCGGCAATGTTTTGAGGATCATTGCTATTGTTGTATGCATCTTTCTTTCATCTACTTTTTTTGCATCTTCAAGCATTTCCCAAAGTCCATAGGCCTTTAAGATTGTTTCCATCATAATTGCCCATGTGGTGTAGTTTGATTAATTCAGTTTTGGACATTGAAGTGCTATATTTCCTTGTTCTCGAATTGATGCCCTACTTGATGCGTTATCATGCTTGTCACCTTATACCATGCTTTCTTACTTGCGTACTTTCTTACTTGCTTTGAAACACCGAGGTTTCTCTTACTAGTCGAAACACTACGGTTTCTCTTACGGTGTGAAACACTACGGTTTCTCTTACGGGGTGAAACACAACGATTTTCTTTTACTTACTTTGAAACGCTAAAACATTTTCTTTACTTACTTACTTTGGAAACACTATAGTTTTCTTAGTTACTTCGAAACACCAAGGTTTCATGAAACACTAGATTCCTTAAAAACGATAGGTTTCTTCTTACTTCTTACTATGTGAACCACAATGGTTCGGTTTCTTACTTTTTACTAGTTTTGTATTTTTCTAATTCAAAATAACTTATTTTGTCTACTTAAATTGAAAAATATCAAAACTTTATTCTTACTATCTTCCAAGTTTCTGATTAACCTTGATCGATTTAATATCAATTCTTAGTTACTAATATTTTTTTTAAATCCTTTAAAGAAATATTAACTAACTAAAAGGAAATAAAAACAAAGTAAAAAAAATGACTAATCTTACTTTTATCTGACCAAGAGGACCCTGCTTTCTTTCTCCTTTTTTGTCGACCGTGAATAGGTGGTACAACAAACAAACAGAAAAGAAAAATCTCCTTCTTCCCTTCTTTCTCCTTTCTTTTCTAGTTTGGTTTATCAATCCGGTCGTTGGGTAATCAAATCTGCTTCCTTCTTCGATCAATGCTTTCTCAATTTGGGTCAATCGATGGTTTCAATCAACCATTTGTCTTCTCCGGTTAACCTCTGGTCTTTTATCTGGCCTAAGTCTGATTGCCTTCGTGCGTTTCTTCCTTTTGATCGACTGGTATGATTATCAAAGAAAGGTTTTATCTCCTTAAATCGATCGGATCTTACTCCGCCTCTGTTGGGTTTTCAATCAGCGATTCTGATCACTTGTTATTCTGTTTTTTATCGTCTTCTTACTTCTCCAATCGACGAAAGAACATGTATTCCTATTTCCTTACTTTCTTTCCGTCAGATTCGATTATGAACCCCTGGAATCGTTCTCCCCTTGATCGATTAGCCTTGGACTCTGATGCCAATTGTTGGAATAAAACTTGCTATGATGAACAAATCACAGGTAATATATATGAATATACTTGATTGATACCTGCAATTTTTCGTTCATTCAATCTTACATACACTTGACCATATATATACGTACCAAAAAGAAACTAACAGGTTTTATGAACCATTGTGACCTCTCACCAATAACTACCATTAACTAACTTTCTAGCTAACTATAACTGCTATTCGGTTATTAACAAATAAACTAACATATTCGGCCCTTAGGCTTTGCATTTATTACATACTACATAATAACTGATTTGTATGCTTTTGTCATTAACTTCCAATAGTTTGGTCCGTTGATGTTGAACCGGATTCCCTGAGAGATATATTGCACTAACATTTTTACAATAGACAAGAGTGGCTTTAGACAGAGGACAATGTAGCTCAAGTAAAAGATTACGTAGCCAACAAGATTTGGAAACCACACTAGCTACACCTATGTATTCAGCCTCAGCGCTAGACTTAGAAACAATAGACTGCCATTTAGAAGACCATTAAATCAAATTATCGCCTAAAAAGACGCAATATCCAGAAGTGGAATGTCTAGTGTCTAGAAAACTAGCCCAATCCGCATCCGTATATAATACGAGAAGCAACATATGTTTGTTGTGGACGTTGGCCAAAGCAGAGGTAGGATACGGACACGGTGGGATAGTCCAAGCCCATGGAGCTATGGGACCCAGATGTGTGGTTGTTGTCCATTACTAGAGTAATTAAAATTGTGGTTACTGCCATTAGTACGTCCTTTGCCATGACCACCATTATTCCTTCCACCACGATTATTGTGGCCTCCTCTGCCACCACGGTCGGTACCGTTACCAGTAGTAGGTTTAAAGTGATTAAAACCACCAGGTTGGGTTGGTTTTGAGGCGGGAGTAGTAGCGGAGACATGAGCAGCACCATCCTTGATAGCAGTATTAGCAACCTGTTTGGATTTGCGTGTTTCTTCAAGTATAAGCCAAGATCGGGCTTCATAAAAAGAAGGCAGTGGATTACTTTGTTGTAGGGAATTATATTTTGTAAAACAGATTTAAGTATGTTTAAGTCTGTTTAGAGTTAATTCTGGTAAGTAACCCTAAAGTTGACTCTCCTCTGGCGAAAAAGCGACTACACCAATCGATTACCTTCCCTACAATTCACACCTTCTAATAATTTCTCCATTGTGGGTCGGTTATATTAATTGGATTCTATAAATCGTGAGACGGTGGTATATCATTATTCATTAAACTCGGTTATAGGTTTCTTTATCGATTTGGTAACTATGTGCATGGTATTTTTCTGATTCGTATATCATTATTTTTGAACTCGGTTTCATTATTATACATGGGTTGATTTATGGCCGATTATGCTTATAAACCCTAGTTTCTAACTAGGGTTTAATTAATACGTAGCGATTACATGGTTTGGTACTGGTTGTTTTCTTCTTGTTTCGATTGTGTTATTTTGGTTAGGGTTTGTTTATTTTCGTGTTGAATGGACGGTGTGCCTAACGTTGATATGGATGCCTCAATGGACTGTAGGCAGCGTGAACCTCATATGGAGCCGGTTCCACATGATGTAAATCTTAATGATTGTGCTTTTCAAGGGGGTATGAATGCCAATGAGGTCGTGAAGTCGGTTTCACATGCGCCTAGTGAATGGACTGAGAGTATTGATGATTCGGGGTTCTGGGATGCTGGGTGTTGATCCCAGTTGAGCAAACGATCTAATATAGAAACTGACTTAGAATAACAACTTATTAAGTATTATGCGGAATTTAACACTTAACCTTAAGAAGAACAGTTAACATTCAACACCTCAATATTATTTATTAATACGAATACTCTTACAGTATTAGGGTTTTGCAACCTTGAAGTGTATCGATCTTAGATATAAAACTTACGTACCTAATCAAACCTAGAACCTCCTTTTATAAGCTAAGGAGTCCTATACATTATACAATACGTAACCTACAAGATAAATATCTTTTCCATATTTATCTAACCGACTATACAAAACACTAGCAGTGGTTACAATATATCATCCGTGGTTACACATTACTACTAGCCGCAGTTGTCTTCATCCGTGGTTACACTCTTCTGTCCGTGGTTCTATCAAGCCTGTCCGTGGTTCCAGTACTTAAAGTAATTCTTGATGCAAGGAACCTAAAACCCAACACTGGGCCTCTTGGTGTTACAAGTATCTTGAATATGGAAGATTTCCCATCTACTATTTATGGTGTCAATGACACCACTAGGGGTGCTAATTTGCCTAGTGGTGATGGTATTAGTGTAGCTCCTAAAGCCAGCAGGGTATATGTTTCTCCTTTGCATTCTTCACCTAAGGACAAATTAACCGGTGCTTCACCAATTATTCCATCTATTGAGGTTAATACATTACCTATGTCATATACTGGTGCTACAAGTGGTACGAATTCTGCTAATGTTAATGGTGCTACGTCAATTGATTCGATGAAGCGCAAATCTAATTTTCATAGGTTGGAGTGTAGTAAAATATGGGGTATATCTCTCCATTCCTATTATAGTCGTTGAGGAGGTAAACTCTAAATTTGAGAATACCCTATATGGTTATTTCCTTGGCAAATGTATTGCTTTTCCGGTTGTTGATTATTACGTTCGTAATACATGGGCCAAGTTCAGTATTCAAAAGGTTATGATGAATGCGAAGGGGTTCTTTTTCTTTAAGTTTTCCAGTCGTAAAGGTGTTGATGATGTGCTTGAAAACGGACCGTGGATGATTAGGAATGTGCCAATTATTTTTAAAACGTGGACTTTGAATAATAATCTGCTTAAAGAGTATTTGACTAATATTCCGATATGGGTTAAATTCCATGACGTGCCCCTTGCTATTTTTTCTGATGATGGTCTCAGCCTCCTAGCTACATTGATTGGTACGCCAAAAATGTTAGATTCTTATACTAGTCAAATGTGCTTGGAATCATGGGGTCGAAGTAGTTTTGCTAGGTGCTTGATTGAAGTTAAGGCAGATCAGGTCCTTAGGGAGAGCATCACTGTTGATATACCATTACTTGATGGGACAGGATCTACTATTGAAAAGATTCGGGTGGAATACGAATGGAAACCGCCTCTGTGTGATACGTGTAAATTGTTTGGTCATATGCAGATTGATTGTCCTAAATCTGTTCCACTAGCTACTCAGCCTAAACAGACTGTTAATGATGGTTATCAAACTGTCACTATTAAGAATAAGGGTAGGAATGGTGGTCCAAGTGTTCCAGGTAAGGGAGGTTTTACTAAAGTTGGTCCTAAATTTAGTTATCAACCTAAAGCGCCTCCTCCTGAACCCAAGAAGGTGGATAGTGAGAAGAAGAAATCCACTGGTGTGGCTAGTACAAGTGGGACGAAGATTGCTACATCTAATCCTTTTGCTGCACTAAACACGATCGATTCTGATGACTGTGGCAATCCTTCTGATGTAGAGGTTTCTGGTAATACAATGGATGCTAAGGAGGTTGGATCTCTCGAGACAGGTAATATATCACAAGACCCGCTTGTGAGTGATTCAATGGAAGCTAACGCGGTTGTTCCTACCCCTATTGTTGAGAAAATTAGGGAGTTTGAAAGGCTTCTTATCAATGGGAAAGCTACTCTGGTTGATGATAATGGTAATCCTATTAAAAAGGTTGATTATCAAGGTTATAATAAGGATTTACTGGCTACTTCTTTTACTAAGAGGGTTAACCCATTCACTAAGGTGGGAGAGATTGTGGACTCTGATAGTGATGATGAGGAGGTTGTGAACACCTTTCATGAGTCGAGTAACCTATTTGGTGGTGGTCATGATCGCGAAGATGACTATGATGACTATGATTATGATAACTATGCGGATCAGGTTTACGATCTTCCAGGAAATTTGTATGCCTATTAATGCACGTATGGTATCAAGCTCCAAGCCCTTGGTAGGAAGTAATGTTAGCTCCATAGGAGTCTAATGTTATAGTTTGAGTAGTGATTTATTTTCTTATATAGAGAATAGGAAGTATCTTGTTATGTAAGCTTTTCGCCTATGTAACGGGCTGAGATATGGGATTCACCCATATCCTTTGTACCTAAACGTTTTTTGGAGTACTATATTTACCGGGTCTTTGACCTTTTACCCAAAAAAAAGAGTTAATTCTGGTAGCTTTAGTAGTTAAGTCTGGTAGACCGGAATTAAGTCTGTTGGTAGTTAAGTCTGCCAGTACTAAAGATGTTAAGTCTGGCAGAACAAATAGTCGATAGTTAAGTCTGTTTATGTCTAAAAAAAATATTTTGTTAGAGTTATATTAGGAATAGATATGTATGTGTAGAGATATCTTAGGAGAAGATATCTTTACCCTTCTACAAGTTTGTTAGTCAATTAGGGTTTCCTTGGTGTATAAAAGGATCCCTAAGGTGTTAGATTAATGTACAAGTTGTAAGCATTAGCCTTTGAGCAAATTAATAGAAAATACGAAGTTAGTTATTTTGTGTTCTTCATACTTTGTGTGTTAAGATTCCGAATTAATACATTAAGCTTTTGCAAAGACTTCTTCATATAGTAATTTGAATTTATTCAAGATTATCATTAGTCATTATAGGCTACTTGGATCCATAAACTTTTTGGACCTACAAGTGGTATCAGAGCCTGTTGAAGGACTCTGAATTGAAGAAACAAAACTCACCAACAATATTCATCTCATCCCACTCAAAAATCCTAAAGAATGTCTCTTCATGATGATTTCTCAAATCATCTTAGTGATGAAGAGGCCACTGACCATGAAACTGAAGCATCAGAAGCAGGATCTAAGAAACAAAAACAGAAACAACTACAACAAATTCCTGCAACAACAACTATCTCCAACCTCAAACTTCCTATTCTAAAAAAAGAATAGTACGACATCTAGGCCATGGAGATGGAACATTATCTGAATTTCCAAAGGTAAAGATGGCATAGTCAGGGTTCTTCCACCAATCTCTGCTGCAGATATACTTGCTGTAGAGAAAGAAAGAAAGGCAAGAACTCTCTTATTGATGGCTATACCAAAGGAACATCTCAGAAGGTTCCACAGTATGGATGATGCTAAGGAGATATGGGAGGCTATTAAAACCAGATTTGGAGGAAACGCTAACTCCAAGAAGATGCAAAAACTTGTTTATAAACAACAGTTTGAAGCATTTACCATTAGTAGTTCTGAAGGCCTGGAGAAAGGATATGACAGATTCCAACAGCTCCTATCACAATTAGAAGCACATGGATCTGAAGTGTCTAATGAAGAAGCAAATATGAAGTTTGTCAGATCATTGCCCAATGAATGGTCAAACCTTGCAATGATCATGAGAACTAAGGAAGATATTGCCACTCTGTCAATAGATGACTTGTACAATAATCTTAGGGTTTATTGATACGCGTACAACGTGCATTCGGTGTCAAAGGAACTTCCTTTTCGTCGAGCAAGTTTTTCAACACCCTAGGCAGTGAACCTAATCGTTGTAGTGTAGTATTAGGGTAAGTCACGGGTATTGATATCGTTCTCTAGGGGAATAGGAATGCTAGTGAGAAGTTACTACGCTAAATTTGGGGTTGAGGAAGATTATTTTTTTATCTTTTTTATATTTTTTTAGGAAATTGAAATGTACGAATCCCGGGGTTTGGATTTGGGGGTTGGTATTGCTACCGATTACTCTACTTATCTAATTATTCTATTCCTAAGGTGAGTGTAGCCTATGCCTATTGTTGTGTGCTCTTATGATGATTTAAAATGTGTTTACTTAGATGTTATTACTCCCTAGTTATCTCCTATTGATGGTTGAATTGTCACGTCTTTATTCTTAACGCGTTGTGTTTCTAAGGTCGTAGGGTATGCGTTTATCCCTAACTCTTTGAAGCTACCAAAGGTTAATGACTACGAAATCTCTAGGATTCATAAACTTAACACTAAGGTTATCTTTGGATATCTAGCCTACAATTCCACTAGTAACTATAAGCTAAGGTTCAACAAAGATTAATCAAGCATTAATAACACAACGAATGACCTATCGCAAGACTAGGTCAATCACAATTAAGATAAGAGACAACCAATCAATATTCAATAACTAGGTTTCATACTATCTAAGCAAACACACAAGTAAATTAGCCGGACATGGAGAACATGCAAGCATACACACAATCAATTGAAGACATGATTAAATCAATGAAGTAAAACACTTATCTTGTTGTAAAATAGGGTATGGAACCCTAAGATACTGCACAAGACAGCCTTGGTTCGGTTTAGGTTTTTACTCCACAAAACTACCTCCCTAAAAACTAAAAAATTCGGATTCTATATTTAGCGTTACAAAATGTGACGGCGTCACTCTTTAATTGGGACGCCATCGGGTCGCCGCCGTTAGGGTTTCGTCTTGGCCACGTCAACTCTGTGACGGCGTCACCTTATGCTCGTGACGTCGTCGGTTTCAGTCTCTGACGCCGTCTGGATCCAAATCTAGGCCGTCTGAGTTGCGACGCCCTACTCTTTTAAACCTGATGCCGTCACTTGTAAATTAGAAATTTGGCTACTGAGTCGTCTCAAGGTGTGTCGCGCGGCGTCGCAAATAAGCCCTGACATCGTCCCCTTTCAATTCCAGCAGCTTGAGTGTCTCAATTCTTGACTTTGGCCATTTTCTTCGTATATTCGCGCCTTTTCGTCCGAATAAGTGTCATTCCAGCAATTTGCCTTTAAGAGACCTAAAAAGTAAAAAGAAACGAAATTAAGTAGTAACAGATATAAAAGTGATCAATTAAGGGCTTAAGTGACCCCTCAAAAAGGTACCTTTTAAATCCTTATCAAATATCTCTACACTTGGTATTTTCTTGTCCTCAAGAAAATGTGCTTTTAGCCAATTGATTTATAAGTAGGGGTCATGAAGCATTAGTTTAGAACGATTCACAACACATATAAGCCCCGCAAAAGTCATAACAAGCACGAAAATTACATACTAGCACCTCACATGGGGTGTATGGATACTCACATCTCTCGGGTGTATATGAAATATAACAAGTTGGAAATAGAAGATAAACACTCATTAACCGTTCCTAGTACATATATTACCATAGGCTTGAGACTAGATCACACCTCCATCGCTTTGGCGTAAGCACCTAGGAAAAACTATCCAAGAGGTCTTTTAAAGGGTTGTAACGTTAGGCTTGCGGTAGGGAAACAAAGGGTTTGGTGGGATAGGTGATTTAGTGGTGACAAGTAAAAAATATTTATGTTACAAGCATGCGAAGAATGGCGTTGCTAAGCCAAGACTCGACACTCTAAACTCTAGATAAATTGAAATCAACAAACATAAATTTAAAGATAGATGTAGGATAGTAGCCGTATGTTTTTTTTATTTTTTTTTATTTTTTTTTCATACACTTTTACTCTACCATCCTCTACGATAACATCAAAATGATAGGGATTTATAGGCACATCCCTACACTTGAGTTTTTATTATTCTAACACTAATTTGACCCGAATTGAAAAGATCAAAACACTTGGAGTACATTATTACGCAAATAAAGGGAATTTGAATTTAATGTTCCCTTCCCGTCATTTCATAAAATTTAACTTTTCCCATGAGTTCCAATCGTCCCAAAACTGTGTACAAAGGATATGACTCGACTTAGCAACTTATGCAAGCAACTAGATAATTGAACTAAGGGTTTAGTGTGACAACAATAATGCACTAAAAGTGAGTGCATACAAGGTAGGCTAAGGCAATTTGGGTGTACATTTGGGGGTGGATTGTAAACAATGCTTTTTATTGATATTCCGGAAAACCGAAACATTACGAGAACCGCGAAAAGGATAGGCTCTGAGGGGTTAACTAGGGGTATCGTGTACTAAAGATGAGTACAACGCAAAGGTGTGGGGGAATTACTCAACCGATGTGGAAGAAGTAATTATATTACGGGTATCAAACAAGAGTTATCCTAATGCCTCTTATCATTTAGTTATTCCTAATTACACAAGTGTAGTCTTACTAGCGATCTCGGAATGCATCACAAAACAAGTTCTAGAATTTATTATACTACCGGTTCACACTCGAAGCATTAAGGATGAATGCTTTAATTCCTACAAATCTAAGGGTGATCCTCACATTTTGGGTGGAA
The DNA here is from genome assembly GCA_910596185.1 of Chrysanthemum makinoi. NCBI lineage: Eukaryota > Viridiplantae > Streptophyta > Magnoliopsida > Asterales > Asteraceae > Chrysanthemum > Chrysanthemum makinoi. The sequence goes on from OU343217.1 coordinate 10,923,517, forward strand.
TTTAAGTGGTAAAGGGTTTTGGTGCTAGTCATATAACTTCCTATCCATGAGACGCTTTATTAAAACTAATGGCCCACTCCTACATGTCATGAAAAATATTAAATTTGGTGCCAAAATTACCCTAACTGATATTTCTCATGGTTTATTACACAAATGAAATTGGACAAGGCAAATAGTCAAGGATAAGCATAGTTTCAAAGTTCCCGTTTTATTTTCGCTCCCTACACTTAAACTGAACATTGTCCCCAATGTTCCCCGAAAGTATCAAAGTTATGATGATGGAAGGTAATTAAAAACGAAAGAAACTAGTACTCCCCTGATTAGCTCGGTAGGATCCGTGTGAAGTAGTAGTTAAATTTTCTTCCAAGAAGAGTGTTTGCGTGAAAAGCTCTTTCCAATCTTATGTATCTTCTTCTTGATAAATTAAACCTGCACACTTAAAGAAAAAAACGAAACATTCGCGTAAAATTGGCGGTAACAATATATATAAGACTCTGCTAAACTAGGATATAATGCTTGTGGAATGGATGTTTACAGATTTTCTGGAAAATTAAGACTTGGAAAATTTCAAAAATTTATAAGTAGCTCAGAAAATGAGAAAAAATAGTAAGCTGTTTCTACTCCTCAGGTTATCCTGACAGAAACTGGTCTGCGATTTTCTAGAAAAAAATCTGGAAAATTTTTATCTTTAGAATCTGGAAAAATTTCCTGCAAAACATCCATTATGACTCGATACAAGCATTTGACTCGAACAAACACACATGTATATCTGATTGGTGCAGAACCGTCAAGTTTTCTCACGCGAGCTAGCCACTTGTGAATGACCAGCCGTAAGGAACTTAAAACAGCTCACACACCAATTGCAATTTAGATCAGGAGAATACAGTGGATTCCCGGGTCGTTAAGTCCCACGGAGGATGACTGGTGTTTAACACAATCAGATGTCGAATGATCACTAAGGATAGTGATCAAATAGGGTTTTGAGTTATTTAAAACTAAAGGGCTAAAATGAAAATTAAAGGAGATTAAAAAGATAAACTATCTTAAATAAACGCTATCACTAATTTTATACTGATGTTTTTGTTTTTATGTTTTTATAAAACTTAATTTAAAACTACGTAACGTACAAATAAAAACGTGAAACTTACACAATATTAACCCTAAAAATATGAAAATGATATTTTTACAAACCTAATGATATAAGAAAATTTTAAGAAAAAGAAAATTATTTTTATAACTATTTAATTAATTATTATTAATTAAAAACTATTTTTAACTATTAAATAATAACCTAAATTACAAGAAAATAGGAAATAAAGCTAGAAAAATAAAATTAAGACTTGTAAAAATCTAAAATAACAAAATAGAATTTTCAAAACTATTTTTATATTTTTCTGATTATTTTTCTATTTTTTTATGAATTTTAAACTATTAAAAACTAATTAAATTACTAAAAATTACAAAATAAACTATGAAAAATCTGGAAAATTACTTTTTTTACCTTTTATATTTATCTAAACTTAATAAAAATGAAAAATTATTTTTTTGGACTTTTTCTGATTAAATTGTATTAAAAGCTATTTAAATAATCCTAAAAACTGTTTTTAATTAAGAAAAATAGCAAACAGTGTTGGAAAATTATGAAAATTTCAGGAAAACTCTAAAATGATATTATGAATCTAGGAAAAATAGAAAAACATGGGCTTGTGTGCAAGAAAATGGGACTGCTATACCAAGTGCTTAAAAATAAGCACTTATTTTAAGCAAATAAGCACCAAAAAGTACCAACTGATAACAGAAGCTAAAATAGGCTACAAGTACCAAAATGAAACTAATCACAACTGCTTTTGACCTCTGGAATGCAAGTAGCAATGACTTGGCTTGATTGAGTATAGGAGCAAAAACAGTTTGAGTGGTCACGTTTGAGCTTTAGTACAAGCAACACAATAAGCTAAAATGGAAAAACAGAAGTTGGTACCTATACTAGACCTGGGTGGCTATGTGTAAACCAAGTATTAGCCTTGGACAAGCTCTTATGAGCTTTTGCTAAGCTCTGCAATTTACTGAGAAAACTCAGTATTAACTGAGTTGAGTGAACAGGGCAAATGAGCCCTGTTGGACAAGCTTATTTGAGGCTTAAAGAAAATTTCCAAAAATCTATAAAAATGACAACAAGAAAGTAGACCAGCTAAAGTTTATGTAACCTTAATTTCACTTGATTAGACTCAGAAATGAACTCAAGATAATTCTTCCTAGATGAGCCCAAAACAGGTTTTTGCAAATTTTGACTTTTGAGAGCAGTTGAAGAACTTTGACTTTGATGAGATTTGCAACCAATTGTTGGACTGATCTTGTTGTATTATGATGAAATGAAGCTAATACAGGCTATGTTTAAGTATTCTTAACACAAAACAAGGATCCACTTTTTCAAAATCTTAACAGTTAATAGCTTTAAGACAGTTAGCATGTGATTTTGACTTCTAGCCTTTGCATACACAAAATGTTGACTGAGATGAGTATATTGGAGATAAACAAGCATGAAACAACTAAGAACAACCACTGACTAAACCTTTGACAGTGTTTTGACAGCAAATCCAAACACCCTTGTATTAACTGTTTTGGAAACAAAATGAAGCTAACTAATGAACAGACTTGTTTAATTGATCAAACTAAGCTTACTTAACCTAATTACTACTAATCCAACAGGTTTTAACTATTTAAGACCACAAAAACAGATTATGCTAGAACTTGAAATTTGCACTTACAAATGTCCTTAGCCACTATGGCTTGCCACCAGTGATCTCAGAACCTCTAACCTATCCAAATCAAACCAAATGACTAAAAATCAACCCAACTCCATGTCTGCATCACCCATTGCCATTTCTAACCTACTTGAACCATATTTGCTTGCACAGTTGACTTTCTTTGACCATACACCAAATATGCTAAAAACTGAATTCCAAGCTTACAATAAGCTATGTTAAGCTTAAATAAACTTGTTTGCACTTAGAAATAAACTGTTGGAACCTTGGACATAACAGTTTGATATTTAAATTTGAAACAGTGAACTATGAAAATTGAAACTTGAATGAAACTTTTAATTGAGGCTCAAAACAGATTATAATGATCAAATCACTTAAGTTCAATACAAGAAAGCTTGAAAATTACAAATGTGAGAGCTAATTAAGATACTTTAAGAAAAACGACATACATTAATTTTAAAAAGCTAACTACTCCTCTTCTTCTCTGTCTTCCTCCTCTTTTATGCTCCAAATCTGTTCCACGTGCCCTTCTGAGCAGATCCCACCTCTCCATTTGACCAATGGTTGAGTTTTGAGCCTTATCACTTTTTGGCGGGAAAATTGGTTTTGACTTGTAGGGCTCTGTTTTATCAACTAGGGGGGGGTGGCATTAAATGTGGTGGTAAAAGTAGGTAGTGGTGATGATGAGGGTGGAAGAAAGGTGAGGTGACTGGAGAGGAGCAGGCAAGTTGGTTTGCAGGCAACACATGGGAGAGATAAACAGTGTGGGCGCGTTTTTCTGCTTGATTGACTTTCTTTGATCAAAGGTCCAAAATAGCTAAAGACAGGGGGTCCAAAATGTATAAAGGCAGGGGGTCAAATTCAATTTGACAAGGCTTAGGTTTAGTATTATGACAAGGACTAATTTGCACTTTCTGAATTCTTGAAGGACCAAACTGCCATTTTCCAAACTTGATACAAGGACTAAAATTGACAATCTTTAATAGTACAAGGACCAATTTTGACATTTTCAAATTTTCAAAGGACCAAACTTGACAATTTTGAAAGTTCAGGGACCTAAGTTGTAAATTTGTAATTTTAAGTTTCAAGGACCAATTTTTGACAACTTAGGAATCCCTAGGGACTCAAAATGATATTTTTCTTTATTTGGATTTACCAGGGACTGTTTTTGACAACTTTTGAAACTTGGGGGACTAAAAATGCCAATTATGCAAACTTGATACGTTTTTCACCAGATTTTGATATTTTTGCATTTAAAACACATAAAACACTAATTTGTGATATTTTAATCATTTTGATGCATTTCTGAGTGTTTTCAGATGTTTTTGCAGTTTAATTTGTACAAAAATGATGAGTATTTAGACACTCATCAATATCTTTTAAATAATTGTAATTCTCATGTTCACGTTCTTTCTGAAAACGTGTGTAATCCTCCCTACACTTATCCCTTATGTAAAATACCTTTATATGTAATTAAGACGAGGTTAAAGACAAAATAAAGCATTTTTTACAAATTTAAACATCAGAATAAACAATCAATAAAAGATACACGACACACAAACAAGCAAACAATTAAGCATGGGTTGCCTCCCACGAAGCGCTTTTCTTTATTTATGAGTCTTGTAGCTAGACTCGAAGTCGTTCCCCTACGTTGTCTCGTTTTTCATTCTCAATGAGAATTCTATCATATTGACAAAATTTTCATCGACTCTATACCTAGGCCCTAGGGTCAAGCAATCCTTATAATAAAGTCTCCTTTTCTCCAACATGAAATTCAAACCTTTTTCAACATCGTCTTCGCTTTTTCCTCAAAATCTCTAATGTTGTCTCGTTTAAAAAGGGATAAAGGGCCATATCCGTTCATCTTCAAAGGCATCCTATAAGTGATCTCATCGTTCCCTTCCTTAAATCTAACTGTTCCTTCAAACTTGTTATGGCTCATTTTAGACTTTTCAACAAACGGTTTTCCTTGCACTACTTGGGATAAGCTATAGTCAATGACACATCCGATGTCTTCTAGGACCACAAAATCAACTAGGTAAGTGAAATTCCCTATAAAGACGTGTACATCCTTGACTCTTCCCACAAAGTTACAAACCCCACCTGGATACTTAGGGTCTCTCCTAATCTTAAGTCGCTCATTCATAATGTCATTGTAAACAGCTGATGACATCACACTAATGGGAGATTCCGTATCTATGTAAGCATGCTCGACATTCCTATATCCGATCATACAAGGAATTTTGAGGTTCCAAGGATTTCCTCTCCTAATCTTTAGACATATCCTAATGATGGGTGATCGGGGATTATCAATTATGTATTGATGGTAAGCAATCTCTTCCTTAGTGGGGTAAAGATTGAAATAAGCTCTATCCTCCTTATTTATGTTTCTATCCACTAAGCCATTTTCCGAATTACTGTTGATCATGGAGCCAACTACAGAGGCGTTGACCACTTTCTCAACAGCATCCCTAATTGTACTATCAAATACCTTTTGCAAATCTTGAAGGTCGGTGTTTCTACTTACATAACGGCTTCGGCGGTTGTATTGGTCGTTGGGTTGGGTTTTGATTGAAAGTGATTTATTCGGTGGTGGGTTGTTGTTTGATGAGCAATCACCTTCCATGATGAAAAGTGATGGGATTACGAACAAAGGTCACGAAGAAGGGGGATAGACTACGAGGAAGCTAAAAATGGGAAAAAATCTTACTTGATAGGAATCAAGCAAGGAAACCTAAATGAGGTGGACTCCTAACTAGCGATTCTATTCCCCGGCAGCGGCGCCAAAAACTTGATACGCGTACAGCGCGTTCGGGGTCAAAGGAAATTCCTTTTCGTCGAGCAAGTTTTTCAACACCCTAGAAAGTGAACCTAATCGTTGTAGTGTAGTATTAGGGTAAGCCACGGGTATTGATATCGTTCTCTAGGGGAATAGGAATGCTAGTGAGAAGTTACTACGCTAAGGTTGGGGTTGAGGAAGGTTATTTTTTTACCTTTTTTATATTTTTTTAGGAAATTTAAAGGTACGAATCTCGGGGTTTGGATTTAGGGGTTGATATTGCTACCGATTACTCTACTTATCTAATTATTCTATTCCTAAGGTGAGTGTAGCCTATGTCTATTGTTGTATGCTCTTATGATGATTAAAAATGTGTTTACTTAGATGTCATTACTCCCTAGTTATCTCCTATTGATGGTTGAATTGTCACGTCCTTATTCTTAAAGCGTTGTGTTCTAAGGTCGTAGGGTATGCGTTTATCCCTAACTCTTTGAAGCTACCAAAGGTTAATGACTACGAAATCTCAAGGATTCATAAACTTAACACTAAGGTTATCTTTGGATATCTAGCTTACAATTCCACTAGTAACTATAAGCTAAGGTTCAACAAAGATTAATCAAGCATTAATAACACAACGAATGACCTATCGCAATACTAGGTCAATCACAATTAAGATAAGAGACAACCAATCAATATTCAATAACTAGGTTTCATATTATCTAAGCAAACACAAAAGTATATTAGCCAGACATGGAGAACATGCAAGCATACACACAATCAATTGAAGACATGATTAAATCAATGAAGTAAAACACTTATCTTGTTGTAAAATAGGGTATGGAACCCTAAGATACTGCACAAGACAGCTTTGGTTCGGTTTAGGTTTTTACTCCACAAAACTACCTCCCTAAAAACTGAAAAATTCGGATTCTATATATAGTGTTACAAAATGCGACGGCGTCACTCTTTAATTGTGACGCCGTCGGGTCGCCGCCATTAGGGTTTCGTCTTGGCCACGTCAACTCTGTGACGGCGTCACCTTATGCTCGTGACGCCGTCGGCTTCAGTCTCTGACGCTGTCTGGATCCAAATCTAGGCCGTCTGAGTTGCGACGCCCTACTCTTTTAAACCTGATGCCGTCACTTGTAAATTAGAAATTTGGCTACTGAGTCGTCTCAAGGTGTGTTGCGACGGTGTCGCAAATAAGCCCTGACATCGTCCCCTTTCAATTCCAGCAGCTTGAGTGTCTCGATTCTTGACTTTGGCCATTTTCTTCGTATATTCGCGCCTTTTCGTCCGAATAAGTGTCATTCCAGCAGTTTGCCTTCAAGAGACTTAAAAAGCAAAAAGGAACGAAATTATGTAGTAACGGATACAAAAGTGATCAATTAAGGGCTTAAATGACCCCTCAAAAAGGTACCTTTTAAATCCTTATCATTTATGAACAAGACATCAAAGGGAATTCAAAGGCTTCTTTAAGTGACTACAATGTTGCTTTTGTCTCTCAAGGCAAGAATACTAAAACCAGAGTTAAGAATGGTAGTGGTTTTAGTTCTGATAGCTATACAGTTTCTTCTGGTTTAAAGGAAAAGGATGAGGCTGCTGGTTTTGCTGATATGATCATCTACTCACTGTTTTCTAATTAATCTGAAAACATTTTTTGGGTAAAAGGTCAAAGACCCGGTAAATATATTACTCCAAAAAACGTTTAAGTACAAAGGATATGGGTGAATCCCATATCTCAGCCCGTTACATAGGCGAAAAGCTTACATAACAAGATACTTCATATTCTCTACATAAGAAAATGAACCACTACTCAAAATATAACATTAGACTCCTATGGAGATAAAATTACTTCCTACCAAGGCTTTGGAGCTTGATACCATACGTGTCATAATAGGTATCCAAATTTCCTGGGAGATCGTAAACCTGATCCACATAGTTATCATAATCATAGTTATCATAGTCATCTTCGCGATCATGACCACCACCAAATAGATTACTCGTCTCATCAAAGGTGTTCACAACCTCCTCATCATCACTATCAGAATCCATAATCTCTCCCACTTTAGTAAATGGGTTAACCCTCTTAGTAAACGAAGTAGCCGAGAAATCCTTATTATAACCCTGATAGTCAACCTTTGTAATAGGATTACCATTATCATTAACAAGAGTAGCTTTCCCATCAATAAGAAGCCTTTCAAATTCTCCCAATTTCTCAACAATAGGGGTAGGACCAACCGCGTTAGCTACCATCTTCAATCTGATCTAATCTTCAAGGTGGATTTCAAAAAAGCTTTCGACTCGGCTAGTTGGAAATACCTGGACTTTGTTCTTCTTTGTCTTGGTTTTGGTTCTAAATGGCGTTCATGGATTAGAGCTTCTCTTCACTCCTCTAGAGCCTCCATTTTGATTAACGATAGTCCTACTTCAGAATTTTCAATTAAACGTGGTATAAGTCAATGAGATCCCCTATCTCCTTTCCTTTTTATTCTCGTTATGGACGGCCTCCACTGTGCTATGTCTAATGCGGTCATTTCTGTACTTATAAGAGGGATCAAACTTGGCTTTTCTGATATTACTTTATCTCACTTGTTTTATGCTGACGACGTGGTTATTACTACTGATGGGAATTCTCGTGACATTGACAATATAATCCGGGTTCTCCATGTTTTCTATCTCACCTCGGGTCTCAGAATAAATATACACAAATCCAACATCTATGGCAATGGCGTTTCTAATGATGAAATTTCATCTTTGGCTAGTAGGACCGGATGTGATGCGGGTTCTTTCTCTTTCACTTATCTTGGGCTTTCGATTGGTGCTAACATGAACCTTACTTCTAGTTGACGTGTTTCGATTGATCGCTTCCAAAAGAGACTCTCCTCATGGAAAGCTAACTTATTATCCATTGGATGGCGTCTCACCCTTATCAAATCGGTTTTAGGAAATCTTGGCATATACTACCTCTCTATTTTTAAGGCTCCCGAAACTATTTTGAATATTCTGGAAAATCTTCATGCTAGATTCTTTTGGGGCGGTTCTCAAGATTCTAAGAATATGGCGTGGGTTAAATGGTCTCATGTTCTCCCTTCCTTCATAAAGGAGGCCTCAACATCGGTATTTTAAAGGCTTTCAACCTTGCTATTCTTCAAAAGTGGCGTTCGAGGATGTTCTCTTCTCCGAACACTCTTTGGGTTAATACCATTAAGGCGTTACATAGTCAAGATGGTGGTCTGGATAATCAAGGTTGTAATTTTAATGGCACTTGGTCTAGGATTTTTGGTACTTTCAATTTCCAGCACTCGAAAGATATCATCCTCTTAATTCTTTTCGTTTCAAGGTGGGATGTAGCACCCGTATTCATTTTTGGAAAGATATGTGGATTGGTGATTCCCCTCTTCTTACTTGGTACAACAGACTCTATAGATTAGATCAAGACAAAGACTAGTTAATCATCGATCGTATTGTCGATGGTAATTGGAACTGGAATTGGTCTAGGGCTAATATGGGCATCCGAAACACGGCTTATTTGAGAGGCTTGCTGATAGAAATAAGTCAGGCTGATCTTAGTATGGACAAGGACACGTGTACTTGGTCGTTGGCTGATGATGGCATATTTTCTGTAAGGAGTTTTCGCCGTCTTATTGATTCAAAACTCCTTCCCTCTATATTGCCGTCGACTTCATGGGATAATATTCTTCCACGTAAAGTAAATATTTTCTTATGGAGGTTATCTTTGGACCATTTGCTTCATCGGTTAAACCTTTCGTCTCGTGGTATCGATATTCCTGCTATATCATGCTCCTCTTGCAATTGTAATGTAGAATCTGTTGATCACATTTTTTTTTTTAATGTGTTTTGGTTAAGGAGGTATGGTCTCTTATTCGTAAATGGTGTGATCTTTTTCCTCCATTTGCGTCTTATGTAGCTTGGAATAACTGGATCTGTATGTGGCATGCTCCTAAGGTGAAGTCCCGACGTTTATATGTTATTTTTGCGGCCTTTTTCTCGTGGATATGGAGATATCGTAACAACATCATTTTCTGTGCTCAACCGATGAAGAAAGGTGTTCTCTTTGATAATATCCAAGCCTCTTCTTTAATTGGGTTGAATGGCCGAAAAATCCTTTGTTGCTTACGGGTTCATAAAGGTTGTTTATTGGTCATTCAAGCTTTTGTTTTCTATTCGGAACATTAGCTTCTTTTTCTTTTTCTTTTTTCCTCGGGGCTTGTTTGGGTCTTCATAAAAAACACTCCGAAGTGAAAACCGGTGGCTCAACCTCCGTGAGTGGTGATTTTTTTCTAGTCTCGGGTTTTCTCAGAATTGGCTAGAGTTTTTTCATTCCTTTTGTAGGCCTCGTAGTTAAAGCCCCGGGTAGAGTCTTTACTGTTTCTGCTTCTAGCACCTTGCTAGTAGCTTTGTTTCATTATATATATTTATTTCTCTTTGCTGGTAAAAAAAAATAAAAAAAAAAAAAAACTCCATAAAACACATTATGCAACTTTAGTGATCGTACTTGTAACAAAAAAAGTATAGTTACCACTTACCAACAAACAATAATACTACATTGAGAGTTAACTTTTCTTTTAACAATATATTCTCGAGTATTATTTGGAGGGCAAAGAAGAGAAGTGGAGAGGAAAGTCATGTTCCTGAGTTTTTTTCGAAGAGGAGGAGAAAATGTATTGTACATCGCTTGTCTCATCATCTCATAGTTCATTTTTGGGAAAGCACATTATACACACAATTAAGCACTAAATGAGACAGATTAGAGTATCAACAACAGCTTTTGAAGAGATTTTGTTCCAATCGCTACATATATAAAGCATTTTTGGGCATTTTATTCAATCCCATCTTTTAACAGAAACAACAATCAGCCATAATAGCACATAGCGTAAACATACAAAAATCATTCAGCAGAAAATATGCAAGTCTTACAACAACTCTCCCAACATAAGCAGGAACAGCAAATACAGAACTTATTCGATTCCCATAAGCAGAATGCATCTCACTTGGTCCACCAGTGAAGAAAGTCCTTACGCCTGTTGATCTTCTTTTGTAGCTGAAGAAGACCGTATAAGAGAGCTTCGGCTGTTGGTGGGCAACCAGGAACATAGATGTCGACTGGGACAATCCTATCACAACCCCTAACAACAGAGTATGAGTAGTGATAGTAACCACCTCCGTTTGCACAGCTTCCCATTGATATCACCCACCTTGGCTCAGGCATCTGATCGTACACCCTGCAACAAGAAAAAAACAAGTTTAGCATGTCATGCGAGTTAAAAAGGCAAATAGCAAACAAGCTGCACACAACCAGAACTGATTACTTCTGAATAGACTAATATGAGTCATGTTCGCTCTCGTATACATTGTCGTAAAAGGTTAGCAAATAAAAACGGGTCAAACGGACCAAAAGTGGCCCAAGATGTATCTTTTATGCATTAGACCTACTAAATTAATTCACACTCCAGATTCTTACTGTTATCTTTTTGTTCCGTGGACATACGTTACTCATTAACTATCTATTGAAAACTGTAGAGAAAGGTATGTGGTCGAGTGTGGTTACAGCTGTCAAACAGCCATTGTGACGCGTTATCAGATAGTATATTAACTTTCAACTAAACCATATCTAGTTTCACCTGGAAGAGTTGCATCTTACAACTTTCAGAAGAGTTCTTAGAAATAAACATGATAGCAATACTAGTATACTAGTAAAAATATGCATTCAAGGCCACAAGCTACCGAGAAGAATCACTCAATAACTTAAAGACAACTATCACATGTCTGATCACACCCAGCATAAACAGGTAGCCTACATATTCCCAAACAATATCTTAAAGTGACACATATATATAAATACGGCATTCTTAACTTCAAGTTCGACAACCTCATAATATCCCAAATAAGCAAATCAATATGACGACACATAAACTTACATAATCAAGTAACAGAAGCTCTAAACCCTAATAAAAAAAACAGATAGCTTTTATAAAAACCTTCAAATTAAGTCTATCATCTCGGAAGTTAATCAACTATTGCACACACATCCTTATGCTTTCAGCCTATGAAGCAAGGACTTGCCTACCATTATTAACACTGGAGACACCAAAAACACGCGAACTAAAATAGCAGCCAGGTGTATGTTCAAACTACATACACTTTTTACTATCAACTATCGTCATACATATACCATCATATTGCAATAGCTAACATAGTTAGAGGTTCAGAGAACAATTTGAACCAAACCAGAACCAAGTAAGTCCGATTCTATCAACATAGCTTTCAATTTCTGTTTGTAAAACTTATACAACAATCTCACTCTGTTCGTACAAGTTTTGGTACTATATCATTCTTAGATTATTTATAAGTATCAGTATGAAAAACTGTTGTCTATAACACAGAAATAAAAGCTAATTGTGTTTCTATGTACATTAAGAGCTACACAATAAAGCAATCTAATGTTCAGATGTATCTTTTAAAAAAGAAAATACATGTGAGTAGTTAGTCATGAAATTGCAGAACCCTCACAAGTTAATAAGAATCCCCTTTTTTGAGTTTGCCAAAAGATAAAGAAGCTTAAGAGAATATAACTACGAGCTTGAAAGATAGTCTCCAGAGAACTTCAAACATTTAGCAAAGCACAATGAGTCTATAGCCTAACTGTGAGAAAGTGAATACTCGGCTGTTCACCGTTGTTAGAACCTGGTATCTACCGGCATGGGAGGAGACTGCAGTGCTCCCAGGATGAAATGTTGTGGAGGTAAGGGAGGACGGAGTGCCTCTCGGGTAGCCCATCGAGTAGCATTAGGGTATTAGGGTACACCAATCCTTCCACATCGGGTAGGGTATTAGGGTACCAAATTCGAGTTCACAAACCGAACGGGTTGTGTGTGAAACAAGGGTTGTGTGTGTGAGTGTATGTGTTTTTTATGGGGTTAGGGTAGAATTGGGTAGGATCGGGTACCACTCCCTCTAGTTAGGGTAGTGTTAGGGTAGAATTGGGTAGTTTTGAGTTGGAAGGTTTTTATTGGATAGAGGTGATGTGGCACTCCCAGGGTATTAGGGTACTAGGGTACCACTCCCTCATGCCTAAGTGTCAAAAGGAAATATAAAAAAACACTTTTCAACCTACTCCCCCTTCAACAGTCATCCCATCCATAATGCATGTGCGCCTCTTCCAAACTGAAGAACCGCAAGGTCTCAACATCAATGAAAAACGAAGCACCCACTCCTATATATTTAGGTTCTAGATACATTGTATTTTGCTACATATGCTTAATCAAGAAGCTCAAAATGCCACTCTCGCTTGCCCTTTCTGTGTGTTATGTGTGTTTGCTTAAGGCATAATAAACAGCTGATTATATGCTTCTAATAATTGTCAACCATAGGCCTAAGCCTTTTTTTGAAGCTAAGTATCTACATCCGACATAATTATTAAACTAGCTACCAATGGCCTTTGACCAAATAAGTTCCTATCAAACCTCTTGAACAGAAAAGAGGCCGCGATTCCTTATACCTCAGATATATGCACACCAGCATACAGTATATAATCCACAGTAACGAAACCTTAAAAATCTTAAATTTAGGGTGTCTAGGATTGGTTATTTTTCCTCCTCAAATGAAGGTAATATAGAAAATAGTGTTTGGATTTGCTTATTATGTAATAAAAGCAATGATAGTTGGAATAATTTAACAACTTAATGGAAAATTTCAATCAAAACCATCTTTAAAAGGTTTAAAATCCAATGTAAAAGTAAACATGTATATTTCATCTCAATTAAACACTTCAAAATAAGCCGAAGCATTTTGGATGACAAGAAAACATCTATTTGCTTAATAGTAGCCAGATAAGCAGAATAAAGGGGACCCGAACACCCTCAGATATACAATCACATACGCTCAGCTGTTTGTTTTATAAACAGCTACAGTAACTATTTGTGGTTATAGTGTAAATGACGCTTAACTCTACACGCTTATTTCAAATGATCGTGTTTAGACAAAATTTAAAAGCTAACGCTAGTTGCCAAATAAACATTATATTCTAAACACACCAAAAGTTTGTCCCCAAACATAGCCCTAATTTCATCAATCTAATTATCTCAACTAACATAAAATAAGAGAGTTAAAAGCTCGTCACCAAATCTTCTCTATATGGATTTAATTTAAATTTTGAAAAGAACAAAGCAGAAGTACATCACATAAGATATATGCTATGGCAAAACTAGCATTAGCAGTTAGCTAAAAGTTTAATAAGAGCGTTTAGCTTCATCTAGAGTGTAAAATGACATAAAGCACTTCTTTTATTAATTTTTCAAATGATCACATTTAAACAAAATCCAAAAGCTAAATGCTTGCTGCAAACAAACATTATACGTAGTATTCTAAAAGCTCAAAAAGCCCGTCATTAAACATAGCCCTAATTTCAAATAGTTTTTAAAAGCGTTTAGTAACATAGCTTCATCTTTATCATAAAGCGTAAAATATCCTAAAGGCTAAACACTCCTTTTTTGTGTTTCAATATGAGCGTACAAACAAAATAAAAAAACTAAACAAGCATTATATTCTAAACGCTTTGAAAGGTCGTTACCAAACATAGCCCTAATTTCAACAACCTAACATATTGAAGTCACAAGAAACATCAAACAATTTTCACATAAGCTCTAAAAGTGTAACACATCCTAAAAGCTAAGCGCTCCTAATATTAGTGTTTCATAAAGCTAAACACTTGTTACAAAACATAGCCTAATTTAAGAGGTCAAAAAGGCTTGTAACTATGTAAAGTTCAAATCCTACTAGGTGCTAGTAGACAACCCTGACAACCCTGAAGTGGCCACACCAACCTCCTAAAGAGGGCTTTACCCGGTTTCAGTTTGTGTGGCGATGGGTTCAAAGCTAGTGTACTAGCCCCGGTTTGAGTGGGTGTTTGTTTAAGCTTATATGTGGGCGTACGAGCTTATTTGATTTCCAATATTTGGGCTTATTTTGAGACTTGTGGGCTTATATAAGTTTATCATACGATAATAAACTCATATAAGCCCACAAGTTTCAAAATAAGCTGAAAAATTGAGGCTTATGATATATAAGCCGAAAAAAAAATAAGCTCATAAGCCTCATATAAGCTTAAACAAACACCCCCTAAGAATTTGTTATATTATCACTTCAAATAGAGGCATTATATTCTAAACGCTCATTGCAAACCCTAATTTAAACAAGCTAATTAACCCTCCAACTAATAAAACATATTAGTAAACGAAAGGATAAGTGAGAGTTAGAAAGTATACTTTCTGATAGCTTATATGTGGGCTTATGAGCTTATTTGATTTCGCCTTATATTTCATAAGCCTGAATTTTCCGGTTTATTTTGAGACTTTTGGGCTTATATAAGTTTATTTTATAAGCCTAAAAATCCTAAAATAAGCCGGAAAATTTGGGCTTACGAAATATAAGCCGAAATCAAATAAGCTCATAAGCCCACATATAAGCTTAAACAAGCACCGCTAAAACAAACAGCTACTACTAACTACTACTGCTAACGATTAAACAAACGAACAAAGAGAAGGAAATATACTTTATGAGAAGGATTAGATTAAGGTGGAGCGTGTGGTTGCCGCATAAGGAGTGACATATTTTAAAGCCTAATTTATATAAAACTCTAACTATTATTAAATAAACAAACAGCTACTGCTAACTGCTACCGCTAAACCGTTAAACAAACAAACGAACAAAGAAAAGGAAATAATATATACTTTCTAAGAGCAGGGGCCATCTTATTAGTAAGAGTCCCCGCGACAATCATACAATCACTCTGCCTCGGACTCGGCCTAAACACTTACGGGGTGTTTGTTTTGGCTTATATAGTTGGCTTATGGCTTATTTGGTTTTGTGCTTATGTTTCATAACCTCACTTTTTGTGCCTTATTTTGACACTTTTCTTCCTTCTTATAAGTTCATTATGTCAACATAATGAACTTATATAAACCGGATAGTGTCAAAATAAGGCACAAAAAGTGAGGTTATGAAACATAAGCCCAAAACCAAATAAGCCATAAGCCGACTATATAAACCGAAACAAACACCCCCTAACCGTAAGGGGGATGGTAACGAGAAGGATCGGATTAAGGTGGCGCGTGTGGTTTCCGGATGAGCGACATTTTTTGAAGGATCGTGAGGCTTTTTGTATCTCTAACAAACTATTATTAAATAAATAAACCGCTACCGCTAAACCGTTAAATAAACAAACGAAGAAAGAAAAGGAAATAATATATACTTTCTAAGAGCAGGGGCCATCTTATTAGTAAGAGAAGGATCGGATTAAGGTGGCGCGTGTGGTTGCCGGATGAGGAGTGACATTTTTTGAAAGATCGTGAGGGTTTTTGTATCTCTAACAAACTATTATTAAATAAACAAACAGCTAGTGCTAACTGCTACCGCTAAACCGTAAAACAAACAAACTAACAAAGAAAAGGAAATAATATATACTTTCTAAGCGCAGGGGCCATCTTGTTAGTAAGAGTCCCCGCGACAATCATACAATCACTCTGCCTAGGACTCGGCCTAAAAATAATCCCAAACCGATCCAAATCATATCTAGCAGCACCCGTATGCATCATCTCCACAGCGCAACACGCCAGTCCGAAAGTCATGGGCCATATGGATCCTCTCCTGGCCCAGTTCATCAGGTCATCTACTTTCGAGATCACGAATTCAGCTGTTTTGGAGAGGCCAGGTGGCGAGGTGGTTGACGGTGGTGGTGGAGGTGAGTATGGGGATGGTAATGAGAAGGATCGGATTAAGGTGGCGCGTGTGGTTGCCGAATGAGGCGCGACATTTTTTGAATTGTGTGTTTTTGTAAAAGCCTAGTTATTAGTAGTTAGTCTAACAAACTATTATTAAATAAATAAACAGCTACTGCTACTGCTAAACCGTTAAAACAAACAAACGAACAAAGAAAAGGAAATAAAATATACTTTCTTAGCGCAGGGGACACGGACACTCAGCCACAATCATACAATCACTCTGCCTAAAAGCCTTTGGTAACATACATCTTATTAGTAGCAGTTAGCAGTAGCTGTTTGTTTTAGGGGTGTTTGCTTAAGCTTATATGTAGGCTTATGAGCTTATTTGATTTCGGTATATATTTCATAAGCTTCAATTTTTCGGTTTATCCTAAGACTTGTGGGCTTATATAAGCCCAAAAATCCTAAAACAAGCCGGAAAATTTGGGCTTATGAAATATAAAGCGAAATCAAATAAGCTCATAAGCCCACATATAAGCTTAAACAAGCACCCCTAAAACAAACAGCTACCGCTAACTGATACTGCTAACGATTAAACAAACGAACAAAGAAAAGGAAATATACTTTCTGAGAAGGATTAGATTAAGGTGGCGCGTGTGGTTGCCGCATAAGGAGTGACATTTTTTGAAGCCTAATTTATATAAAACCCTAATTAATATTAAATAAACAAACAGCTACTGCTAACGCTAACTGTTAAACAAACAAACGAACAAAGAAAAGGAAATAATATATACTTTCTGAGAGCAGGGGCCATCTTATTAGTAAGAGTCCCCGTGATTGGTAACATACCTCTATCTTTAACAAACTTGGGGGGTGTTTGTTTCGGCTTATATAGCTAGCTTATGGCTTATTTGGTTTTGTGCTTATGTTTCGTAAGCTCATTTTTTGTGACTTATTTTGACACTTTTCTTCCTTCTTATAAGTTCATTATGTCGACATAATGAACTTATATAAACCGGATAGTGTCAAAATAAGCCACAAAAAGTGAGGTTATGAAACATAAGCCCAAAACCAAATAAGCCATAAGCCGGCTATATAAGCCGAAACAACACCCCTAAACCGTGGGAAATGGTAACGAGAAGGATCGGATTAAGGTGGCGCGTGGTTGCTTGGGATGAGGATATCTCTAACAAACTATTATTAAATAAATAAACAGCTACTGCTAACTGCTACCGCTAAACCGTTAAACAAACAAACGAACAAAGAAAAGGAAATAATATATACTTTCTTAGCGCAGGGGCCATCTTATTAGTAAGAGTCCCAGCCACAATCATACAATCACTCTGCGGGACTCGGACTGGCCGAAAAATAATCCCAAACCGATCCAAATCATATCTAGACGCAGTATGCATCATCTCCACAGCGCAACAAGCCAGTCCGAAAGTCATGGGCCATATGGATCCTCTCTGGCCCGTTCATCGTCGTCTACTTTCGAGATCACGAACTCTGCTGTTTTGGATAGGCCAGGTGGCGAGGTGGTTGATGGCGGTGGTGGAGGTGAGTAGGGGATGGTAACGAGAAGGAACGGATTAAGGTGGCGCGTGTGGTTGCCGAATGAGGCGCGACATTTTTTGAATTTTGTGTTTTTGTAAAAGCCTAGTTATTAGTAGTTAGTCTAACAAACTATTATTAAATAAATAAACAACTACTGCTAACTGCTACCGCTAAGAGTTAAATAAACAAACAAAGAAAAGGAAATAATATATACTTTCTAAGAGCAGGGGCCATCTTATTAGTAAGATTCCCCGCGATTGGTAACATACCTCTATCTCTAACAAACTTGGGGGGTGTTTGTTTCGGCTTATATAGCTAGCTTATGGCTTATTTGGTTTTGGGCTTATGGTTTCATAAGCTAACTTTTTGTGGCTTATTTTGAAACTTTTCGGCTTATATAAATAAGCTTATATAAACCGAAAAGCGCCACAAAAAGTGAGCTTATGAAACATAAGTCCAAAACCAAATAAGCCATAAGCCGACTATATAAACCGAAACAAACACTCCCGTTATACAAAAGCATTTGGTAACATACCTATACATGTAACTAACTATTTGTCTAAACACTTATTTTAGTAACTATTGTATAAAATAAATAAATAAACAGCTACTGCTAACTGGTAAATAAACAAACAAACGAACAAAGGAAAGGAAATAATATATACTTTCTAAGCGCAGGGGCCATCTTATTAGTAAGAGTCCCGGCCACAATCATACAATCACTCTGCCTAGGACTCGGCCTAAACACTTACGGGGTGTTTGTTTCGGCTTATATAGTTGGCTTATGGCTTATTTGGTTTTGGGCTTATGTTTCATAAGCTCACTTTTTATGGCTTATTTTGACACTTTCCTTCCTACTTATAAGTTCATTATGTCAACATAATGAACTTATATAAACCGGATAGTGTCAAAATAAGCCACAAAAAGTGAGTTTATGAAACATAAGCCCAAAACCAAATAAGCCATAAGCCGACTATATAAACCGAAACAAACACCCCCTAACCGTAAGGGAAATGGTAACGAGAAGGATCGGATTAAGGTGGCGCGTGTGGTTGCCGGATGAGGATATCTCTAACAAACTATTATTAAATAAATAAACAGCTACTGCTAACTAACTGCTACCGCTAAACGTTAAACAAACAAACGAACAAAGAAAAGGAAATAATATATACTTTCTAAGAGCGGGGGCCATCTTATTAGTAAGAGAAGGATCGGATTAAGGTGGCGCGTGTGGTTTCCGGATGAGGAGCGACATTTTTTGAAGGATCGTGAGGGTTTTTGTATCTCTAACAAACTATTATTAAATAAATAAACAGCTACTGCTAACTGCTACCGCTAAACCGTTAAATAAATAAACAAACAAACAAAGAAAAGGAAATAAAATATACTTTCTAAGCGCAGGGGCCATCTTATTAGTAAGAGTCCCCGCGACAATCATACAATCACTCTGCCTAGGACTCGGCCTAAAAATAATCCCAAACCGATCCAAATCATATCTAGCAGCACCCGTATGCATCATCTCCACGGCGCAACACGCCAGCCCGAAAGTCATGGGCCATATGGATCCTCTCCTGGCCCAGTTCATCAGGTCGTCTACTTTCGAGATCACGAACTCAGCTGTTTTGGATAGGCCAGGTGGCGAGGTGGTTGAGGGCGGATGTGGAGGTGAGTATGGGGAAGGGGAGGAAGGTGTGTGGATTGAGGCGGCGGCGCGTGAGTGGGACGCGAGGAGTGAGAGGCGGTGGGATTGGTTACGGAGGAGATGTGAGGCCATTTTTTTCGGGTGGTTTGTTGGATTTGTGAGGGTTTGTGTTTGTGTGTGTTTTTTTTAGGGGGGTGGTGGGTTGACCCGGTTTGAGGCGGTTCGGGTTTGAAGTGAGATGGAATTGATGGATAATGGGGGCATATGTTCGTGTTTGGATATGTATCGTAAGTTGTATTAGTTACGTTTTTGTTACGACGTTGATGTTATGTTTATATTTAAACAATACTTACAAAGTTATAAATCTCAACTACTTAAACAGAATATTTTTCTAATATATATTCTTTAGCTTTTACTTAAAAAGAAAAATGAACAATTATTTTGAGACATCCTAAAAAATGTGGACTATAATTTTGAAACTGAAGGAGTATTTGCCAAATATTTAATGAATCAATTTTAGCCATGTATTTTTAATCAAAAATAATAGCCAGTTTTTAGCCGTATCTAACTGGTTCTTGGTCGAAATAGTCGGTTCTTTGTCATATCTAACTGGTTCTTGGACGGAATAGCCGGTTCTTAGCCGGATCTAACTGGTTCTTGGCCGGAATGTCCGGTTCTTAGCCAGATCTAACTGGTTCTTGGCCGGAATGTCCGGTTCTTAGCCAGATCTAACTGGTTCTTGGCCGGAATAGCCGGTTCTTAGCCGGATCTAACTGGTTCTTGGCCTGAATTGCTGGTTCTTAGTCGGATTTAACTGGTTCTTGGCCGGAATAACAGTTCTTAGCTGGATTTAACTGGTTCTTTGCCGAAATAGCCGGTTCTTAGCCGTATCTAACTAGTTCTTGGCCGAAATAGCCGGTTCTTAGCCGGATCTAACTGGTTCTTGGCCGGAATAGCCGGTTCTTAGCAGATCTAACTAGTTTTTGGCCGAATAGCCGTATCTAACTAGTTCCTTGTGTAAATAGCCGGTTCTTAGCCGTATCTAACTGGTTCTTAGCCGAAATAGCCGGTTCTTAGCCATATCTAACTGGGTCTTAGCCGAAATAGCCGATTCTTAGAAGAATCTAATTGGTTCTTGGCTGGAATAGCCGCTTCTTAGCCGTATCTAACTGGTTCTTCGCTAGAATAGCCGGTTCTGAGCTATATTTAACTGTTTCTTGGCTAAAATAGCCGGTTCTTAGCCGGATCTAACTGGTTATTGGTCGAAATAGTCGGTTCTTTGGCGTATCTAACTGGTTGTTGGTCGGAATAGACGGTTCTTAGACGGATCTAACTGGTTCTTGGCCAGAATATCCGGTTCTTAGCCAGATCTAACTGGTTCTTTGACGGATTAGCCGGATCTAACTAGTTCTTCGCCTAAATTGCTGATTCTTAGCCAGATTTAACCTGTTCTTGGCTGGAATAGCAGTTCTTAGTTGGATCTAACTGGTTCATGGCCGAAATAGTTGGTTCTTAGCCGTATCTAACTGGTTCTTGGCCGAAATAGCTGGTTCTTAGCCGAATCTAACTGGTTCTTGGCCGGAATAACCGGTTATTAGCCAGATCTAACTAGTTTTTGGCCGAATAGCTGGTTCTTAGCCGGATCTAACTGGGTCTAGGTCAAAATAGCTGATTCTTAGCAGAATCTAGCTGGTTCTTAGCCGTATCTAACTAGTTCTTCGCTAAAATAGCCAGTTCTTAGCCATATTTAACTATTTCTTGGCCAAAATAGCCGGATCTAACTGGTTCTTGGTCTAAATAGTCAGTTCTTTGCCGTATCTATCTTGTTATTGGCCGGAATAGCCAGTTCTTAGCAAGATGTAACTGGTTTTTGGCTGGAATATCCGGTTTTTAGCCAGATCTAACTGGTTCTTGGCCTTAATAGCCGGTTCTTAGCCGCATCTAATTGGTTCTTGGCCTGAATTGCTGGTTCTTAGCCGTATTTAACTGCTTCTTGGCCATAATAGAAGTTTTTTGCTGGATCTAACTAGTTCTTGGCCGAAATAGCCGGTTCTTGGCCAGAATAGAAGTTTTTTGTTGGATCTAACTGGTTCTTGGCCGAAATAGCCAGTTCTTAGCCGTATCTAACTGGTTCTTGGCCAAAATATCCGGTTCTTAGCCGGATCTAACTGGTTCTTGGCTGAAATAGCCGGTTCTTAGCCAAATCTAACTGGTTTTTGGCCGAATAGCCGTTTCTTAATCGTATTTATCTAGTTCCTTGCCGGAATAGCCGGTTCTTAGCCATATCTAACTGGTTCTTGGCCAGAATAACCGGTTCTTAGCCGGATCTAATTGGTTCTTGGCCGAAATAGCCGATTCTTAGCCGGATCTAACTAGTTCTTGGCCTGAATTACTGATTCTTAGCAAGATTTAACCTGTTCTTGGCTGGAATAGCAGTTCTTGGCTGGAATAGCAGTTCTTAGCCGTATCTAACTAGTTCCTTGCTAGAATAGCCGGTTCATAGCCATGTCTAATTGATTCTTAGCCAAAATAGTCGGTTCTTAGCCAGATCTAACTGGTTATTGGCCAAAATAGCCGATTCTTAGCCGGATCTAACTGGTTCTTGACCGGAATAGCAGTTCTTAGCTGGATCTAACTGGTTCTTGGCCGAAATAGCCGGTTCTTAGCCGTATCTAATTGGTTCTTGGCCGAAATAACCGGTTATTAGCCAGATCTAACTGGTTCTTGGACAAAATAGCCGCTTTTTAGCCGTATCTAACTATTTCCTAGCCGAAATAGCCGGTTCTTAGCCATATCTAACTGGTTCTTGGCTAGAATAGCCGGTTCTTAGCCGGATCTAATTGGTTCTTGGCCGGAATAGCCGGTTTTTAGCCTGATCTAACCGACTCTTTGCCGAAATAACCGGTTCTTAGCCATATCTGACTAGGTCTTATCGATTCTGGTAACCGCTGATATTTAAAAATAAGGACTGAATCGAACCACGATAAGATGGTTTATCCGGTTTTTGACTTTTTAGGATTCAATTTCTTAGTTATTGTTTTTTGCGGTTTCGGATTAAGTGGGTCGGCTCGGTTTGTAGGTTTCACAGAGTTTTTAACGCCCATATCCATAAAACCTAGCTTTATATGAATCAAAAAAATATTTTAAACGACGATAAAAATTGCCCACTTAAATATTTATTATCTCAATTGTATAATGAAAAGAAAATTACCAAAAGGGGCCAAAGATCCAACCTTGATCCATTATCTAGTCATTTTTAACATCCTTATTTCCCATTTTGGCCATGCTAAACTGATCAACTGCTCGACTCCATCCAAATTTTGACACGTGTCATTTCTTTGTACTACCTCCGTCCCTAAATAAATGTCCACGTTTGACTTTCAAAGTCTTACTTATTCAACTTTGACCTTAAATATTTGTGTTTATTTTATATAATACTTGATACAAAATATATGAATGAATTGTATTTTAAATGTACTTTAAGTTGGTATAATTTTTATCAAGTATTATATAACACAAATAAAAATATTTAAGGTCAAAGTTGTACAAGAAAGACTTTAAAAGTCAAAAGTGGACATTTATTTAGGGACGGAGGGAGTACTTTTTTTTTCAGAAAAAGTACAAAAGAATGACACGTGTCAAAAATTGGGTGGAGTCGAGCAGTTGAGCAGTCAAAGTCGAGCAGTTGAGCAGCCAAAGGAATGACACGTGTCAAAATATAGGTGGAGTCGAGCAGTTGATCAGTTGAGTATAACCAAAATGGGAAAGGGATGTTGAAAATGACTAGATAATGGATCAAGGTTGGATTTTTGGCACCTTTTGGTAATTTTCTCTAATGAAAAACATTGTCGTTAGTTAAGGAATTGAAATATGTCACACGAAATTCTTGATACCGTAAATTTATTGTCAAAAAGAACATAATGAACTAAAATACATAATTTACCGAAAATTTTATTCCAGGGTACCCGCTGCCGCAACACGCGGGTACCCAGCTAATGAATAATTATGTAAATGCAACTTTAGTTATATAATTAGGTTTAAAATTAATTCTCAATCACTACAAAGTAGTATAATACTTAATTGGTTGAACCATTCAAATGACACTTATCGTTGGTAAAGGCTCCCTCCTTATGTGCCTAAAAGAAATGTTTCTTGGCTAAAATAGCCGGTTCTTAGCCGGATCTAACTGGTTATTGGTCGAAGTAGTCGGTTCTTTGCCGTATCTAACTGGTTGTTGGCCGGAATAGACGGTTTTTAGACGGATCTAACTGGTTCTTAGCCAGATCTAATTGGTTCTTGGCCGGAATAGCCGGTTCTTAGCCGTATCTAACTGGTTCTTGGCCTGAATTGCTGATTCTTAGCCGGATTTAACTGGTTCTTGGCTGGAATAGCAGTTCTTAGCTAGATCTAACTGGTTCTTGGCCGAAGTAGCTGGTTCTTAGCCGGATCTAACTGGTTCTTGGCCGTAATATCTGGTTCCTAGCCATATCTAATTGGTTCTTGGCCGAAATAGCCGGTTCTTAGCCGGATCTAACTGGTTCTTGGCCGGAATAGTAGTTCTTAGCTGGATCTAACGGGTTCTTGGCCGTAATAGCCGTATCTAACTGGTTCTTGGCCGAAATAGTCGGTACTTAGTTAGATCTAACCATGTCTTGGCCGAAATTGCCGGTTCTTAGCCGGATCTAAGTGGTTCTTTGTCGGGAAAGCCGGTTATTAGCCGGATCTAACTAGTTCTTGGCCGGAATAGCCGATTTCTAGCCGGATCTAACCGGCTCTTGGCCTGAATGACTGGTTCTAACCCAGATCTAATCGGGTCTTGGCCGGAAGCAGATTCTTAGCCGGATTTAACCGGGTCTTGGCCGGAATAGCTAGTTCTTAGTTGGATCTAACTGATTCTTAGCCGGAATAGCCGATTCTTAGCCGGACCTAACTGTTTCTTGGCCGAAATAGCCGATTTTTAGCCGGATCTAACTGGTTCTTGGCCGGAATAGCCGGTTTTTAGCCTGATCTAACCGGCTCTTTGCCGAAATAACCGGTTCTTAGCCATATCTAACTAGGTCTTATCGATTCTGGTAACCGCTGATATTTAAAAATAAGAACTGAGTCAAACCACGATAAGATGGTTTATCCTGTTTTTGACTTGTTTGGATTCGATTTCTTAGTTATCGTTTTTTGCGGTTTCAGATTAAGTGGGTCGGCTTGGTTTGTCGGTTTCACAGAGTTTTTAACACCCACATCAATAAAACCTAGCTTTATATGAATCGAATAAATATTTTAAACGACGATAAAAATTGCTCACTAAAATATTTATTATCACAATTGTATAATGAAAAACTTTGTCATTAGTTAAGGAATTGAAATATGTCACATGAAATTCTTGATACCATAAATTTATTGTAAAAAAAAACATAATGAACTAAAATACATAATTTACCGAAAATTTTATTTTAAAGTACCCGCTGCCGCAACGCGCGAGTACCCAGCTAATGAATAATTATGTAAATGCAACTTTAGTTATAAAATTAGGTTTAAAACTAATTCTCAATCACTACAAAGTAGTATAATACTTAATTGGTTGAACCATTCAAATGTTACAGATTTGGTACTACACTAAAATGGGACTTTTTGGATACAAAATACATGATTTTTAGAACGGAATCGGATATTAAACCTTGTTTTTATCCAGTTATCAGTTAAACCCAGTTGTTCTGTTCAAAGGTTGAACAGGTTGGTTTGGTCCGGTTTTCAAAACGCGGAGTCAAATACGTTATACCAATGTATCTACGACAAAAGCTTGCTTCTAATAACTCGATTCAACGTCAAAACTCCTCGTAAAATGATTTAAAAGAATGAAATTACATGAGAAAAGTAGTGACATGTGTAATGTGTTCGAATGAGAAAAGTAATGTGTTCGAAGAGTTCAATAGACAAAATTTCGACCAACAAAGTAAAACGATAACTGGAATAACATTAGCAATTTAGCATTCAGGTGAACGGTGCTCGAGAAGGTAAATGCCTTCGGAAAGCAATACTGATGTCATAATATCTAAAGATAAATGCTTGAAATTCTCGACAAATGCATGGGAGCTAAACTAATGCTTTAGCAATCTCTTTTCGCTGTCAATGAATACAACATTGTTGTTACTACAACCTCAGAAACACAAAAGGAAATTTTGATTGATCACATATCTGAAAATCTGAAACTCACGTATTATACTTAAATCCAGAAACGTGGACCCTTGTTAACAATAAAGCGTAAGGTGAAACATATTTCTTCACAGGGTCTCCATTGTTGACAAAAAGACGACTCAAATCCAATCTGTAAATGTAACAAAATTCCCGACTTCTACATATTGTAAGCTATGTTCCTTTATTTTACCTTGTTCTTCATGAACGAGATGTTAGATTTGAACCCTGAAGTCTTCTAGACGCTTTGATTTTTGAGTGATGGGAATACTAGCAATATAAAAGCTAAGAACGAACCTAAAAGCATCTTGATAGCAAACTTAACCGGATCTTGAGAAAATTTAATATGCTCACTCTCACTTGCGGATGGTGTCATTGCTGTAGCAGAAGGCAAAGCTTCGATAACCGCGTCCGCCAGGTCGGTGATGAAGGTAGAGGTACATCCAAGAGCAGGGACACGGCCCCAATTTTCAACGCCAGATTCAAGGGCCAACTCCTTATATTCCATGTCTATCTCTTCTAGAGTCTCTATGTGCTCACTCACAAAGCTGCACATTCACACAAAAAAACTTAACGTTAGAGGATTAACAATGCATTTGCGTTAAAAAATGACATTAACAGACGGTTCTTTTTTGTATGGATTGGGTAGACCAGAGACATTTACCTCCAAATTTTTTGTGAAACGTATAGGTAAATTTCTAAAACAAACAATTTGGGGTATTAACAAAGGTGACTGTTTTGAATAAAATTTACCTAACAGGCACTGCTAGGAGACTCTTTACGCCACCTTTACCAAGCTCAACAAGTACTTCATCAGTGTAAGGCTTCAACCACTGAACGGGCCCAACTCGACTCTGACATAGAAAACGTAACTGAGGTAAGTGATAAAGAAACCATCATGGGTATTTAATCGTTTTGCTACACCAGATCAGAAGGATGAACGTTTATTATTAAATGGATCACCTGATAAGCCAGTTTGTGGTCATTGTCGACTCCTCTTGCTTTAAGTTCTTGCATAACTAAGTAAATGCAATCCTCCATCTGATCTTTATACGGATCACCAGCATCTCTAACATAAGTTTCTGGTACTCCATGGGCACTGAAGAATATCATGACCTGTAAATTCCATAATAACGACAAACATAGCTCTCAGATATAATCATATGGTTCCACCGACCATTAATAGATCGCAAGCAATCTGAAAAAGAACTTACCTCCTCCGGTGAACCAAAACTCTCTAATTCCTTCTGAATCAAGTCAGCCATGGACTTGACATAACCTTCTCGCTGATACCAAGACTGGATAATAGCAACAGGAAGTCTTGACAGCATCTTGTCCTCGCTGCAGAAATATCAGATTATGTTTTCTGTAATGCTCATATAAAATTACTACAAGAAAACAGGACGAATGTTTGGATATACAAAATGAGATCATAAATCTACCTAAAGAGGCTTTGGAGAACACGGACACTTGAACCAGTTGTAGAAATTGAATATTGAGGATAAAGAGGAAGCACAACAAGCCTTGTAATCTTGTCCTTCTTAATCTGTCATCAATAAGATATCAGTACCTCTATGAACAAGTAAACACAACTTACATTCATATACATGAGAATGCTGAACTTCCAGTTAATTTCATAACATAACGATATAACATGTCCAAACTCTCGCTTTTGAACTTTGATTAAGAAGCAGGTATGTAGCGGATTAAAAGATTTTCTGAACAATATAGTTGACAAGCAGATCAGGTCTCAATCGACGAGATGCAATGTGTAATCAGCTAGAACTACGAATTCCAAAAACTAAGGATGCTAAAGAGGCTGACATAGATGAGCATTATAGACTTGAATATCAAAGTGCGGTAGAGTAACATCGTGTTAAAAAAAAATACTATTTCAGGTTCCAGTTAATTCATCCAGATACACAGTTTTCTCTACTACAAGTCAAGGAATGGAGACCAGCAAACAGAACTTGCAGTGGCATCTGTCATACTGTAGCCTAGTTTTTTAGTGTACAAGGGCGCGTGATTCTAAAGCAGAACAAGAAAACTAGAATTTAATTCATATAAAACCTAGAAGACAGATTGAGTGGTATCTCATCACAATGGCCCAAACTTATTAAATTATGATTTTCTGCAGATCTAAAGGTTTCAGACATGTGTAAATAGTTACCTGCTGAACAGCTTCCTCAGTGAACGGGTACCAGTAACGCATTGCAACATAGACATTAGCTGGTACTTCCTTTGCTTCAAGCGCCATTTTTAAAGCATCAGCCTGCAGCAACGAGCAGGGGTGATGTTATGAAATGCAACATCGAAACACATCAAATTGCCTGTTAGTTATCAAAATCTCAACAGAAACCAAGGGTGGGACACAACTAAAGCCGTAACATCAGAATAACTGGTGATGGTGAAGCTATGATTATTTAGCTAGCCTAGTGTATGTCGATCCATATGTGATATTTGCTAGTAGATTTATCTATAACATACATGAACAATAGCCAAAATTTCAAACACGTCATATATTGTACCTGCTCATCTGTTATCTTTCGCAGAGGTGAACCACCTCCAATGGAAGCATACCCTTCTTTACTTTTGGGCGCCCTGAGTGTCGAGATGAGCTTTGCCAAGGGTCGTTGTAGGAACCGAAACAACCTTGGAAGACGAATGATATCCTGCCACAATAGATCATCATTATAAGTACAACACATAATAGCATCATCGCATTAGAGAAACGGATTTGCTTATAACAACAAACATACCGGATCAGCAAATAGATTGTACAAAAAGGGCTGAACATCATTAAGCGTCTCGGGGCCTCCGAGGTTCAAAAGAAGCACTCCAACTTTCTCCTCCTCGACGTGCGCTTGAGATTCAGTACCATTTATTGGATGCGTCCACACCCCTGCAGAGCAAAGGGTCTTTCCCGCTAGACTTCTAATGGGTGTACGCAGTTGCAAGTTTGGGAAGGTACTCCCAGTTGTATCAGAGGATTCAGAACTCCAAAATGATCGACATGTTATTTGACGTGCATGACTGCAAAAAGGAACTTGAAGTTTAATTCTAAAACTAATGCGACGAAAATTTGGATAAAGCCACGCTATCAACTATAACGTGTCTCAAATAGTTATGGTTTATTTGGTTTTGGGATTATGTTTCATAAGCTCACTTTTTGTGGCTAATTTTGACACTTTCCTTCCGGCTTATACGTTCATTATGACACAATGAACTTATATAAAACGGAATGTGTCAAAATAAGCCACAAAAAGTGAGCTTATGAAACATAAGCCCAAAACCAAATAAACCATAAGCCGGCTATATAAGGTGAAACAAACGCCCCCTAAGTCCATAATTTTAAACATGATAAGCTGAAAAAATAATAATCCTGGAAAATAAGCTAATCCAAACACACCTTAAGCGGGTGTTTGTTTAAGCTTATATGTGGGCTTATGACCTTATTTGTGTTTCGGCTTATATTTCATAAGCCGCAATTTTCCGCCTTATTTTGAGACTTCCGACCTTATATAAGTTTGTTATACCATAACAAACTTATAAAAGTCTCAAAATAAGGCGGAAAATTAAGGCTTATGAAATATAAGGCGAAACACAAATAAGCTCATAAGCCCACATATAACCTTAAACAAACAGCCCCTAAATTTACATCATATCATTTAGGAGGTGTTTGGATCAGCTTATTTTGAAAATGGGATTTTCCAAAAGCTAATAATAATCCTGGAAAAAAATAAGCTAATTATATTATAAGAAAAGTAAATTATATAAAAACTTACAAAGAATGATGAGGTATGTATTTGTTATAAGACTTTGATTTTGATAAATTATAACAACAACTGCTTCTTGTTGTTAATGCATCCATTGTTTTGATAGTACTTTTTTTTTTATAAAAAACGTTAGGGCTTTGTGATTTATATAACAGAAAATTAAAAAAGTGGAATAATTGAATAAGAAGGAAGAAATGGGGGTTATGAAAATTAATTAAATAAAAAAGTGGTTGCATTTATATGTATGTATCATCGTGGACGCAAAATTAATCACTCGATTGATTAGTTGTTTGGTTGGTTTTTAAATAAATTAATTTGACTTGTTAAAAGTCAAAGTTGGCAGGTGACATGGTGGGGGAGTAAGCTGCCTGCTTCATTTTTATGGTTTTGTTCAATGTTTTGAATCCCGGGTTAACCGGTTGGACCGGTTTCGGGCAAAAAATTGGCCTAAAATAACCCTGGTTTCTAAAACCGGGTTAACCAGTTAGACCTGCCGAGTTTTGAGTGATTCGGGTTAACCCGGTTCTTGAAATCTGTCCGGGTTTCGTTTTTTTCAAATTTTTTTTTATAAAAACTGGGTTGACCCGGCGGTTGAACCGTTTGACCCAGGTTGACCCGCGGTCGAACCGGTTGACCCGGTTATTTTTTTATATATTTTTTAATGGAAAATCGGATTGACCCGGCGGTCGAACCGATCAAACCGGTTGACCCGATGACCGGTGACTCGACTGGGTCGATTATAAACCCGATTTTCAAAACATTGGTTCTAATATACCAAACCTGCTTGCTAACCAATGTGGGTCATGGCTCGGGACATAGAAGCGTTCAAACCAAATGTGGTCCCAAAATGTGGAAAGCGTAAAGCCAAAGATATTATCATGCATTTGGCACACTTTGACACACTTTTATACCCCTCATGCTTGAGCCCTCTTTTTATGTTCATGAATCATGATGAACGTTTAAACTTGTCAACTTAAGATGGCTGGAAGTCACACCAGTCTTATGTAAAAGGCTGAGCAAAACTGACCGAATCTTGAAAATTGAGTAAAATCGATTGATAACGACTGTCTCGAAACCGAACTGAACATACTCGGTTTGGGTTTTCCAGGATTTCGGTTTCGAGATGGATCGGTTCGGGCCGAAAACCGAAAAAACACAAGCAAAACCGAGAAAACCGACCGAAACCGATTCGTCCCAAACTGAACCGAGCAATTTCGGTTCAGGAATCGGTTTGGGTTTCCCAGGATTTCGGTTTCGGGTCGGGACGGGTCGGTTTAGGCCCGATGCTCACCCCAAGTCTTATGTGGACAAAAAATTGGCACGGCCAATTGCATGTTACCATTCCCACGCTCTCCCCAACCCCCTTTGAGTTGTTCCAGTTCACTCACTCTCGCTAGTTCGCTTTTTTTTTTTTTTTTTTTTTTTTTTTTTTTTTTTTTTTTTAATTGTGTCTTGTGTGTGAATATTGTGTTTTAATTGGTATGGTGTTTTTCAAAAGGGGTGTTTTGGCTTGAGTTACGAGGGAAGGGGATATTTTGGTGTGTGAGTGAGTTGATGAAGTGACGCTGAGATGACAAATTGGCTTGAGCCAGTGCGTGCCACCTTAAAGTGCACAATTTTTTTCACACGAGTATAAAAGAAATAAAAATAAACTAAAAATTACAATTTCATTAAAACTAGTAAATAAACTAAGGACACATATTCCTTTTGACGTATCAGTAGACTCAAAAAAAAAGATATCTATTTGCATGACACAAAATCTTAACATGAGGTTCATTTAGAAGAAATCGAGATTTTTAACCATAATTTACACTACGCGGCAAATACTCATTCGTCGAGAAAACTAAAGACCTTTTCTGATCCCCCTGAGCCGGGGGGTGCTTGTGGGATATATTGTCCCCTAACTATAGATCAGATCCAGTAGACGAGAAAGAAACGCCCAGAGAACCCCCTAGGTCCACCCCTGAAACAAAGAACGACATGACTAGCGTCTAGTAGTAGCAAATCACCATTCTTATCTATGTTATTTCATTGGCTACAGCCATTTTAGTCATAGATGATACCACCAAAAGACTACTTGTTTATTAAGAGAAACTAGTTTTAAGTTTGCATCGCTTCCGTTTTTGTAACCTCTAACTCTCATATAAGTAATAATTTCGATAACTTGATTTTTTGAATTTATACACATCCTGGAATGAAACATAACGCGTGCAAAAAAGTTGTCAAGTACCCCGCATAGACATGAAGCTTTGTCAACAAATTGGTGTTAGACTCAAGATCAATACTTACTGGAAAAGAGCCGATGCCCTTTTGCAACGGGTACAAGTAGGTTTAGTAATAGGTTAAAATAGATAAATTAGCCGCAAAAGATTTAGATATACAAACAAAGCAACTCGCGTTCAAAACCAAGAACTAAAATAAGAAAATTGCAGAAGCAGTTGAATTCTACAAGTCAAACCTGTAGTTAATATAAAAGTCTCTCGGCTTAACATATGATCAGAAACAACAATCGCAATCAAAAGGACATAATCTGGTACCTCCAGCATCTGCCTTACCAAGTATACAGCATAGACATGAAGCTTTGCCAACAAATTGGTGTTCGACTCATGATCAATACTTTTTGGACAAAAAGTCGATGCCCTTTTGCAATGGGTACAAGTAGGTTTAGTAATTGGTTAAAAGATAAATTAGCCGCAAAAGATTTAGATATAGACACACAAAGCAATTCCACGTTCAGAACCAATAACTAAAATAAGAAAATTGCAGAAGCAATTGAATTCTACAAGCCAAAACTGTCGTTAATATAAGTCTATCAATTTAACATATGATCAGAAACAACAATCGCAATCAAAAGGACATAATCTGGTACCTCCAGCATCTACCTTACCAAGTATACCGCATAGACATGAAGCTTTGCCAACGAATTGGTGTTCGACTCATGATCAATACTTTTTGGACAAAAAGTCGATGCCCTTTTGGAATGGGTACAAGTAGGTTTAGTAATTGGTTAAAAGATAAATTAGCCGCAAAAGATTTAGATATAGACACACAAAGCAATTCCACGTTCAGAACCAAGAACTAAAATAAGAAAATTGCAGAAGCAATTGAATTCTACAAGTCAAAACTGTCGTTAATATAAGTCTTTCAGTTTAACATATGATCAGAAACAACAATCGCAATCAAAAGGACATAATCGAGTACCTCCAGCATCTAGCTTACCAATCCCCAACTCCTCTTCTGAGTATATCACTAGACCATCTGCAGTTTTCTTCTTGGGTCTAGCTGGTTTTTCGCTTTCAAACATATCCACATTAGACCCTCCAGTCTTACTTAGTTTCTCCCTTCGGGGCACTGACTCCTTATCTTTTGAATCTTTACGTGTTCTTTTATCTGATTTTTTGGTCTTTTCCAGCTCGGGTTTCTTTCTTTTCTTAGAGAAGATATCATCGATTTCCTGTCCAAATGATTTTGGCGTCGAAGATGGTTTTTCCTTCACTGGAGTCGGTTTCTTTAGCGATGGTTTGGGTGGCTTAGATGAACTCTTTTTTGGTATATCCCAAGTAGCTACCGCAGGGTCCTGAAGCCCTGGCTTTGATGTCTTAGATGAACTCTTTTTGGGCATTTTCTGGATCACAAATTCGGAGTTCTGCAAACACATGGACAAACCATAAGAAAAGATGGATACTTTTTGCTTCATTACTCGTAAACTGTATTAAAAAGACATGCTTTCATTCTTAGATCATCAGTACATCCCAATACCACATTAACTGAAATATACAAAGACTCAAAGTCAGTAACTTTCAAGTTACAATTCGTAAGCATAATACAAATTTAATTCAAGGCTTCGACATATAATTTCTAAATTGACCCTGCAAGTGCATGAACTATCCCTCAACAAGTCCTCAGTCTATTTCATCAGTTGACCCATTCTTTAATACTGTCCATATGCAACAATTCTCTCCACAATTTGTCAATGATAATCAGTTCTGCCGCTCAAATTCCATTTATCACATGGTAAAGCATGTTAATCTTAAAAACCTTAATCACATGATATAGTCTTAAGCTTAAAACTTACACCTTAACCTAAACTAAAAGCAAAATTACGGTCTTGAAAAGTTGAAATATTAATCTCGGGCAATGGGTGGTCTAAAAGCAGGCCATAACACTAGCACTTTTCCTTCAATGCTAAAATTTTCAAAATAACCAGATAAAAAGAATAATGGATCCGAAAGATGGGCCAGTGGAGCAAAGAAGTCAATAAAATTTTCATCTAGGAACAAAGTGAAATAAAGCTAAAAAGAAAGAGAATTATAAGGTGCAACTAAAAGAAAATCATTTAAAGGTCAATCCCGTCAATTTTCAAATCAAAATTTAGCTAAATTTACTTCAACTTTTGGTTTATTTTTTTGTCATTCACTTCATATCATATGTAGTTTAACGGCTTCTAGAGTTTTGCTCCCCATTCATACAGAACTAAAGACAATTATTGAGCCTAGACAGTAGACACAAGTCTACTGACCAAAAAATGTCAGCAAATGTCCAAATTAATAGCAGAATGCAGATGTCATAGATCTCCTACACTTGCAAACTATCATGATTTGCGGCCTGCAATTCATATCCATGATGCATATATTGCAAAAGAACAGATGTGGCGTTTCCCCCACACTATGCTAATGTCCTCGAATGCAGCAGAAACCAGAAAGATTCCATAATAGTGAAACCACACATCATTCTTAATTCTAGGATCATAAGTCACTTTATCAAGTTACATATACTTGTGCCCTATGAGTTCCTCATGTGCTGTAATAGCTCATCTAGTGTGACAGTATGTTACATTTGGTAATGGCAGGGATGTGCACATATAACTGGCACTAACTATAGATGCATATTAGGTACTATGAAAACACTCGTATAACTGACACATTTGTTCTTTTTGTGTTGTATAGTGCAACTTGCATCAAAAGAAATGATCCACGACACTTATCGTTGGTAAAGGCTCCCTCCTTATGTGCCTAATGAGTCAGATCAGATCCAGGGATGCTCCCTCATTTATAATGTTTGACTTCAACAACTACGAACCCGTGGAGTGTGCATTCGCTTATGGCCTGAGACCTAAAACCTTCAGATAAAACTATATGTTTGTAGTTGGGTTGAACTTAAGACGATGTTATGTTATTATAAGGAATGGTTGATAAAAGACACCGTCTTACTTTTTGTTGGTCAATAAAAAATATCAAACATTATTTGAACTTCAATGCAAAAGTAAGAATACACAGTATTAGCTCTCTAGCCATAACCAAGTGCACAATCGACGGTTCATACTCATTGAAATCGAACATCAAAATAGCCTTCTCCAAGTTTTGACTTATTAAGAAGGTAAGCATGGATGAACCAAATAAAAGTTGCTTGCCTTTGCCCACAACAATATTCCTTTGTTTTGACAATATAAGCTTTCTTTAAACGGCCTAATATGCATTTACTAACAACGGGGTGCTACGTTTTTAAGGGGTAACGAATAGTAAGGGTAATGATTGATGGTGGTTGTTAAGTTATAATACTATCACCCATTACCTAGATAAGCTTGTGCTATGAAATTGGAGCTTTTTGAGAATTCACCTAAACATTCACAACCATACTTGAAGTCTTGAACTGGATTTGTTCTATAGGCTTGTACCTCTGTATTCTTGATACCTAACGGAGTGTTTGTTTAATTTTACATGTG
The DNA here is from genome assembly GCA_910596185.1 of Chrysanthemum makinoi. NCBI lineage: Eukaryota > Viridiplantae > Streptophyta > Magnoliopsida > Asterales > Asteraceae > Chrysanthemum > Chrysanthemum makinoi. The sequence continues at coordinate 10,958,680 of OU343217.1, forward strand.
GGCTTATGAGCTTATTTGATTTTGGCTTATATTTCATAAGCCCCATTTTTTGGCTTATTTTGAGACTTGTAGGCTTATATAAGCTTATACAAGCCCACGAGCCTCAAAATGATCCGGAAATTCAGGGCTTACGATATATAAACCAAAATCAAGGGGGGTGTTTGTTTAAGCTTATACAGCGGGCTAATAGCTTATTTGGTTTTCGGCTTATGTTTCATAAGCTCACTTTTTGCAGCTTGTTTTAAAACATTTCAGCTTATATAAGCTTATTATGACATGATAAGGTAACGTAACCCCATATTTCCCAAAATAAGCCAAAAAGTTTGGGCTTATAAAACATAAGGCGAAAACCAAATAAGGCATAAGCCCGCTATATAAGCTTAAACAAACGCCCCCTAAGAAGACAGAAACCCAAATAGCTTGAATTCTAACCACTAAGGGCCTAGTGGCAAAAGGGTTATGACTATCAAACTCTTAAAAAAGGGAGGGCTTTACCTGGTTTAAGTCTGCGGGGCAGGGTTCAAACACTGTGGATTAGTCAAACAACCACAAAAATAGTCATAAGCCTTTTGCCACTAGGCCCTTAGTGGTTAGAATTTAAGCTATTTGGAGTGAATGTTTGGGTTTTTGTCTACTTAGGGGGATGTTTGTTTAAGCTGACATGTGGGCTCATTTTTGGCTTATATTTCATAAGCCCCATTATTTGGCTTATTTTGATACTTGTGGGCTTATACAAGCTTGTTATATCGTAATAAGCTTATATAAGCCCATGAGTCTCAAAATGATCCAGAAATTCAAGGCTTATGAAATGTAAACCAAAATCAAATAAGCTCGTAAACACACATATAAGCTTAAGTAAACGCCCCCTAAGTAGACAGAAACCTAAACATTCATTCCAAATAGTTTAAATTCTACCCACTAAGGGCCTAGTGGCAAAAGGGTTATCACTATTAACCTCTTGAAAAGGGAGGGCTTTACCCGGTTTAAGTCTGCGGAGAGGTGGGCTTACGAGCTTATTTGGGGGGTGTTTGTTTAAGCTTATATAGCGGGCTAATAGCTTATTTGGATTTCGGCTTATGTTTCATAAGCTCACTTTTTGTGGCTTATTTTAAAACTTTTCAGCTTATATAAGCTTATCATGACATGATAAGCTAATGTAACCCCATATTTCCCAAAATAAGCCAAAAAAATTGGGCTTATAAAACATAAGCCGAAAACCAAATAAGCAATAAGCCCGCCATATAAGCTTAAACAAACACCCCCCAAATAAGCTCGTAAGCCCACATATAAGCTTTAAACAAACAAGCTATTCCTATAAGCTTAACAAATCACCCTCTTGATATAAACTTAAATAACAGCACAAGCTATAGGTGATGGGATTGCTTAAGTTGAAAGACTAAAACTAAAAAAGTAAGTAAAGCCTAATACCAAAATCAAAAGTGATAAATTTATTTATAGAAATATAGAGATGAATGAACCGTACAAAATGGGGCGGAGCTCCGACGGGAGGAGTGGCGGCGAGTAACACAAGTACAAAACCAAACAAGTTACTTTACTTGTGCTGTTTCGGATTTCTTGGTTTTATTTCTTTTTAGGGGCATTTAGTAAAAAGCTAATAAAGGGTTTTTAAAAAGGGATTGTCTAACAGTGGGCACCGGTTAAGAAGGCTGAGGACCCACAAAAAGGTATCGAAAAAATAATTTAAAAACTCAAGGACTCGAAAAAATATTTTTTCGGTACTTAAAAGGGACAATCCCTTTTAAAAATGATAAAAGGCTTATAAAATTTTAAGAATACTATATACCTTTTTATGAACTTAAGTCATGACAAGGTTGTGGATAAAATGATTAATAAACTATTTGAATTTGATGAAAAAACGCACAAAAATATTTATCAATCGTATGAAAATGTAACTTATTCGTCATTTGTTATACTTCTGTGTAGGGTATCTTTTTTTTTTCTTGATTTATATAGCATACTATTAAATTTTATATATCTGGTCGGGTGACCAGTTGTATGTATTATTTGACGGATTTACCTCTCTCTTGTTATCTTGTTAAATAAGAGTATGTAAAATGAACAGTTAAATAGTCAAATAATACACACAATTGGTCACACGATATACCATAAAGATATAGATGACTACACAAAACTACAAAAGTGTAAGTAACCTACATTTTCGTGCAATTACCCCTGAGAAAAAGAGAATTAGTTTTTTTCGAACTTTAACGATTTTGATTTCTATTATCTATGAAAAAAGAAATAATAATAAATAAAAAATAAATCTGAAACTTTTCCTTTTCTTTTTGAATATGATAAGATAAATTTTTATGTTTGATGATACATGTAGGATTTTATTTATTAAAAACTAGTAACATCTGATAAAATAATGGTTCATATCAACTTTGATGAAACTGAAGACTATCTAATAGCTGCTTATTCATTTGTTTTCAAGTTGAATACATAAGCAAGTGTTGAGATGCTGAACCTTTAAATAGTACTTCGGTCTTGAGTTAGAAATACAACGAATATATAAGTTGTTGTGTTGTTTGCATGAGTAGCGCAAACTCAAATGTTTAGCCTATACGGGGTATCATCTGGTTTTCTACAGTAGCAGTCAAGCACATGCCGTAAAGAAAACCTTGGATCCACGTCTACGTACCCAAAAACATTTTGAACAAGAAGAAGCAACCTATATGTCAATGAATAAGAAAATATGATACAAATTGTTTATTTCAAAAGATCATATTTCATAATAATCAGAATGTATATGTTACATTCATGGAGTATTGGTTTTCATGAGTTAATGGTGCTGTTATAAGAGGCTTTTCTAGATTCAATAGAATCCATAATGGTCGATGCTTCACCATGCATCACGACTGCTCCGTCTTCCATATACACAGCACCATCTGCATACTCTAGTTCCTCTAATCGGTGAGTTACCCATAATGCGGTCACATCTTCAGAAGTGCTTAATGTGTTCTTCACGGCTTTAATCACCCCAAGCTGAAAAAAAAATGTATAGTTAAACCGCTTAAGTAGGATATAAAAACGAACTTATCAGAAGCTTCAAACTAGAGGTTATACATTCTACCCATTTACTTATGGGTCAATAACTAAAAAAGGGTCACGTGGTTCAAAAGTTATCCTTAACGTATTTTATACTAACAAGAACTCAGCATCGGTTGATTCAAACTATATTATGTTAATTGCCAATATTTGACATAGTGGTTATTTAAGAAAATTCAAAGTTTGGACAAAAAGTGTTCGGGATTTCGGGTCAACCCAATCCGACCCATACAAAAAAGTGCTTTTTTCGACCCGTTACTCAACTCACCCATTTTGCTAACTCAACTTAGAGTAGCAACTAATGAAGAAAATTTGAAGAAAATGAAAAATGAGAATGAAATGCATGAAAACAATGAATGTACAAGAAGGGGAATTTCAAAGCAGATTTAACAGAATCACATGGAAAAAGCTGAAGCCATCCATCAATTTCACATGACGTCAGAAAGAGAAAAAAACAAACGTTCCATTTGGCTAATTGGCTTAGCGTGATGAGTAATAAACCATACCTGATCGCTTTCATCCAAGAATGTAGTGAGTTCATCTAGTAACAATACTTTACATTCTTCAACCAACGCACCAGCGATTGCAACCCTTTGTTTCTGGCCCCCACTGAGAGTTTGCACTGGTCTCTGAGCACATTAAGCAATTGAGATTTAGTATATCAAAGTACAATTTGGTATGAAAAAGAAACGTAATTACTTAATTACCAAACACTGCAGGAACTGTAACAGTAATAACTTTGACTATCATAAGTGTTATGTAACTTATTAAGCCGAACAAGGATCTTGGGACGAGAAGTTACACAGAGAGGTTAAGTGCATTACAAGAGTCATTAAACATTAACCTTTCAGGGAAGAAGTTTGTTCCAACGAACGTTTGTAGGGGTCAAAGTAAGGGGATAAGTGAGTAGTATGAGCTAGCATACCTTTGACAGAGAAGCACCTAAAGGTCGTTCAGAGAGCATTAAGCTCATCTGCTTCCTGGTAGGATCTAAGCCGTCTGGTCCAGGCCCAATTGAAGAATAAGCCCGGAGACAGAGGCAAGCTGATGGGGTACGTCGTAGATGGGCCAGGCCTAATATTGAGCGAGACAGGGGACTGGGAAGTAGTCTAGTGATCAATGAAGGCAGGGGGAGCCATTAAGGTAGTCACGGGCAGAATGGTGGAGGGGTGAGGGAGCTATATCACAAACAAGGGTTGATTTGGCGGATTCAAGATGGAAGAATGACAGGGAGGAAGTCCAAAACCAGGTGGCACCGATCCAAATATCCAACCAAAGGGAGTGTTTTCCCCATTACCAATCTTCCTATTGAACCGAGGGTGTAATTTGATTCCACGGATTGAGTGATCATTTTTTAAGTTCACTATGTGTTTCCAAGGACTCAAGGGCAGCCTAGAAGTGGAGGGGAGATGGAATCCACTGTGGTTACCATGGATGACACGAATGATTTTACACGATGTGGCATTAATGGCTGAACAATGTCTGTAAGTAAGGACGTGTAAGTTATCTATTTCAAGTAGTTATTTCAAAATTTAATATTTTCATTTTTGCGTCAATCATAGACTCAACAGTCCAACCATTTCTGACCGAATCAGAGTACATCTATTATGTGCTTATCGCTAAGATACAAACGAACCCTTATTGTTTCAAAAGACAAGACGTGTTAGATCTGTTACCTGCAAATAATCATACATGCCCACTGCAGTCAATGCTTTTGCGACTCTCAGTTTTGTTTCATCATTGGTCAGGTTGAATCGTCCAAGGCCAAACGCCACATCTGCTTCCACAGTAGGCATGACCACCTAATTCGAGATCATTAAAATTATGAATATGAGTACTCTTAACATAGTTCACGTCCATATTTGACATACACAATCACAAATAAAGACATACTCAGCCATTTTGCTAACTATAATTGGTTGCGAGTTTAATTTATCTTAGTATGACAAAATGCCCTATGGATGCATCTACACCCAAAAATGGATATGTCTCTCCATTTGATAACGCTCACAACTTAAACGAAACTCGTTCATATATAATCATATAGAAAGAGAATTTACGGATGATAATATAAACATAAAAAAGACAAAAACGACTTACTTGGTGATCTGGATTTTGGAAGACGAAACTTCTAGGCTTCCTCACATACATGAAACCATCTGTTGGGCTAAGTAGACCTGCCAGTATCTGCACAAAATAAGAACTCCATGTCACATTGTAGCAGAACCCAAGATGTGCAACTTAATACATCATAAGTCACAGTCCAAATGATGCACTCATGCACCCAATGTTATCCGTAATAATCTCATTTGATACCAAACAACAATTGCAGTACTAACTGATATGTACCATTTTGTTTCTATATTCTGAGACATTAACGAAAATTCTTTGCTCATGTAACAGAGTCACAAAAGAGTATAAGTTTATTAACCATTAAAACCACAAAATGGTCTAGTCAAAACTATGTACTTTCCGAACAGGCATTAGACATACACTCCACTTCATTTTACACCATAGCGGTTTTCATATTTTTAGTAATTTAAAGAGAAACTTTTACCTCAAAGTCTACCGATTCCATACAATTCGTCAAGTTAAAAGGAAGTCACTTTCACTTTATAAACAGGCGAATAATCTGGTTTTCGGCTAAAACTTTCGGACCAACAGTCGGAAAACATAGACATGAGCCATGTAGTATCTTTTAACTCTCAAAGACTATTTTCAGGCTCGTATTATACAAGCAAAAAACTTTAATACAATGCTGGCACTATTGTTTAACTTTAACATAACAAGCCATTCTAAAGCTAGTTAATTAGTAACAAACGGGTTTAGGCTATAAACTTTACTTCATATCCCGTTATGCGAACTAAAACTTGTTCCATATAATGTTGCAAACTTTCAAAAAGTGTTATAGTATGCACATTCTAGTGACGTGGCACATATCCCAACATGTGACATGCGTCACACCTCCCACGTGTCAGTATTCCTATGTGACACGTCAACATAATGTGCATACTGGAACACTTTTTGAAAGTTTGTAACATTAAATGGGACATTTTTAGTTCGTGTACTCTCCTCGGACATAAAGGAAAGTAAATTACTATCTTATCGCCTAAACTCTTACAAAAATATGTACTACTGAATGATGACTCCTAAAAGCTATGCTAGTTTTGCCAAACATACGAACTATGAGTATATTAGTAACAAAAATATGTACTCCTATATATATGATGATGAAAGGGGGTGTTTGTTTAAGCTTATTTTTGGGCTTATAAGGTTATGTGATTTCGTCTTATGTTTCATAAGCCTATTTTTCCGGCTTATTTTGAAACTCACTGGTTTATATAAGCTTATTATGACATAATAAGCTTATAATAATAAGTTTCAAAACAAGACGGAAAAAACAGGCTTACGAAACATAAGGCGAAATCACGAAAGCTTATAAGCCGGAAAATAAGCTTAAACAAACACCCCTTTTCATCATATATTAGTAACAAAAATACGTCTCCTATATATATGATGAAAGGGGGTGTTTGCTAAGCTTACTTTCGGGCCTATAAGCTTACGTGATTTCACTTTATGTTTCATAAGCCTATTTTTCCGGCTTATTTTGAAACTCACTGGTTTATATAAGCTTATTATGACATAATAAGCTTATAATAATAAGTTTCAAAACAAGACGGAAAAAACAGGCTTACGAAACATAAGGCGAAATCACGAAAGCTTATAAGCCGGAAAATAAGCTTAAACAAACACCCCCCACCAAAAAAAGTACTACCTTCAAAAGAGTAGATTTGCCACAACCATTAGGCCCAAGCAACATCCAAAACTGGCCACTTGGTATTTTCAAACAACAGTCTCTCAAAATAGGAACCAAATTCCCCTTTTCATTCTTAACTGAGTAGCTTACATTTTGGCCCTCAATTGCAAATTTTTTACCACTAGTAACACTATTACTCCTGTAATTCACAATTTAACAAAAACCCATTATAGAAATACAATCAGTTTGATAAAATATCATAAAAAGTATAGAATTTTAAAAAGTGAAGATAAGGTGTTTGATGAAATGCTCCAAAAGAAAGTACCTGGTTGGTAAGTTGGAGTGGAGGGCGCCAAAAGTAGCATGGATGTTCATGTTTTTTTTATGTTACATTGGATGAAAAACCTGGGATGATATGTTTGGGTGTTTGTTTGACAAGGTTGGGATATTGCAATTTGGTACTATTTGACACATATAGACATATAGTATATGTTACTAAATTTTTCAAAAAAGTTCGCCTAACTTATTGAACTTTTATTTTGTTTGCTTAGGTTGCTAAATTTTGAAATTTTATTCACTTTGGTTACTGAACCTTTAAAATGATGGCATTGCTTTTTTTTTTTTAGCAAAAAACGGTCTTTGTAGTTAGTCTGGTTTCACGAATTTAGTCTCTAAACCACTATTTCTGTTAGTTTGACCGTTTTCTTATGTTTTCATACGTTTTTATCCGTTTTATATGTTTTCGTCCATTTTTTTCCATTTTCGTCCGTTTTTATACGTTTTCGTCCGTTTTCATACATTTTCGTCCGATTTTATATGTTTTCGTCCGTTTTTATCGTTTTCTTTCGTACAATTTCACCAGATTTTCTTACGTTTTTCGCTCGTTTTCTTTATCCGTTTTCGCCCATTTTTTAAACGTTTTCATTCGTTTTTATACGTTTTCGTATGTTTTTATTCGTTTTAGTCTGTTTTTATGTGTTTTAGTCCGTTTTTATACGTTTTTGGCTGTTTTTATACATCTTCATCCATTTATTATGTGCTTTCGCCAGTTTTTCTTACATTTTCGCCCGTTTACTTATATTTTCATACTTTTAACCCGTTTTCGTCCGTTTTAGTCCGTTTTTATTCGTTTTATACGTTTTCGTCCATTTTTATACATCTTCATATGTTTTTATACGTTTTCGTACGTTTTTAAAAATGTATGAAAACGTGAGAAAATTTTTAAGAACGTAAGAATACATATGAAAACATAAGAAAATGGTTAAAAAGTGAGAAAAACTGGTGAAAGCCTATAAAATGGATGAAAATGTATAAGTACGGATGAAAACGAATAAAACCTTATAAAAATGGACGAAAATGTATAAAACCGGTTGAAAACGAATAAAAAGATATGAAAACGTAAAGAAAATGGGTGAACACGTATAAAAACGGACAAAAACATATAAAAACGGATAAAAACGGACAAAAACATATAAAAACGGATAAAAACGTATAAGAACGGACGAAGACGGATAAAAATAGACAAAAACGTATGAAAACGGAAAACGGATAAAAACGTGTGAAAACATAAGAAAACGGGCGAAAACGTAAGAAAAATTGGCGAAAACGTGCAAAACGGATAAAAACGGACGAAAGCGTATAAAACGGACGAAAGCGTATTAAAATGGGCGAAAACGTAAGAAAAACTGGCGAAAACGTATAAAAACGAATAAAAACGTACAAAAACGAACAAAAACGTATGAAAACGTAAGAAAACGGGCGAAAGCGTATAAAAACAATCAAACTAACATAAATAGTTGTTTAGGGACTAAATCCGTGAAACTGGACTAACCACAAGAACCGTTGTGTACTAAAAAAAATAAGCAATGTCATCATTTTAAAGGGTCAGTAACCAGAGTGAACAAAGTTTCAAAGTTCAGTAACCTAAGTGAACAAAATGAAAGTTCAATAACTTAGGCGAACTTTTTTGGAAAGTTTAGTAACATATTTGTATATTAACCCTGTAGGGCTACAAAAAAATTTCAAATAGTACGCACAACTGATCACCCGATAAATAGAATTATAAAAGGTGGCAAGTTAGATACATTATCCCTTAGATAATCGGCTGTTGTAAAATGTGGTTTTGAAATATAATGTTTGGATTTGATTATGTTGTAAGATAATGTAATATTCATATAATCAGTTTTTAAAATGTTTGGCAAATAAAATTATTTATGACTTAACATGCAAAATGACTAAAATAGATATTTGCACTTACAAATAATTAAATAAAAGTGATATAAAGAGGGGCAACTTTGTAATAATGTCATCAAGAGAGAATTGTGTTTCACAAAAGCAGGTCACTACTTGCTTCCACAAAATGACGTTTTGATGCCATACAAAAGCATAAAATCAATTATTAAAAAAGAAAAGAAAAAAAAAACACTTTAAATGAATTATTTGTGTTTTTGAAACGCAATAATCAAATAATCTGCATTGAAACTCAATCCCAAACACCCTCTAAGGGCATAGTTTCAAGTTATTCGAGTGACTTGAAAATACTTAGACATGGGAACGAGTTGAGGTTGAGAACGAGCTACTTGAAAAAAAAATTGGGTCAAGCTCGGGTATTAAAGTATCCGGCTTGTAAAAATCGTATTACTTACCGAGCTTGTTTGTTACTCCTTTTCATCTAATATTGTTGGAAGTGACCGAGAAAATGATATAAAAAAGAACAATATTATAGAAAGATAGAAGCAACATTTTTACCTACATGTATCTGCATATTTACATGAATTTTCGACTTAGATATTTCTAACCAGTCTTTAGAACATTCAAATATACACACCTAACATTATTTAAACCCTCAACCACCCACACACATATCACTTTTGTAAACACCAAACACACACAAACACACTATACCCATTTACTCCATTACTTTTGCACTAATTTCTCAACAACCTCAACCTACTCTTTATCAACTTCCAGCTTTGAGTTCTATCATAAAATCATCCATGGATCTTGGCCATGAAAGGCGTGTGTGGCATGTGGCATGGCGACTATCTTGTCATCTTTGTTGTAACAGACGTTCTCGGAAATTATACTTGTTGGTTTTATGAATATAAATTAGTAGTCGTGAGTTAGGATCGAACTCGAGACCACGGGATTGCACACTTTACGTATGAGAATTAAAGTTAATAATTAAATGTAAATGTTATATTTATTTATTAATTAAACGAAATAATGTAACGGACGTTAAATAATTAAGTGTAATGGACTAACGGTCGTTAAATGATAATTGGAAAGAACTAGATATGAAATTAGAAATCGAGAAGGTTCTAGAATCCCTATGAGAGTCCTAGGCCGATCGGTTTGGGGGTTACCATAACCCAACCCATTGCCAACTTGTTCACCAAGTTGAGAGACTTATTTGTCGCCTCGTACTGAGTGTCCTGAAGATGGCTCACTGAGTGACTATGCGCTCAGTGACCTATTATTGTTTAATGGTCTAAACACTTAGGGTATTTTCTATTCAAATCATAGACTTAAGGGGTTTGGGTATTTACTGAACCCAACATATTTCTTAACAGAATTCAAATGCCAAATCACAACAATTTCATTAACTTGTAGTTGGTATATATAAGCAACTTCATACAATGTGGCACAATAATAAGAAAATTTTATGTAACTCTATGGACGACTCATAAGTTCATATAAATATCGATATGGTGAATGTTGAAGTCGCATGCAACATATATTTCAGGGGTCTCTGGATACAAAAGATTCATAAAATTACAAAAGCAGCCCCTGCCATCCACCCAACCTCAAACTTACATTTAACACTTATGAACCAGGCTCGAAGCCGAGCTCGACGAAATCTTATATGAGCTCGACGTGAAAATTTTCACAAGCTCGGCTCGGGCTCGACTAATTTTATGATGTTTTGAGCTCGGCTCATAATACAAAGCTCGAACTACTACTTTAAGCTCTACTAGACGATATATACACGTATAATTCACTCGTTTAGGCTCGAGCCTACTCGAGTTTTTGTACAGAGCTTCGAGCTCGTTAAATGAGATTAGGCTCGAGCTCGGCTCGAGCTCGTTAAGCTCGTTTTTACCGATCCGATCCCAAGTTCACGAGCGGCTGCTCGTGGTAGTTTCCGACCACACCACCATCGTTTACCAGGTTCTATAGGTTTTACCATCCTTTTGATTTTTCCGGTTGAAGAAGTCCCACCGTACCACCACCCTCACTTTCTCTCTTTTGGTAAAAACTAACACCCTCTTCATCATATCTTTTTTTATTATTTTTTTTATATACCGATCCAAAAATAAACTGTAAAATAATATTTGATAAAAAAAAAAAAAAAAAAAAAAACCTAACAAAACGTTTTGAAATATGTGTGGTGGTTTTAAGAGTTTTTTTGGTTCGTGGGACGACTCGGATTTGGTACATGTTGTTGTTTATACATGTTATTCTAACCATTTTGTTTATGTTCTTGGATGGTTGATGCATTTGACCTGTTTTTAAGAAGGGTTTTCATAGTAAAAAACAAACGCAGCGATTCGATTATTAAGAAGAATTAGTATATTCAAACATGGTTGCCGAGGTATATATAATATATAATCTTCTTCTTCTTATATCATTTAATTTTTATTATATTGAAAAATTATAAAGTGTGATTTATTTGCTGCAGGTTACATTGATCGGTATGGATGATTCTGAAACGATGATTCAAAATCCTCATCTGTTTGACCTGCAAAAAGAAGCTATCGAACTCTATTGTCGTGCTCAATTCAAAGTATGTTGTTTCCTCTTTTTTGATTAGTTATTACTTATTCTATAAGTTATTTATTTATTTTTATTGGCTTTGCAGTCTAATCCGAAGAATACTGTGGGCTTATCGTCAATGCGTCGGGGTTTCTTTGGTGTTTTTTCCAAACCCAGAAGTGATCTTGACGTAATACTCTCTTTCGTGCAAGGTTAGCAGCAGCAAGTATATATTATAATAATTAACTGTTTTCTTCTTCCATGCCGCCATGAAACTAACTCTATAGTTATATGGTTGCTTCAGGTCGACGCCCACACGGCGGTATTTATGACTTTTATAATGGGCTCGTGTATACTATGCTAGGTTTTGTAAAAGGCTGCCTCCCTAAAAGAATTCTTTTGTTTGTTGGAGGGTATGTATGTATTTTCAAGCATATATAATAATTACTCTTTGTCAGATTACTATATTGCTTATTGCGTGTTTGTTTCTTGTCTTTCAGTCCTGCATGTCCCGACAAGCCTCATATGGAGTCTCTTGGATCGTGGTTAAAAGACAAGGATACAGCTGTTGATGTTGTCTGGTTTCCTGACATGGGTAATAGATACACCACTGTGGATCGTATGACCACCGTTGTGAAGAAGGAAAGGCTTGAGGCATTCGTTGCTTCTGCAAACAACAACAACACAAGTCACATTGCTTATCTTGAGCCTGGATGTGATGTTCGTCAAGTCCTAACTGAGTAATTCTCCTCCTCTTTGCTTGACTGTATTCCTACTATATTCATTCTATTATTGTTTTCTATTCTAATCTAATAATGTTTATATATATAATTGTTTATCAGGTCTGGAATCCTCACTCGTGGTCTTTCGATAGCAACGCAGAAGAACAAGGCTGCTGCTGCTGTTATAGATGGTCCTGAAAATGTTATACCATATGGGGTAATGAAGATGAAGAATCATCATCAGGTGAGCACAAGCGGTTTAGCACGACAAGACGAGAGAGCAACAGATGGTCATACAAACAACAACAGCAAGACCCCCTTTAAGACTAGTCAGAATGATAATATGTCCCATAAGGGGAAGAATCAAGTTTGCTGAAGATGAGGATGCAACGCAAGGCATAAAAGTAACCTTTTGAAACAATAATAATGCTTATCAAGATGATAATATGTGTTGGTTGTGTAAATTTCCTGTGGCACTTGTAAGCAAATTATAGAAGTGAACAATTACTCTGAACCTTCTTTTAGCTATCGATATATGAATGAAAATCTAAGTCTTTCATGTTTACAATTTCTTCGGTATTGCTCTTTACTTATTAATTATTATTGATCATTACTTTGTTCCCACTTTCTACTCTGATAAATGATTTGTGTTTACAATAGTTCTTTGCGGAATTCTTTAGGCAGATTGTACAATCATAAGCCACGAAAGCCAACAACCACCACAACCCGCAATCTCTCTTCAGGCTCACGTGCTACGTGCATCTGCCCTGTAGGGTTAAGTGGCAGAATGACAAGTTCACTGTACTGCAGATAAGTTTCTTTTAACTCTCCATGCATGAACGTCCCAATTATGTGCTGGCATTCATCTGAGTCGATCTAAATACTGTTTTTAGGTAGCTGAAAATGAAAAACATGCTTGAAAAACATGTTTTTATAATTATTCAGGAATGTAAATGTATGATGATAGTGGAAGAGTTCCATTTAAAAGTGTGTTGGGAAAAAGAAATAATAATAGATAAATTGAAATCTATCTACGAGAGCAAGCGGCTTGTGTGGGTATTCTGATCTCACTATATGCAGTAAAATCTTTTACCTCAGCTTTTACCACCGTCGTATACTGGTCCCTTTGATGAAATCTTACGGGCTTCAGAAGATTATGTTAGATTAAAACAATACACTTTCTTTTGGGGGTGGGGGGTTGATGCTAAAAAAATGGCTTTGATGATATGGGACAAAGTGTTGTCTACTTTTGATTTAGGGGATCTAAATGTTGGGAGCCTCAAGGCTCTCAATTAGGTTCTGTTAGGAAAATGGCGGTGGATCCGGGTTGAAGGAGGGGTATTTTTTGGGTGCGATTGATGAAAAGTATATATGGTGATATTGGTGGGGTTCATGACTTCGTGAGGGACACAATAATTAGTAGGTGTACGTGGGGAAATATAGTAACAGTTCGGCAGATCAAGCTGTTCAAAAAAAAAAAAAAGTAACAGTTCTGCAGAGATAGAGAGATAGAAAAGGGGTTGAGTTTACTTCATCGTTTGGCAGGATGTTGGGAAATGGTGAAGGAATCCGGTTCCGGAAGGATAAATGGATAGGGGATTTTAAGTTATGCGATTGTTTCCCCAGGCTGTTTAGGTTTGAACGGGACAAGAATGTCTTGGTGATGAATCATGGTGACTGGAGTGTCGAGAGTTGGAGGTGGAATTGGGTTTTGGATTGGGTGGGGGGCTCCTAGAGGTAGATATGCAGGGGAGACAGAAGAATTAGATATGCTAGTTAGGGATGTGGCTCCCGTTCGCGAAGATATAGACTTGTGGCGATGCTTTCCCTTGTGATGGTCTTTTCTCTGCCAAAGAGCTTAAAGAAGCAATTGACGATAGAGTTCTTAGTACAGGTGCAAATGTCGAGGATACTACTTGCTCGAAAAGTTGAAGTCCTTTTGTGGAGAGTAAAATGCGGGCGCATTCCATTGAGGTCTTTGCTTGATCACACTGGACTCGATCTTCACTCAACGTTATGCCCGTGCTGTGATGATGAAATTGAAACCATTGATCACCGTCTAATTACTTGTAAGTCTGCTCATGATGTTTGGTCTAATATTGGTTGTTTCACTGGTTCGTCTGTGTCTGGCATTCTTGGTGCGGATGGATTGGTGCCACTCAAGTTAAAGATTGTTTGGCAAGCTGTGACATGGAGCTTGCTGTATTAGATATAGAAAAGTCGAAATAAAAAGGTTTGGCATTCTTCGAGATTCAGTTGATATCCTTCTTTTGGGTTTCACATAGTTTCTCGTATTATTAGGGTTGAGGGGCTTCTGTCTTAATTTCCTTGTGTCTGTTGCTCGTGTGCCAAGTTTTGTTTGGATGCTGTTACTGTGTATAGGTGTTGGTGTTGCTGGTGTGTTCGCGTCTCAAGATTCATTTGGGTTGCTGGTTACGTGATTATGCAAGCGTGTCTCAAGTATGGTTGGTGTTGCTTGCTGCTGTTTTTGACAGTCTTGATATCATCTTACTCTTTGTTATTGGTTGAAAGAGCGGGTTACTTTTTAACCAACACAATGAAGGAAGTTCTGACGAGACTTGTTTTATGATTCTATTTTTCGACGATTGACAAATAGTTGACTATTATGGCTATGACTTATACAACCAACCTGCCTTTCCTACCCAACCAACCAAAAAGTTAAACTATTGGTGTTTGTTGGGTACGAAAGGTGGGTTTGTTGGCCAATTGTCTTGCTAGACGCTAGAGGTGTTTGGTTAAAATAGTAACAAGCCCTTTTGACTAACAAAGCATATTATAGCTGCTTGGTTTCACCTTAAGTTCAACCCAACTACAAACATATAGTTTTAGGTCTCAGGCCATAAGCGAATGCACACTCCACGGGTTCATAGTTGTTGAAGTCAAACACCATAAATGAGGGAGCATCCCTGGATCTGACTCATTTGGTACATAAGAAGGGAGCGTTTACCAACGATAAGTGTCACGGATCATATGACCTAGTCAGTGCCCCGAAGGGAGAAACTGAGTAAGACTGGAGGTTCTAATGTGGATATGTTTGAAAGTGAAAAACCAGCTAGACCCAAGAAGAAAAATGCAGATGGTCTAGTGATATACTCAGAAGAAGAGTTGGGGATTTGTAAGGCAGGTGCTGGAGGTACTCGATTATGTCCTTTTGATTGCGATTGTTGTTTCTGATCATATCTTAGATTGAGAGACTTTTATATTAACGACAGTTTTGACTTGTAGAATTCAATTGCTTCTGTAATTTTCTTATTTTAGTTCTTGGTTCTGAATGCGGAATTGCTTTGTGTGTCTGTATCCAAATCTTTTGTGGCTGGTTTATCAACCTACTTATATCCATCGAAAAGGGCATCATCTCGTTGGCAAAGGTTCATGTTTATGCGGGGTACTTAACAACTTTTCTGCACGCGTTATGTTTCATTCCTAGGACGATGTGTATAAATGCTAGTGAGGTGAAATCCGATTTTTAAACTAAATGATCTTAAGCTACATTAACTGTGATGTGAATGTGAATGATGGGGTTGACCTTTACAATTGTACATGATTCATATCACATTCCATTTTGTAATCTGGATCTCATATGCCGCGACAATATTATGATATCATGCAAAAGCGAATGAAATCATTATCAACTCGTCCCAAAACTTGTCTTCTGGTGGTATCATCTCGTCCCAAAACTTGTCTTTCCTTTTAGATGTGTCAACAAGGTCCTCACCTCGTATGTAAATGCTTGTAGACCATTATCAACACCTTCAAAACCATGATACGATGTATGACTGAATGCTTGTAGCCAATGAAATAACATAGATAAGAATAGTGATTTACTATTGTCACACCCCGTCAAAGGCGGAAACACGATATATAACTGAGAAGGGCATATTGCATAACATCATAGATTCATACCTTATAATCGTTACAACAATAGTTTACAACCTTTACAAAACGAATCCTTGTCTCGAGTATGAAATAAAACTTGTCTCTTTTAAAATCTTATTGTCTTGAAAACTTAGGGCCCGTTTGGTTTGTGGGGTTTATTGGGTTTGGGTTGAATGAAGGGTGAAATCATTTGTTTGGTGTACTCACATTAGACTAACGCGCTACCTTGAAAGAAAAATATTAACCCCGTTAACTAGGTGGGGGGTTTGAGCATTTATGTGTGGGGTTTGAGCATTTATGGTACTAAAAACTTTTTGAAATTTTCTCAGCCATGCGTTTCATTTCATTTCTAATTTTCATTTTAGTTTTATAATTTAAAAACCTTTATATAAATATAATTTTATAAATTTATATTATATTTTCTCTCTCATACATTAAATCCAAATCCAAATCATAATCCAAATTTTAATCCTAAACCCACCTACAAACCACGGGCCCTTAGTAGCAAAGTGTCAATTAGTCTCACTCCTATAAATGTGCCTTTAAATACTCTAATAATGAACCACCTGAAAATGGTACTAGAAAACGTTAACAAAATGTTTGTGAGCTCGTAGGTTGAAAGTAAAACCAATAAGCTGTGAATGATATAGCGAGGGACAATAGTGAGCATGATATACACATGTAAGCACTTAATGAAACCACAAGCTTGCAACAACTAAACCTCATGCTAGAACCACACATAAAAGATCTACATATAATGGGTGCTACTTCCCAAAAGCTATACTGGGTGCCACTTCCCAAAATTAAAATTAATGCATCACTAAACAGTTTCAAGAAATTCAAGCAAAGTCACACAAATTAAATTCACGCAATAAGGCACATATTGCAATCAAAACGCACGTATTGTCCAAAACCATGTAAACAATAGATCATATCATAATAGCATTTAGAAAACATTTGAGTACCATTTCCACCCCCAAAGTAAAACATATTAAAAAGTGGGGTTACGAGAACTCACCTTAGCCAAGGAAGGACAAGGTAGTACCCCCACAGTATCAAGAAATAAGGCACAACGCTACACGATCGGCACAACCTAATACTTATAGTTTGTCTCAGAACATATCTCGAAAAATAGTATAATGTACATAAGTTTTCAAAAGATAACGTATTTTAGTTTTCGTGGATGACTCGTATCATTGTTTGTAAATAGTTTAGTATCGAAGTTCGGGTGGTGGTAAGAAAACATAGACTCGAAATACAACTCACGCCAAAGAAGAATAAATAAAAGAATAAACCAGGAACATGAATAAAGGAAAAAGGAACAAGGGAAAATAAGTAGAGAGAATAAGAAAAGAATAAGTCAATGGTAAGTTTCAGTGTTAACTCAATAATCTCCAATAGTTTAAAAAAGTCATTTTAATAGTTATGAAAAAATCACTTAAGTTTTAAAAGAAGACTTCAAATTAGTAAATCAAATAATAAAGGTTTTACTATTGAATATAACTATACATTTCGTCTTTGTCGGGTTTTATTATAATAAAATAGGTTTAAGATAAAGTATAAATTTAAAATGTTTTTATAAAATTTGTGTGATCGCGCCCTTTTATTCAATGCTACCAAGTCATCATGACTTTTGAATAAACCAAATTTTAATTACAATATTCTATAAGTTTTATTTATCGTTATCATTCGAGTAGTTATTTGTTTCGGATTTATTGAATATTTTGTGTCCATTTGGGTCTTAATATATTAAATTCTTTACGAGTCTAATATAATATTTCGTCTCAAGTACAAAATCGTCCAATAAGTCCATTGGCTAATACCGTAAATCCAATAACGATACAATATAAATCAGTAATGTCAATTCACAACCCAACAAACCGTACGATAAAGTCCGGTATGTAATTATATATTCTGATATCCAAACCAAGTATCAAATCCCAAATCGTATCCGAAACTTCCAATGATCAATATGTCAAAATAAATAAATGTGTTAGTCCGGCATTTCAATATTCGAAAATAATCAAATATATATCAATTCTCCCTAAAATGAATTAATCACAACCAAACACAAATCCAACACAAGTTGGGCTACGGCCCATTAAACAAATCCAACGGACCCTATAAATTGGGCTCGACCCATAAGTTTTTAGTTCGCCGAAAGCAATAACGTCCCTTTGTGTCATGATGTTAAACCGCAACAATAGAAGTAAATACGCCCTTCTCGAAAGTGATGATAAATTCGAGACCAAGACAAAAACAACCAAGCTCTCGACACCCAACGTGACTGACTACACAAAAAAACTCACGCTTAGTTTTTGTTTCACACAAAAAGTCACAAACACAACTTTAATGACAAGATTATAAACACTCCTTTTGATTTATGTTCCTGAACAGACCCACATAATTACCAAATCAAACAAACCCTCACGGGTTCTTGTTGACACGAGTTCAAAAACCAAACACACAACAGACACTCTGTTGGAATCACTCTTAAACCTTTATCAAGTGTTAGTGATTAACATGTAATAGTTAGCTTATTTATGGCCTTTATGTTTGTTATTAGCCTTAGGCTTATGTAGAAGGCCCATAAGCCTAGGCCTAGCCCAATAAGGAAAAGGATGGGAACTAGGAGTGTTGCCCTAGCTTCCCTCCTATAAATACTCTTGTATAACCCTCACTTGAGGGTTGGTTGTTCAATTTACTCTTTCACTCACCTCTACACTTAACCTTTCTTTACTCATACGTGCGTGTGTATGTGTGTGGTTGTTCAACCGACTCTATCTCTTCTCTATTTCTTGTATTGATGCTTGTGTTGTAAAACTAGTGACCTAACAGTGGTATCAATCGCCTAATAGTTGGGTGAATCGTTATTGCTTTTGAAGTGGGTTTTGGTCCTACGTGTAAGGCTAACGAATGATACTTTGGTTCGCTTAAAAACACGTTTTTTACACTTTTAATCCAAGATTCTTGTACTTTCAATGTTTTAAGGTGTTAAAATAACTGTTTTTGGCAAAAAGTTTCAAACTTTACGCGTGGATTTACGTTTTTAAGCTAGTTTTTGTATGAGGGTGTTTTTCTTGGCGTAACCGTTTTAGACGTTTGGTTCATCAAGTTTCATACTTTTATGTTATTTTGGTGATATTGAAGCTATCTCATCACAAAAATCTGGTTTAGAAACATCTTTGGGCATAATCACATTTACGAGTATAGCTACAGCGAACGAAAACCCTAATATTACGTAACTTGCTCCTTGGTTTGATCTTCAGGTTTACTCTCGCGTGGTTTCTTGCTTGGATAATCCACGAAAACATCGCCGACTTTGGATATCTTTTAATGCAGCGGATAGTGTAAAGATCATTTGGGATAAAACCCTAAACTTACGCATAAGCATAAAGCTTACGCTTAGAAATCCTACGCATAAGATTAATCTTACGCCTAAGCCTTGTCTTCGCGATAAGGTAATCATCGCATAAGTTTCTACGCCTAACTTTGTGTCTACGCGATAACTTTAGTGTCTTTTTCCCTACTTACAGCGTAAGCTAAAACTACGCGTAACTCTCATTGTTACGCGTAACTTTGGTGTTTTAACGCATAAGTCCTACTTGGTTTATTGTGATTTCTACGCCTAAGGACACTTCATCAACAAAGGTTCATTCGACTACAAAGATCCAATTTTACCAACACAAGTTTTCAACATGTCACAACCACCATACTCTAACTATTTCCCTTACACTTATTCTCAACGTCAACAACAACTAACTCCACAACATCAACAATGGAATCAACAACAAGCAATTTATCAACAACAATTTAATCAACAACATACTCCACAACTTGCTGTAATTCCACAACCTCAAATGGTACAACCACCACCAAGTCTTCAAGTTCAACCCTACACAAATGACTTGAATCAACATCCATCAAGGAACACTATGAAGGAACCCACTTGGTTTGCAAAGATGTGTGAAGCTTTAAGCAGCCAACAATCAATTCATGAGGGTGGATCACTTGATAGACCTCCAATGCTCACTCCAGGAAACTACGATCAATGGGTGATTAGGTTCTTTAGGTTTTGTGATCCGAAGAAGCCACATGGAAAGTTCTTAAAGAAGGTTATCTTGGAAGGTCCATTTCAGATGCCTAATGTCATTGTACCCAGCGATCCAAATGCTAATCCACCAAGAGATGAACAATCAAACATTGCTACACGATGAGCTTGCAATGCAATATATCCTCTTAGGATTACCTAACCCAATTCTTCGAAGTGTTGATGCTCAAAAGACTGCAAAGGCGATGTGGGAACATATTCATCTTCTTATGGAAGGATCTGCACTCAATCAGGAGGATATGGAATCCAAAATTTACTTGGCTTATGAACACTTCATGATTGCACCTAGAGAGACACTAGAATCTTATCATCATCGATTCTCAGACATCATAAATGATTTGGATAAACACAACATCATCATGCCAAGAATTGCAGTTAATACTAAGTTCCTGAGTAGTCTTGGTCCTGAATGGGAGAAGTATGTAATTTTTCTCCGTCAAACGAAGAACATGCATCATTCTACATACGGATTGTTGTACGATTACTTGAAGCCTCATGAAAAGGAAGTTGATAGAGAAAGGATTCTACGTGCTCAAATTGCTTCACCTTCACAACCGGAAAATCAACAACTTGCCTTGTATGCTCAAAACAGTTATTCTCCTCAACCAACAACTCAACCAACTGCTACAATCACACCATATGATCCTTCACAGCCTCAATCTCAACAAACTCAATTGGTTCCATACAACAACAACAATGCTCAAGCACTTGTCACTGAAGCTAATGAGGAATCTGATCCATTCGAAGCATTGCAACAAGGATTTGCTATGATTGCTAATGCTTTAGCCGTTATACCAACAAATCCAACAACCGTATTCGTTCCTCATCTAACACAAGGAATCAAGCTGTTGTGAACAATGGTCGAGTTGAAGTTTAGAATCGTGGTTATGGTCGTCAGATGGGCGGTGGTCAAGGGTTTAATGCTTTGTGGGAAAGGAATAACAATAGAGCTCAAGTGGTGGAACAGGGAAATGCTCAGAATGGGTTGAATGGTCTTCGATGCTACAACCTGCAATGAGAAGGGACACCTGGCTAATGCATGCCCAAAGCCTAGGACAAGTGTGCTTATCATAAAAGAGGCTTCTTTTAGCTCTCAAGGATGAAGGCTGGTGG
Organism: Chrysanthemum makinoi; assembly: GCA_910596185.1. Classification (NCBI taxonomy): domain Eukaryota; kingdom Viridiplantae; phylum Streptophyta; class Magnoliopsida; order Asterales; family Asteraceae; genus Chrysanthemum; species Chrysanthemum makinoi. The sequence goes on from OU343217.1 coordinate 10,980,104, forward strand.
AACTCTCCGACAAAGAACATAGCTTTATGGCAAATCGGACGGTTCGTGATGATGATATGGAGGACTTGCGGCCAATGCATTTGTTATGTTGATGGCTAATATGCATGGGTTACACATGGCGACATAGGCCCGGTGTATGACAATGACGATGGCTTGTCTTAGGTACCGAACAAACCATATTTATCTGATCTAATATCTCCGCCAACATCCGCATCCGGCAAGGCTCAGAATGTTCAAAATGAGTCGTCCACATCTCATTCCGAAGATTTTCAAATAGACCCCATAGTTATATTTGACGATCAAGATGACCTTACGGTTTCTCTCGATAATCAAATTGACTCCGTGGTTATACTTGAGGATCTAAGTAATGATCATGTTGTTACTCACGTTGAACACGAACTTTGCCTCCATCGATTTTGCTCGTTTAATACAAGACCAACAAACCATAGTGGAAGAATGTCGTGCCATTAATCAAGACTTGAAAAGCAAAAATGCACTGTTAACCAAGGATTTTGAATGTTTACAAAAGCAACTCAACTTTTACAAAACTCAAGAAAAAGCGTGAAAAGGTTTTGAAGCGCCTTTGCCAAATCTTATCAAAACGAACAATATTTAGAAGAGAGGATCGTGATCTAGCAGCTTGAAGAAGAATGCTTTGTTGTGCGAAATAGAACAAGCGAAACATGAACATAAAAAGCAAATTAACGCTCTCACCTTGGAAAATCAAAAAGCTTGAGAGTTGTTAACTTGTCAAAAGCAGTTATCTGCATACAAAAGCATTCAAGAAGCGAATAGATGATCATCTTGAAGAAATCATCGGCTTGCAAAACAAACTTAAAGAGTTTAAAACTGTTGTTTACAAACATGGCGAGTCGGTCACATCTATTGAAAATTTTACTTTAAAACCCAATCCAAATGGATATGGATCGAATCTTCGATTACAAACCTAAGCTTTCAACCAAAGCATTCAAACCAAATCCGAAGTTTCGGTCGCGAGAATATAAAATTGATAATTATATTATGAATGTTGTTGAATATCATCGTCAAGAGGAATTAGATGCAGAAGACGATAGTCGATCAAAGTTAGAAAATGTTGTTTACAACAAACCTTTTAACTATTCAAAAGCGGTCACTTTCGTCACACAACAGCAGTTCTTCTAACACACCAAGGATTATCATTAAAACGTCGAGTCTTCTCATGTTAATCCCAAACAGGATTATCACAAACTTATGGTCCCTTACCTTCCATCGGTGAAGTAAACTCAAAACACGAAAATCGAAAAATTCTTAGATATTTTGACCTTTTCATGGCTGACCTCAAAACTTTACAACATGAGATAGAATATCGTTCTAAAATCAAAGTTCAACATTTTCAATCGCCTCGGCGCAGAACAAAGAGACATTTTTCTGAAAAATCTTTTACCAAATGTTAAAAATTTGAAAAGTTGTGCATTGTCTTGGGAAAGGGACTTTCATAAGGAACTTGGATAATGAAGGTCGTTTTGAGAAAACGAAAACATCTATTTCTAATACTAAACGTAAAAAGAAACTGTTGAGAAAAGATGTTGATCGACTCTTGGAAGTCATTATCCATCTTGATGTCCATAATCTTGGTGTTATTGAATTCTTTTGCCATTTGCATCGATTATATCTCTGCGTCTTTGTTGATTACTGTGGTAACTGTTGCGACTCGATAATGTGCATGGTCGAATCCTTAAAAGTTGAAAATGAAGCGGTTGATTAACAGTTTCAAATGCAAAACGTCGTCTTCAATGGTGTCAAAAAGATTGTAACACTCGTGAACTTGCTTTGCAAAACAAAATCAACCAGTTGCAATCCAAAACGCTTAATCCAAAATTTGAGCAACTGGATGATCGAAGCGTGTCTTTGAAATGTCAAATCTCAAAATATGAACAAGAACTTGTAAAAGTTAAAGGAATATGGTGTCATATTTGATTTACTTAAAAAGACTCGTGATGAAGCATCAAACGAGCTTGATAATTTTCTCAAACACACTAAGGAAGTCATGAATTTTTCGGAAATCTTCGTTGAAAATCAAGATTGATTGGTGCACATTATCTTTAAGTTAAGAGAAATGTTAGGAAAGTATGAACAACTTCCGCCCACCGTGATTAAGAGATCAGCCCGGTAACACTTAGTAATCGTGAACCTAGAATCCTACTGCCAAATCACAAGTTTCGCGTGCTTCTCTGAAGCACGGAATAGTTGCATCTTTTCCAAACGTCCGCACTTCACGACCTAGGAGCACTACATGAAGAATAGGAAGTTGCGACCTAAGAAAAGATCAATAAGGAATGCTAAAGTAGAAGAACACCCTAGGACAATGAATAAGACTCATGTTGCTTCCACTATAGATATTGCGTCCGGCAAATGTAATAGAAATAGTGATATAACGAATGCTAAACCGTTAAGTACCTTTGATATTCATCGATGCACCTTGTGTTATTTGTTAAAAGTATGAATTCGATTGTCATGACAAATGTGTTGCTAAAGCTATCATCTCGTTTAGGAATCCTAAGAATCGGAATACCTCTAGGCCACTAATCTTTCTAAGTGCGGTATTGCGGTAGACCGCCTCTTTAGATTCTAATAAGCATTCTTTGTCCACTGTAGCTCGGTTTCACCTCCTAGGAATGTAGTACCACCTAGTGCATTCACTAAGACTAAAGCAAAGACTATTTGGAGATGGCGTGAAATGGATATATAACACACTAGGATTTAAATGGATACCTAAAACTATTAATGTGTGTATGTCTATCCTATGCTCAGGAACCCTCTAACATTTCGGGTTCCACATCACTTCTATTCCATCACATGGCGATGCATTATTGTAATGCGGTGTCTGAGATCATTCTCTCGATTGTTGATAGCGGATGTTCGACACATGACAGCAACCTTAAAGCTGTTATCAAACTTTATTGCAAAGTTCATTGGCATTTGTCGGTTGGGAATGATCACCAGCGGCTATCATGGGCTACGGAGACTATATCAATGGGAACATCGAAATTAGCGGGGTTTATTATGTGGAAGGCCTCGGTCACAATGCTGTTTGATGAGTCGAGTTTTGTGATGGAGATTTGGAGGTTGCTTTCAGGAGAAATCTTGTTTCATTCGTGATCTACAAGGAAACGACCTTATGGTCGCTCGCGTAATTCAAGTCTTTACACTATCTCTATGCAAGACATGGTTGCTTCATCTCCCATTTGCTTACTTTCAAAGGCAACATCAACAAAATCACGGCTATGGCACCGTCGTCTCTCACATCTAAACTTTCAAACCATCACCAACCTTGCTCGACACAAACTAGTTGAAGGACTCCCACGATTTCGTTATTCTAAAGATCACCTTTGCTCGACTTGTGAACAAGGAAAATCACTCGTGCTCATTTTTCCTCAAAGGTGGAACATAACTTCGGCTCTAAATGTGCTTCATCTTCTTCACATGGATTTGTGTGGCCCGATCTTGTGCGTGCAAGCGATCAATGGCAAATGCTACATCTTAGTAATTGTTGATGACTATTCGCACTTTGGACTTGGGTCTACTTTCTTGAAGCAAAGACCAAGCTCCACGAGATGATCATCACCTCTCGAAAATACAAGTTCACTCTGAAACACCGTCGAAACAAATCGTCAGCAGAACAAAGCACTGAATTTGTTAACCAAACTCTTCGTGAATTTTGTGAGAAAGTAGGAATTGACATCGGACATCTATTGTACGCCGCGAGAACAAAAGCGGAGTTGTTGAAAGAGCGAAACCGAACGTTAGTGGAAGCGCAAGAACAATGTTAATCAATGCTAAACTCCCGTATACTTATGGGCGGGAAGCCCTATCTCTTGCATGCTATACTCAAACCGTTCTATGATTACAAAACGCCACAACAAAACACCTTTCGAGCTTGTCCACAACAGAAAGCCGAATCTCAAACACTTTCATGTATTTGGATCTCTTTGCTATCCGAATAATGATGGTGATGACTTTGGAAAGCTCAAAGCCAAAGCCGACATTGGAGTCTTTATTGGATATTGTGATAATTCTAAAGGTTTCCGAATCTGGAATAGTCGAACAAAGGAGGTTATGGAAACGATTCATGCTCATTTTGATTAACTTACGGAAATGGCCACGAGGCATAACTGACTTGGAACAGACCGGTCACAACGCTTAAACTTCCCCAAACCCATCATCATGCCGAACAAAGCCCCGACTCACTCATCAACAAATGGAAAGGCTATTTGCTCCATTTGCTTGGTGGCGATATTGATGAGCGTGCTCCGGTGTATCCGCTGTTTCCGGTATTGGCTGCTCAGCGATAATACTCATATCGTGATACACGCTGCTACAACAACTCTTGTTGAACCGAGCACCCGATTGACTCCACCACAGCAATTGAACAAACCACTTCCAACAATGATGAACCGGCTAATGATGTTCTTAATGATGTAACCCCACCTGCAGATTTTGATCCAAATCGTTCTTTAACCCGTTTGCTAATGAGGCTGCTGCACGGATGTCGGCGAATCTTCAACAAGCCATTTGAATCCTCAAAATATGCACAATGTATACCAACATCAACCCTCCACACATAGATGGACAAAAGACCATCATCTGGAAAATATCATTAGCAGCGAATCAACGATGGTCGTTACGACAGCGTCTTCATCTGGGGCGGTGAACATTGCATTTATGCACTCACTCTGCTGCCAATAAGACCTAAAAACATTAAAGACGCAATGAAAAAGGACAACTGGATTGAATCCATGCAGGAAGAACTCAACTAATTCAAACGTCTTGAAGTATGGGAGCTGGTTGAAAGACCAACAGGGGTCTTCGTCATTGGTCTTAAATGGATTTGAAAAAACAAATTGGATCTTTGAAGGCGTTATGTTAAACAAGTCACGCTGGTGGCTAAGGGTTATCGTCGAGGAAGAGGGTATTGACTTTGAAGAATCATTTGCTCCGGTTGCTCGTCTTGAGAACATTGGATTTTCTAGCATTTGCGGCTCACATGAACATCCGGTCTTCGGATGGATGTCAAAGCTTTTCTCAATGGACAACTAAAATGGTTTATGTTAGTCGGCTGAGGATTCGATCGAGTTCCCTAATCATGTCTACAAGCGAAGAAAGCTCTCTATGGTCTCAAACAAGCCCCTCGGGCATGGTATAATAAGCTATCATCTTTCCTCATTGCCAATAACTTTACCAAAGGTTCGGTTGACCCAAATTTTTCAAAAATATCACGGGAACATATTTTAATTGTTCAAATTTATGTGGATGACATCATTTTTGGGTCAACACATAAAAGTACTCAATAAACTTTTGCAAAACTAATGAAGAAACATTTTGAAATGTCCATGATGGGTGAACTTACGTTTTTCTAGGACTGCAAGTTCATCAATCACCAGTGGTATTTTCTTGAGTCGGTCAAATATGCCTTGAATTGTTACACAAATTTGGAATGCAAACTTGTGACACCTATGCCACACAATGGCTCATACGAAGCTAGATCTGATTTACATGGGTGGTGGACCCTACAAAATCTAGTAGTATTATTGGTCTCTCATGTATCTAACGACTAGCATGCGATGATATTGTCTTTCTTTGTATATCTTTGCTCCGTTATCGAGTCGCGACCAGCTGAAACTACCTCTCTACGAGGCTAAAATCCTCCAGATACATCAAGGAACCATTAATTTGGGAATCCGGTATCCAGAAGGATTACGGTTTTGAACTAATAAACTTTTGAACGGACCGCGGGATGCTTAGATTCAGGAAAAGTACTTGGGGAGCTTTACAATTTCTTGGTGATAAGCTGGTGTCTAGCAATGAAGAAGCGAGGATTGTACATCATGTCCTCAGCGAAGCGAGAATATGTAGCCATATCGGGGTGTTGTGCTCAAGTCATTTGGATGAGAACACAACTCAAAGACTATGGTTACGTATTTGCGAATCGATGTCTTTGCGACAATCCAGTGCTATTGCGATCTCGTGCAACTCGTTCACACTCAAATCAAAGCACATCGATCTTGATATCATTTCATCAAGGACCCGCGTGGAGCAGTGCTGTTGAATTATATTTTGTGGAGTGCAGAATACCAATTGGAGATCTTCTCACCAAAGCCTTACCTCACCTAGGTTTAATGAGTTGGTCCACAGGATTGGTATGAGGTGTTGACTCAAGAGGTGGATGACCTCCTAAAGCAGTCTTAAAAACCTGTCAAACACCAAAATCTCTTTTGTAAATAAATTTTTCAAAAAAAAAATACAAAAATATAAAACTTGATAAAACAACAAAAATATTCTTCTATCTATTTTCCTTTCAACATGGCAAGTACATTTCTTCCGTCAACACTATAATCTTTCAAAATTCAGTATTTTTCCGATCAAGTGTTGAGGGGGAGAAAATATCTACTTAATTGTTTCAAAACATCCGTGTACTTGCATGTTAACCTATCCCGGTTGATTCTTTAAATAATGGTGGTCACATTTTGGTTCCTTGACACTCCTCGGACTAAAATTTATAACCTTTCATTATTTCTTAAGTCGAGGGGGAGTGTCGTCAAGTTTCCTTTCTTAAAATCTATCATTTGGTAACCAAAATGGAAGTTATATGGCTTTGGATGAATATAGAAAAGGTGGAGGGACCAAAACTATCAAAAGGTTAAACTCTTTTTTAATAAAAACTCCCTCACCTAACTTATCCATCACATTTATTACACTAACCAAACGAATCCTACGCACAAAAATCACTCTTCAAATCCGGTTTCGATCATCTTAAGTGGTTTTGTATTCTTAACAAGTTTTTAAGCAAGGGTTTTGATTTTTATGCAAATCAGCGGCTAAAACGATAGTTATCATTGATTATGTGTTCTCTACGTATAGCGTATGAACAATCATTGGTGTTATGTTTGTGGTTAAAACAAGAATCCAAAATGTTTAATAACATCAATGATACTTTGTTTATCCTCAAAACACGTGAATCACGAATTGAATGATTTTTGAAATTAGGGTTTATGCGTGGATTTGGGTATTTTCAAATGTGAATGTGTTTTGGTCAAAAGATTGTTGTGTGATGTTGATATCATGTATGAATTGATTATATCCGGCCTTAAAACAACCCGAAAACTCTAATTGATTGAAAATTAGAGATTAGGGTTTAATGTTCTTAAGCTTTGGGTATTTATGATTCATTGGGAGTTTGATGTTAAAACTTGGTTATTACTATCACATGACAACTATAAATACGAGAATTTGAATTTCATGATCTATGGCTAGATTTCATACGCGTAATTCATGAACTTTAGGGTTTAAGTTCTCTGCGTATGGTTTTCACTCTTAAAGCTGTTATACAAGTTTTCATGCCATGATACGTTATAAAATGAATACATATGTTAAGATTGATGATATGATGATTTTATTTGAATTTGCTACTTGCGTAAAACTCGAATCAAGGTCATTGAAATCTACGCATAGGATCACCTGGCGTAGAAAGTTATCGCGTGAAAATCTTACAGCGTAACGCAGCGTAAGGTTCTACAAAGGGACTCTGGCGTATCACGTGAAGGATATGCGTAGCTTGATGACTCTCGCGCAAGGTCTACTCTTACAGTAAGCCTTGCAGCGTAAGGTGTTATATCGCCTTGGCGTAAGCTCTCACGCATAAGGTTACTTTGTTCCTACGGCGTAACATTTCTTACTGCGTAAGTCGATTCCTACGCATAAGCTTGTCTCTACATTATAACTCTTGTTCGCATAAGCTACAATTTCTCGCGCATAAGCGCAGCATATACCTTCATTATGAATTGTTCGGCGTGCAAACTTGTATATAAATGAATCATAGCGTCCGCGAAACCAATAATGTCACTAATAAGCAAATGTTTGATATGTTGTGATTAATAAGTGATAACATAAACCTTAAAATTTAAAGTTAACCAACTCACGAAACTTTTCCGCGCGTCATTGGACTATTAGACAAACAAGTGACTTTGGACTCGTAACAACCATTGACTTTTACGTTCAATAATTACAATAAATCTTACGTTGACTAACATTATGTCTTTTCGATATGTTGGTTCTTTTGGCTAATGTTATTTGGATCCGCGACATGGTGCTCAAATGAATGTGGATGCACGAGGTTCTCACATTCTTTGATATCTTCCCTAATGGCTATCAGAAAGATTGGAAAGAAAATCTAGAGTTGACTTTGAAACTCCTCATGCTCGAATCTTCTGCGATTCTTTGCGTGGATATTCTAAGAATCATCCATACTCGAACATGCTCTCACACTACACTCTTGTTCGAGAGATCTACATTCAACAATTACAATTCAATGCAAAGGATCAAGGTCAAAGTGCGTGGCTGTACTTCAATCACAAACAAATCACCATCACACTTGAGATCTCGGTACATTCTTCTAATTCACGAAATCGAGCCAACCGACTTCTATGCCACACCTCTTGAAGAGCAGGTTAAAATTCTTGATTGATATTGGCTATGATGAAGCTTGAGGAATAATCACTAAGCATTCTCATGTGGAGCTTAAGAACATTCCTCAACCGTGGAGAACCCTCTACATTATCATTACCAAATCGTCTCGGTGGTGATTGTGGTTATGAGCATCCCAAGCTCATGGAACTACAAATCTTTGGGTCATTCAACAGAAGGACATGAAATTGAAGCCTTGTTATGGGAAGACATGATGGCATTTCTCAAAAACTTGGCTCAAAGATTCCTATGTGGATACCAAAGCTGTTGATCCGAGAGCACTTGGACTTCATCGATATTCCCAGAGGCTCGATGACCAGACAATCATGATATGTTGGTGAGCCTACCCTATCGGTCAGAATCAAGGAATCGTCAACAAAGCGAGTCTTTGTGTTGCTGATCACCTTCGACTAATGAAATCAAAAGCAAAGACATACAAAAGGTATCGGTAGCGGTAAAAGAAGGCAAAGTTGGTCATCTCATGAAGTCTTACTAGAACACCTATAAGGAAAACGGAAGAGGAAGTGGAGGAAGTCTTTGCAAGAAGCGAGAGTCGAGGGAGTTCCCAAGAGGAATCATCCGCGTAAGAGGAGGTCCGCCAAGGAAGTTGTTCCTATTCCGTATCTAAACTGAACCACAAAAGCTAGAGGCGAGGACTCGAGAGTCTTGCATCGGATGAAGAGACTTTCTACTCTGAGCTGCTAAGATGACACTACAACGGTATCTAAACCTCTAGTCCTCCGGTGATCAGAAAAGGGAAGACTCGAGTACTTGTGCCTATGAAAAGCTCAAGCTGGATGAGCATTGGATAATCATACGAGGAAGAAGTTCAAATTTGTGAGACTTCAACATGTAACAATTTGCTAAAGAAAAATGGGTGACCGGAGGTCAGTGGTGGAGCTCAACCTTCACCGGTCACGATGCGGTTAATCAACCCGATAAGGGATCTTGTACCACCACTTTGGTACAACAACAAACACGTGTGGAGGACACTCTTGAGTATGACTTTGAAGAACCGAGAATCCGAAGTTAGAGAAGGTAAAAGGCGTGAAGAAGCTGACCAAAGCCAAAGTGATGAAAAAGCTAAGTCACAGTAATGAAGAAGATGTTGAGTAATAAGTTTCTTCTAGATAGTCTGCGATCAAAGGAAGAAACCCCGAACCCTGAGGACGTCCTCCATCTCTTCATCTGATTCATCTTCTCACTCTTCACCACCACCATCAAAGAAATCAACAAATCATCATCCAAATCGTGAAGAAGCCAACTCCATCTTGGATCTCTCAATCAAAGAATCGAATCGTTAAGGCGTAAAGCAGTCGGAAAGAAAGATATTCTCTGAAAGTTGAATTTCCTTGTTGACCAAATCACGGCATCTTCATGATGAGCAAACGAGATGAAAGTCGAAAAAGGTATGTCGAAGCTTATGAAAGATGATCTTCAAGGGAGTATGGGCGAGATGATCAAGGATACTCTCATAAGTTCCTTATGGAGGTCGTTCAGCTGACAAAGGAGATGTATACGGAACAACTTATCCAATCTCTTGCATCTAGCCAAGCAAGCCATGAAATCAACTCCGATGAATGTGAACATCAATCGGTTGAACCCACAATCTTCTCGGATGATGAATTGGTGGCAGGCTTGTACACACTAAGCGGCTACTAGCGTTTGCCTCCTGAAGCTAAAGCTGTTTGAAGCTTCTTTGGAATACCAACTCAGTCCATTCGAGAAGAAGTTGTAAGGCCCAAATGTTCAGAGGCGACAAAGACAAAATCAAGATAAGGATAAGGAGCCTAAGCGCCAGAAAGTACGGGGAATCATCTTCCATTGATTTTCAATCAGCCTCACCACATGGGACTCGGCTCACAAAGATCCCTCTCCCTCTTTTTGATAAACCTCGGGATTACGAGACACCACCCACGGACTCAAAAACGGTGACCACTTTGAGTATACGGGTGGTGGCGATGAAAAAGACCCCATGAGCCCACAACAACCCTTCTCCCGACCAGAAATGCGAAGCAGAACCACATCTCAGGCCTAAAGAGAAGAAGAAGCCCAGTGATGTCTATCATGGCTAGATGAAGATACCATAGAGGAATTTGAATGGTTTTCTACACTTGTTAATTCCACTCCCTACCTTGAAGAAGGTCAAGATCTAGTAAACGGTAATACATTGGAGCATGCAAAGATATTGCAAGAAAAATTCGGTAAAGAAGATGGCGAAATCGAGTTACGAATCAAGAATGAAGCTTTTCAACTGTTAAAAGATAGCTCGAAAGTGCCATGGAGTCGAATATCACCTTGAAAACATTGCTCGAGCTATGTCTAATAACATGGATTGGCTCAACCCAGAAGCAAACATCGACTTTACCAAGCGGGACAACACTCCATATTACACCGAGTGGTCTAAACCACTACCAACAATCGGCCAACCAAATGAGCTAAATTCCATTCGATATTTCTTCAACAAGACTTGGAATTTCTTCTACGCGGTGGCGATGGTTCAAGAAATCACGCTACATCTTTGACACTTCCATTCCCGGCGACAATATATACTCTAGCTGCATAGCCATCGAGGAAAGATCTAACCACTTGTTCTCCAACAAAGTGGAAGAGTATAACCGAGATGCAATGTATGGGATTCACCATTGGCGAGCGTAGAAGAATCTACTACTGGCTTGCCGGTTGAAGTCTCAACATGAAGTGTTAGGTCTAAAAGTATCGTTGCCATCAAACACGTTGATCTTTCGTCCAAATGGGACTACACTTTTATCAAGAATATTGTAGTCAAAGGCAAGCGAAAGGGATTATGCATTCTCTGAAGCGACTTTGAGAATTTGTCTATCAGCGACATTGAAGACATGTACCTTGCCAAAGTGCGAGGTGCGCATGAGACAATTTTCAAGCGAAGTACGCATGAATTCATCAAGTCATTGCTCATCTTCATCAGGCGCATAGTCATCAAGAGCGTGTAGAAGATCTCGGCTTGTGGTTGAATCTTATCGGAACCGTGTCAACTTCTTTCCACGCGGCTTGATCTTCCGACATCAACGGCTTTCTCAATATACACTCACACGACAAACCATTATTTTCGTTTACGGTGAACAAAGAAATTGCTTAATGGCGTGTAGAGATCTTCACAAGTTTAGAGATCACACTTTGAAGATGGTTAGGGACGGATTGGCTTATCGGTTGAAGGATATACATCAGAAGTTTGGGTCTCCTAAGCGATGGAATTCTCAGGATCGAAGGGATGTGAAGGATCATCCCGATGATTGATGAGCGGTTGTATCGAAGGGATCGGTTGAAGATTAGAAAGCTATGTTGTTGGTCGACCGGGATGAAACATCACGGCTTTCAGCGCCCGTTCACACTCTCGGCAACATCTCGGACTACGGTACCCCTTAAAGCGCTTCTTTCATTATCTTTGGATGTATGATTTATTATGTCAATGGCTTGTGCACACATACGATTACAACCCGTTCTTGTAAATAAAGGACCACGTAGTGCGCCGGTGCACAATCCTTATAAAAGGGCGAGCTTCTTACTTTTGAGTAAAACCTATCAAACCTTTCACTTTTCAAGGTTTTGCTCAAAAGAACAAGTACTTCCCCTTATGATTTTCAAAACCTCCACCGTTATATCACTTTCGTTGAGGGAGTATTTGACTTGAAAATCTTTGTTCACAAATTGTTCTTAGTGGTTATCTTCCCACAAACTCAAAATGGTCATATTTATTCTCAACATTTCTTCAAAAATAACATTTATATGCCATTTTGAGGGGGAGAAAAATATGTGATAAGAAATATGTTGTGTTGTGCAATATGAACTCTCGTGTGAAAAGACTTAACCAGCAATTGGCGAGATCTTAGCATTAGTAACTTCGAAAAGACTTGTGGGGCCGGGTAATAATTTCAAACTAGTTAGCTAGTGATGTAAGCGTGTCTCGCGGACGTCAGAGTAGAATGTACCATTGAGAAACTCTTGGTAGACATGAACTTTGCGGGTTTGACAACCTTTGGGGTTGTCCACACCTTCAAGATAGTTATTAGAGCTAGTTGTCACCTAAAGGCTGACAATGCAACTCTTTAACTATGCCCGCGTAACGTGTCTCGCGGGGATTGTCTATCTTGAGTGATCAATTCAAAAGTGCTGCTTCTTTCCTCCTTGTCTTGATTTATGTCAAAACTCTTAAGCACATGTGGAGGAGTATTTACGCTAAAAGATAAAACTCTGATGGTTCAAACATGTTTTCATTCACAAACCCTTTGAGAGATTTTCTTGAAAATGGTTTTATGGCAATGGAGTTATTAGGAGATTAAGGTTAGAATAATAACTTGATCCTATGATCGCTGAGGAGGATCTACCCAGGACACTACCAATAGTTAGAATTTAGAAGTCCTTAGGTATGATTATAAAAAGGAGAAATGAGAATCGGAGAAAGAAGGAGTTGAAGAATTAAAAGAGAAAAGGGGTGAAATAGCCCTCGGATTATTCAACTTAGGGCGGAACAGGGTTCAATTCATATGCTCTTGGTTGTCACTAGATGACACCGGTATTGAAGATTAAAAGTCGTCATGGACCGTGGCGCATGCATAAAAACAACTTCTTAGCCACTCAAGTTTCTCTCAGCGAAGCTTGTTTCATTCTCAGAGAACCCTCATAAACTATCGGCTTTCTCTTAGAGATTCTGGTATTGAAGCGGAGACCCTCTCCCAGTCTCATTTCGGGGAAAACCAAAAGCACTATTGAGTCTAGAGCCACGAGATTCATCAAAAGATCTCTTAGGTACACTTGACATTTCATCACTTGTTGTTTAACAATAAGAACATCGATGGTACTTATCGAGTCCTTCCTGAGATCTTAGCAATCAGCGAGAACATTTATGAGAGGTTCATTGTGATCCTCGGTGATTGAATGGAAACTCTGCCGGGGTCAACATCAAAGCGACCACGGCGGTGTTACCCGGTAACTCCGTGGATTCGCTTAGTGGTCTCAAGCGGTCTGATGGTGAGGTGATGCTTGGTGTACCTCGGCGACTCATCTGAACAAATGGAGTGTACTTTGGTACATGTGTTATCTCACTTGTGGGACTCGGTTGAAGCGGCCTTTGTGAGAATTAGAGTTGTGTTTTCACACTATCTTGTTAACACTCTCGAAGTTCAAACTTGTAAGTGCGAATCCACTTATTACTAACGTTTTCATGTTTTCTTCTTATGGAAGCTCACGAAGCGAATGATGCGTGCGATTCTTCACATGCTCATGCCAACATCATCACTAATGGAAGTTCTATCTAAAAGCAACACAAAAGTCGGAATGATTCTTCGTCAAACCAAAGAATCTACAAAGTTAAAGACTTAAAAAACTTCATCTTGAAATCAAGCGTCAAAGAGTGTAGCATGTTGAAGAATGGCGTTGGAACAGCAGGCGATGAAGCGAGACACGGCGGACTTGATCTGGGAACAACTACAACATACTATCACTACCATCACAAGAACAATGATCAAAGAACAAAGACAAAGATGGCGTCCAGCATAACTGTTCAAGAAGATAATTTCTCTACTTGGAGAGATTGTTCGAATCAAGGCAATTCTTCTCACAAGAAAGAAGAATGTCAGAAGACGTCAAAGCTACTATTACATCAACGCCTTCACCGTTTATAGTTTTCATCACCAATACTTAAGGGGAGATTGTTGGAATCACTCCTAAACCTTTATCAAGTGTTAGTGATTAACATGTAATAGTTAGCTTATTTATGGACTTTATGTTTGTTATTAGCCTTAGGCTTATGTAGAAGGCCCATAAGCCTAGGCCTAGCCCCATAAGGAAAAGGATGGGAACTAGGAGTGTTGCCCTAGCTTCCCTCCTATAAATATTCTTGTATAACCCTCAGCGAGGGTTGGTTGTTCAATTACTCTTTCACTACCTCTACGCTTAACCTTTCTTTACTCATACGTGCGTGTGTGTGTGTGGTTGTTCAACCGACTCCATCTCTTCTCTATTTCTTGTATTGATGCTTGTGTTTGTAAAAGCTTCTGACCTCCACTTGTGATGTGGCGTCTACCCAAACCAACAAACAGACCCCTAGGTGCCCTTTTGAACACGAAACAAATATTACGGCAGGAAAATCAAAGTTATGAAATCCAACAATGTGATCCAAATAAATATTACTACAAATGAGAAAATTCAAATAAAATATATTTTAACCATAAATGATAATTTTAACATAAGCAAATCCCCACTCACATGCATCAAAACCCATCGAATAACTAGACCCCAAATCTGACATGCGGCTCAAACACATCAACCAGCCGTTTTAAAAAGACTTTACCACACGAGACTTTCCAAAGCGTGTTATTAATCAGTTTTAATTGCACTGAACTAACAAATCATTTCCACAAATCGGTTTAATCAAAGAAAATTTATAAATTAGGTGTGTTGTGTCGACTTACCATCAAGACAATGAAACCTAGATCGGCAGAACATCACAAACTAAACTTGAAAATAACTCTCAACAGCGAGATCTTCGAACGGTGTGACACAGATTGGTTAGCAGAATGGCTTTTGATTATTGCTTGAACCGGTGGCGACCACAATTCAGGTTGAACCCGATGGTCGTTAGGTCAATTTTCAAACTACGTACCACCATCAACTTGTTAGCTTGGCATGAAGCTTTGTGGTTTATTAATTTGTATAATGTGTATAATAGCGTGCACTTCCATTTAGAGTGTTTTAAAAATAACATTAATTAATGTGTTTTGAATTATGTTGTAGCTTTTTTTAATTGTACATTGTGAAAATTATATTGTACTTTTTTGTAAGGCGTGTTTTAATTGGTTGTTTTTAATTTGGTAGATATGTTTTTAATTGGTTGTATAATGTGAATATATTATTGTAATTTTAAGTAATGAGGTGTTTTAAAAGAGTATTAATTAGCGTACATTCTCCGCCCGACTTTCAACGTTTCATTTTTCAAAGTTTGACCGTTTTTCTTTTATATATAGTATAGAAATGCATATTGGATTTGAATTGCAGGCCGCAAATCATGATAGTTTGCAAGTGTAGGAGATATACGACATTTGCATTCTACTATTAATTTGGACATTTGCTGAGATTTTTTGGTCGGTAGGAGTCTGTCTATTGTGTCTATAAGCCGCTAAACTACGGATGATGTGAAGTGAATGACAAAAAAACAATATAAAAGTGGAAGTAAATTTAGTTAAACTTTTATTTGAAAAATGACGGGATTGACCTTTGAATGATTTTCTTATAGTTGCAACTTACAATTCTTTATAACTTTATTTCACATTGTTCCTAGATGAGAATTTTATTGACTTCCTTCATACACAGGTCCACTTTTTGGATCCATTATTCTTTTTATCCGGTTATTATGAAAATTCTAACATTGAACAACGCTATGACATGCCTTTACGCTACCCATTGCCCAAGATTAATATTTCAAGACAGTAAAATTTTCCTTTTAGTCTAGGATAAGGTGTAAGTTGTAAGCTTAAGACTATATCATATCACATTTTCAGGTTCGTTATGATTAACATGCTTTACAATGTGATAAATGGAATCTGGCGGCAAAGCGGATTATCATTGACAATTTGTGGAGAAGATTGTTGCATATGGACAGTATTAGAGAATAGGTCAACATATGAAATAGTACGAGCACTAGTAGAGGGATAGTTCATGTAATGCACTTTCACGGTCCCAAGTGTAATCACTCGTTTATTATTGTCAAATTGGTTCTTTTGTAGGCCAAGCTTGTGAATCAGTTACGAATTCTAACTTGAAAGTTACGGACTTCGAGTCTACATATATCTCAATTAATGTTGTATTGCGATTTATTCATCTAAGAATGAAAGCATGTCTTTTTAATACATTTTACGTGGGAAGAAGCAAAAAGTATCCATCTTTTCTGTAACATATTGGTTTTCATGTCACACACAACAACTTTTAATAAGGGTCGAATGGTTTGTAGTTTTAGAGAGAATGGAAGAAGGGTAGGAACTTTAGTGAGACAAGAAAATGAATTATGAAAACCAACCCTTTGCCTTGCTAGGCGAAGGGGTATTTAAATTCATACAAGAACCGCCTACGGTTGTGGATCAGGAGCATTACATTGGGTAAAGACTCATCCGTCCTCCACGGTGTTACTTAACAAATTACTTACTAACACTAAATGACTACGACTCTGAGCTTTCTATACGAATACATATACTTGAGGTGACTCTTTAACTACAGTTTTCTAAATCCTAACAATCTCCCCCTAAGGGAGGTCACCTCAATTACATCAATTACAAACATATATTACATTTTGGTGTTCTTGGATTCTTGATTAAGTTCTTTGCTCTGTATCCCAGAGTCTTTGATTCTTCATGTTCCGCATGTTTGGTTAATTCAAGTGGAGGTCTGGCGAACCCACGTGTTGGAGATTCTTTGAGCGACTTTGAGATCATCAACCACGGTAAATCTCGACTCATCCTTTGTTGTATATCGCCATCATGTGAGTTGTGACTTTTGGACCATTTATCTTGATACGCGGCGTTAGGATCAAAGGAAACTTCCTTTTCTTCGAGCAAGTTTTTTAAACCTTTGAAGCGATGAACCTAATCGTTGTAGTGTAGTATTAGGGTAAGCCTCGGGATTGATATCGTTCTCTAGGGAATAGGAATGCTAGTGAGAAATTACTACGCTAAGTTTGAGGTTGAGGAAGATTATTTTTTTATCTTTTTATATTTTTTTAGAAACTAAGGGCGTTTGGTTCGTGGAATCTAAGGATTACGGTGGAATTGGAATCCAATTCCATTTCATAACGTGTTTGGTTGAAAATTTTAAAAATTTGGAATCTGAATTCCATTCCTTCACATGTTTTGGTTGGCAAGCGAATGGAATGAAATTAAACTGAAATCCAATATATATGGAATTCAACATTCCATAGCTATATGAGAAAGTTGTTTTTCAGTCCATGGAATTCATATTATGTTTATCATTGTCATTGCTATTATTATTATTATTATTATTATTATTATTATTATTATTATTATTATTATTATTATTATTATTATTATTATTATTATTATTATTATTATTATTATTATTATTATTATTATTATTATTATTATTATTTTATTTATTTATTTATTTATTTTATTTTTATTATTTATTATTTATTATAATTTTTTTTATTTTTCTTTTTATTTTTTTATTTATTTTATTTATTTTATTATTATTATTATTATTATTATTATTATTATTATTATTATTATTATTATTATTATTATTATTATTATTATCGATCATTTAATTATTATTGTTATTATTATTATTTTTTATAAACAACCATGTTATTAAGATTTAAAAATTATTATTTATTTAAAATTGAATATAAATTATTATTTATCTAAAAAAATTTATTATTATTATATTAAATTTTTTTTTTAAATTAAATATAATTTTTATTATATCTTACTTTTTTAATTTATACTTAAAAAAATACAATTGTCTTTTATATAAAAAATTATTTATTTAATATATTAGTTTATATAATATTATTTAAAAAATTATTATTATAATTTGATAAGTAATTTATTTATTAAATAATATTTAGTTTATTAATCTTAAACTAAAATTAAATTTTAAATATTTTAATATAATTGTTTTTCTCATTTTATTGCTTCCAATGAAACATCTTGCTAGTATTTGCTTGATTTCAATTAAAGTGGATTTTAAATCTAGTTTTCAATTTCTAACATTCCATTCATTTCAAATTCCAATTCCTTAAACAAATTCCAATTAAAGTCAAAAACATTGAACCAAGCGGGCCCTAAAAGTGCGATCTGGGGTTTGGATTTGGGGTGGTACCTACCGATTACTCGCTATCTAATTATCTAAACTAAGGGGTAGTCTATGTCTATTGAAGTGTGCTCGTATGATGATTAAAGATGTGTTTACCTAGATACCATTACTCCTATTTATCTTTATTGGTGGTTGATTATCACGCATTCTTCTGGCGTTGTGTTTTCTAGGGTCGTAGGGTGTGCTTTTATCCCTAACTCTTTGAGACTACCTGTAAAACCTGAATTTCTAAAATTCACAAAAAGACCAAAATACCCCTATGATCAAAAAGTATGAAAAATTAATTTAAAGAGTACCAAATAAGCTATGTAAATTGGAATTTATCGGATATGATCATAATAAATTTTAAGAACTTTATAAGTTTAATTTTTGTATTTTGAAAAGTATAAAAAATCGGCCATATAATTATTTAGGCCCGAAAAGTATTTAAACTAATTAATAAAATGTATAAATTAAGAATAAGGCCCAAAGTAATTTAAGAAAAATGTATGGTAATTTTTATGAGTCCAATACATTATATAGCCCATATAAAAATTATAAAAGCCATATATAAACACATTATACGGTTTAGTCTAATCCCTAAAAACCGATTAAACCTTGGCCGACACTCTAAAAACCCTAGACAATTCGACATTAATTTTTCAAGGCTTAGAGCTATTTTTCTTGGACGAGTTTGAAGGTAAAGAAAGTGTTAAAAATCTGGTTCGAGGTTCTAAGGTGCTGGTTTGATCGTGGTCATTTTCTTGGTGATTAGGGTTTGCTTAGAGTAGAGTTTTGGTTTCTTTTGTTCTAGCGTTCGATTCTCATCAAGGGTATGTTTCCAATATTAATTTCAGTCCTAAAATCATATAGATCATGTAAAAATTATTCATGCATATTTAACAAGTCGTATGGAATTGTTTTGAATTAAAACCCTAAAAGCGTATAAAATAGAGAACGAGCATATAATAATTTTTGGGACCATGATCTGAATTTTTTGGAGACTCTTATATGTTATACGCTGAATAAAGTATAATAGTGAATTGAGCTTGTGTGAATTGTTATGGATTTGTTTTGTTCAATCGTATGAGAAAAGGAAGAATTTAAAAGGGACGATTAGGGTTTATAAGAATTAGGGTTTGCTTTTTATAATTAAGGATAATTAATGCAGTAGTAATGATGAATTAATGATGGGTTTAACCTAGGTTTAGGGTTGTTCTTGAATTAAGCATCAATTGGTGTTAAATAAAAGTTTTGGGTTGGTTTTGTAAATTATGAAACTTAAAGGTTATTTCTGTAAACAGTAAAATAAAGGTACTAAACGTATAAAAATAAGTATGAGGGTTAAACGTGTAATTTTGGATATTTAAAGGGCCATTCGAATTGTTATTAAATTAAAAGGGTATGTTTTGTAAATTCTAAAACCTTTGGGCTAAAATTGTAAAATCTAATAATATAAGGTTAGATCGTATAATTAAATATGTTAAGAGGTGTAATATGTAATTCTGAGTAATTATGAGTCGACAAGTATGAGTTAGTTGTGTAGAGACATGCATGAATTTAGAGGTAACTTCGGTTTGTTTTTCATATACGTTCTAGGTCAAAGTGGAAGTCATTAAAAGAGGTAACATGTAAATTAAATGCATTATTAAGTTAAAAAAATGGGAAACCCTAGAACCTAAATAGGAAGTCGATTAGGGCTAAAAGCTAAGTGTAAAATTAGATTATTTCATGTGAGAATGGTAAGTCTTGGAGTCGTTAGTAACTATTGATTAAGAGAAAATGAGCTAGTACTAAGCGTGATGTAAACATGCGTGAGTTATGATTGTGTGTAAAGAACTAAATATCATG
This sequence comes from Chrysanthemum makinoi, assembly GCA_910596185.1. Lineage (NCBI taxonomy): Eukaryota > Viridiplantae > Streptophyta > Magnoliopsida > Asterales > Asteraceae > Chrysanthemum > Chrysanthemum makinoi. The sequence continues at coordinate 11,000,294 of OU343217.1, forward strand.
AATTAAAGTATTGCATGCATGGTCTCATTAAGTTGTATTCGAACAATGTTACATGTGAATCTTGGTAAATTACGTAAGGAAAAGAAGTTTGTGTAAACTATTTTGGAAAGAGAGTCTTAAAAACCGTTTTTGACATTTGTAAATCCTATACTTTGAACGACGATCATATAAGCCCTCAATTAAGATATTTGTCATATTAAACCCTTAAGTTTACCATTTGTCATTTGCAACCCATAAGTTTGGCTAATTAACAATTAATACTCTAAAATGTTGGAATCCGTCCGTCTAAAAATGAGAATATTCTGACAACTCTAAAAGTATTAATGAGATTAATCCGTTATAACTTTAATGATGCTAATAATTATTAAATAAATCATAATCCGTGTAGATTAGTTGAAGGAGACAGCGACGTTACATCTTCGTATTCCTACATTCGTTTGCTTTTCCCTCATTTGCTTTAAGGTACAGATATTGACCTTTTAGTTAAGGTTCCTTATGATGTTCTTTTAGTTAAACTTTTCTACTTTACTTATTAGGGTTCGATGCCATTGCTATGAACCCTTCGATTGTTTGATCTGTTATTTGTGTAAAGTACATGTTCTAGTGAACTATGCAATATCTGATGTGAACTTATGTTAGGAAGATTTTGATATGCACAATCGTTGACCATTGCTATAGTTGATTATGAATTTCTGCTTATGAATGTATGATATGCCACTTGTGATATGAACTTGATTTCGAATATCGAATATGAACCTTATGATATGAACTATACTTTGTGTCATCATGACCTTGTGTTTGACTATGATCATGCCTGCTACGAAAATGCGTTTGACTTAAGTTAGTTGTTACCTGAGCCAAATATTTCACTAGTCATGGGGGTTCCATGTCCGTATCAATGATGCACTTCTGATATGACTCTAGGGATGAGTGATGTTACATCTCTTGGATGGTGAAGCATATTTTGTATATGTAGGAAGGAGCGTATGGATGCATCCTAGATCTGATCTGTTATCGATATGTTTTCACGGTGAATGATGTCGGTGTGCAATCTGGCGTCTTCACAAAATTAGGGCTAGCTACTCCAATTATTTTCTGAGGTTACCTTTTGAAGAAGAAAGATATTTAGATATGATATGTTGGGCTCGTGGTAGTTGACTAAATCTTTATACATTACTTTATGTTAAGTATTCTGTATGATTCGGTATTTCGAGTGATTATATTATATTTCTAATATGATATGTTAGTGAATGTGCTTATGACGTATTTGTTCAAGTAATTATTAGTTGCTATGCTGAAATAGAATTAATATGTTTAAACATGATTTGTATATCTGATATTATGGTTTGTTATCGTTACGTGAATGCGTTGATCTGCTAGATGAATGTGCTAGTGTATAATTGAGTGTTTTGAAGGTTAATATGTATGATGGTTCAGTTAATTTTGTAAACTTGGTCTATTGGATAATTATCATTTGTATATGTGACTGTCACATTAAAACTCCGCTAGGTTAAGATTTGATATGAGAAGCGGTTTAGCTATTATGTCTGCCATTTCCCACATTTGCTAATGATTTAAGTGTGTTAAATGTAGATAAATTGATTTGTATAAATGCCATGTTTATTTTCTGGTAACTATTTCCGTTAGTCTTTAGACTCTTAGTTTGGCTTATATGTAATCTTATTCTTGATATGTTAAGTGTTTGGTTGTTACGATGTGTTTGTGTTTGTGTTATTAATGTGCTATGAGGTGTTTAAAGCATGTATGTGGTTTTGGATTTCTGTATTTGTGCTTCGAGAATCCTAAAAGATCCCTCGTCATCATTTCATTTTGATTTCGTTATTTGTACATTTGTTTTGTTTAGCTTTTGTTTACGTTATATCTCGTTCACTGGGCTTTGTAAGCTCGACCGCTTTTCCTGCTTGGCAGGTATTTAGCATTCAAATGAGCTTATGGGATAGTGATCGGGTTGGCGTAGAGACGAGAGCAAGATTTGAAATAGGGATCTTAGATTGATTTTGATATTAAGTTATTTATATTATCTTTTGTAAGTTTTGTAAAGGCTTCCGCTTTTGTATAGTATTTAAAGTTACGATATGAAACCGTATTGCGATATCTTTACCTTGTCGGGTTGGGGTGTGTTACAATTTATGGTATCGAGCGAGGTTTTAGGACCCTTAGAGCTTAGGCTATGACCTGTGAGAAGTGGGTAGATTTAGGATTTTCCTTTTTGCGTACTTTTCTTGCGTCCACTATCGTACTTAGACTTTGCTAATAGTGGGTTATTCTTTTAGCTGGTTATTCCTCGTCGCTAGTTCATCAGAATAGAACAAACAAGGACCAGCTAGGCAACCTAGGGAGGGGATGAAGTGGACCGTTGTTATTGCTAAAGGCTGCAAGAGGTTTGGTAGAATGAAGCGGACCAATAGGAGGATACGAGTTCCGGCCTATATGTGGCCATGCACAATCGAGGAGAAGCTGACCTTGAAGAACGTAGACGAAAAAGTAGTGAAGAGATGCAGAAACTAAAGTCGTTGACAACCAAGGTTTCACCACTAAGTATCATGATAGATGTCCCAAGTTCTTTGAATATGGAGGAGTAGGTTGAGAGTACGCGATTTGTATGCTTTTGTGAATGGTGTCCGGAGGAAGAAGAGAGGAATCGGAAAAGTGACTTTGCTAGTAAACACTAGCGGCGTGAAGGAAACAAGAACGGATGGATAAGTGAGGAAGAAGAGGAACACGAGAAAGAATACGAGGTGGATTCGGATTTGGAGTCTACGGCTACTAGTAGGTTTAATCCGATACAAGAATAGGAAATTAGCGCTCGATTAGTTGTCCTCTTTATGAGAAATTTCTGACATTGGATTTTGAGTTTAGGTCTTCTTGTTTCATTTAGATGATTGAGTCTTGGATTATTAAGTTTGTTTTGGAAGATTCATCTTAAAACGATTTTGCAAATTTTGTTTGATTAGTGGAAATAAAACGAAAATTTTGAAAGTATAGCTCTTTGTCATTGTTTCGATAGATTCGTTAAGTTCCGTTATTCCTAAGTAAGTTTAAATGCGCTATTTATTTTCTTAGTGATGTTGTTTAATTACTGACTTGAAATGAAGTATGACCATCACGATGGTATACTTAGGTGGATCGGCTGTTATAGTATGTTACTTGCTATCTGTATGTTATCTGTATGTGGTATGTTTTGTTATGATATTAGTTATGTGTTTTTGTCATGACCCGAGATATAAGTGACAATAAGAACTTGTTATGATGCAAGTATTATGGCCTGATCAGCGTAATAATACCGAGATCATATAATCTGAACTTATTGAAGGTATCGTATCCGGGAAACCTGTGATTGATCGTGAATGGATTTTGATTTGTATCTGGCTATTTAGCACTTTTCACGTCGTTTGAAATTCGTACCTAATTGTGGATTTCGTCAATGCTAATATTCCCATTATAAGTTTTGTGCGATTGGGATCGAAATAGTTATGATCCGTGTATAGATTGTTATATGCCCTAAGTTTGTATGTCTCCACGTCTTCTGCGACTAGTGAGACCGTTAGGATTCTTTACGTCTATCATATGTTTGTTCTCATCATTAGATGTCTGAATAAGTTAGAATTTGTCGTTTGATTTTCTACATCTCATCCGTTACTGCCATTATTACGATGAGTATATGATAGTCTGTTGTAAGTATTTGACTGTTGATTTGATTTTCGAAAATTATGAGTTTGTAGATTTTGATAACAATCCGTTTGTTCAGATAAGATTAGCGTTAGTTATATTCCTAGAAATTCGAAATCCATTAGTTTTACGTTACGTTAGTCTTGTTCAATTTGAGGACGAAATTTTATTTTAGAACCGAACAGAGACTCGATGTAAAACCTGAATTTCTAAAATTCACAAAAAGACCAAAATACCCCTACGATAAAAAAGTATGGATAATTAATTTAAAGAGTACCAAATAAGCTATGTAAATTCAGAAAATTATCAGATATGATCATAATAAATTTTAAGAACCTTATAAGTTTAATCTTTGTATTTTGAAAAGTATAAAAAAATCGGCCATATAATTATTTAGGCCCGAAAAGTATTTAAACTAAATAAATAGAGTGTATAAATTAAGAACAAGGCCCAAAGTAAATTAAGAAAAATGTATGGTAATTTTTATGAGTCCAATACATTATATAGCCCATATAAAAATTATAAAAGCCATATATAAACACATTATACGGTTTAGTCTAATCCCTAAAAACCGATTAAACCTTTGCGACCTAAGAAAACCCTAGACAATTTGACATTCATTTTTCAAGGCTTAGAGCTATTTTTCTTGGACGAGTTTGAAGGTAAAGAAGGTGTTAAAAATCTGGTTCGAGGTTCTAAGGTGCTGGTTTGATCGTTGTGATTTTCTGAGTCGGTTAGAGTTTTATCGAGTGGAGTTTGTGTGCTCTTTTGTTCTAACGTCTGATTCTAATCAAGGGTATGTTTCAAATATTATTTTCAGTCCTAAAAATCATATAGAACCTATAAAAATTATTCATGCATATTTAACAAGTCGTATGGAATTGTTTTGAATTAAAACCCTAAAAGCGTATAAAATAGAGAACGAGCATATAATAATTTTTGGGACCATGATCTGAATTTTATGGAGACTCTTATATGTTATACGACCTGAATAAAATACATATTAGTGAATTCGAAGCTTGTGTGAATTTTTATGGATTTGTTTTGTTGATGCAGTATGAAAAGGAAGAATTTAAAATGGACGATTAGGGTTTATAAGAATTAGGGTTTGCTTGTTATAATTAAGGATAATTAATGCAATAGTAATGATGAATTAATGATGGGTTAAACCTAGGTTTAGGGTTCTTGAATTATGCATTAATCGGTTTTAGATAAAAGTTTTGGGTTGGTTTTGTAAATTATGAAACTTAAAGGTTATTTATGTAAATAGTAAAATAAAGGTACTGAACGTATAAGAATAAGTATGAGGGTTAAACGTGTAATTTTGGATATTTAGAGGGCCATTCGAATTGTTACTAAATTAAAAGGGTATGTTTTGTAAATTTTAAAACCTTTGGGCTAAAATTTAAAATCTGATAATATAAGGTTAGATCGTATAATTAAAGATGTTAAAGGTGTAATATGTGATTACAGTAATTATGGTCGACAAGTGTGAGTTAATTGTGTAGAGGCATGCATGAGTTTTGAGGTAACTTCGGTTTGTTTTCATATACGTTCTAGGTCAAAGTGGAAATCATTAAAAGAGGTGACATGTGAATTAAATGCGTAATAAATGATATTAAAAGTATGGGAAACCCTAGGACGTAAATAGGAAGTCGATTAGGGTTAAAAGCTAAATGTGCAAATTCGTTATTTCATGTGAGAATGGTAAGTCTCGGAGTCGTTAGTAACTATTGATTAAGAGTAAATGAGCTAGTACTAAGCGTGATGTAAACATGCGTGAGTTATGATTGTATGTAAAGAACTGAATATCATGAATTAAAGTATTGCATGCATGGTCTCATTAAGTTGTATTCGAACAATGTTACATGTGAATCTTGGTAAATTACGTAAGGATAAGAAGTTTGTGTAAACTGTTTTGGAAAGAGAGTCTTAAAAACCATTTTTGACATTTGTAAATCCTATACTTTGAACGACGATCATATAAGCCCTCAATTAAGATATTTGTCATATTAAACCCTTAAGTTTACCATTTGTCATTTGCAACCCATAAGTTTGGCTAATTAATAATTAATACTCTAAAATGTTGGAATTAGTCCGTCACTAAAAATGAGAATATTCTGACATCTCTAAAAGTATTAATGAGATTAATCCGTTATGACATTAATGATACTAATAAGTATTAAATAAATCATAATACGTGTAGATTCGTTGAAGGAGACGCGACGTTACATCTTCGTATTCCTACATTCGTTTGCTTTCCTCTCATTTGCTTTAAGGTAGAGATATTCTGACCTTTTAGTAAAGGTTCCTTATGATGTTCTTTTAAACTTTTCTATTTTACTTATTAGGGATTCGATGCCATTGCTATGAACCCTTTGATTGTTTGATCATTTATTTGTGTAAAATACATGTTCTAGTGAACTATGCAATATCTGATGTGAACTTATGTTAGGAAGATTTTGATATGCATAATCGTTGAACCTTGCTATGGTTGATTATGAATTTCTGCTTATGAATGTATGATATGCCACTGTGATATGAACTTGACTTTGAATATCTGATATGAACCTTATAACATGAAGTTATCTGATATGTTATCTGTGACCTTTATGATGAATTATGATCTGTGCCATATCTGAAAATCTGTTTGACTTAAGTTAGTTGTTACCTAAGCCAATTATTTCACTAGTCATGGGGTTCCATGTCCAGTATCATGATGCACCTCTGATATGACTCTAGAGGCGGTAGAGTGATGTTCTGCCCGTCTCGGATGGTGGAGAATATTTTGTATATGTAGGAAGTATGGATGCATCCTAGATCTGTTATCGATATGTTTCGGTGAATGATGTAGGTGTGCAATCGCGTCTTCACAAAATTTAGAGCTAGCTACTCCATTATTTTCGAGGTTACCTTTTGAAGAAGAAAGATATTTCGATATGATATGTTAGTGAATGTGCTTATGACTAAATATTTGTTCAAGTAATTATTAGTTGCTATGCTGAAATAGAATTAATATGTTTAAACATGATTTGTATATATGATATTATGGTTTGTTATCGTTACGTGAATGCGTTGATCTGTGAGATGAATGTGCTAGTGTATAATTGAGTGTTTTGAAGGTTAATATGTATGATGATTCAGTTAATTTTGTAAACTTGGTCTATTGGTTAGTTATCTGGCTGTATATGTGACCTGCCACCTTAAAACTCTGCTAAGGTTAAGATTTGATCTGAGAACTGGTTTAGCTATTATGTCTGCCATTTCCGCTGCTACAAAATTGAGTTGAGTGAATTATATGTAGATCTATTGATTTGTATGAATGCCATGTTTATTTTCTAGGAAATGTTTCCGTTAGATTTGGGACTTTTCGTTTGGCTTATATGTAATCTGTTATTCTTGATATGTTAAGTGTTTGGTTGTTCTGATGTGTTTGTGTTTGTGTCATTAATGTGCTATGAGGTGATTAAACTGTATATGTGGTTGTTTGGATTTCTGATATTTGTGCTTCGGAATCCTAAAAGATCCTCGTCATCATTTCATTTTGATTTCGTTATTTTTACATTTGTTTTGTTTAGCTTTTGTTTATATCACGTTCACGGCTTTGTAAGCTCACCGCACTTTCTTTTCCCTGCGGCAGGTATTTAGCATTCAAGATGAGCTTATGGGATAGCTGATCTGGGTTGAGAGTAGAGACAAGAACAAGATTTGAAAATAGGGACCTTAGATTTATTTTGAATATTAAGTTATTTATATTATCTTTTGTAAGTTTGTAATGGCTTCCGCTTTTGTATAGTATTTAAAGTTCTGATATGAAACCGTATTGTGATATCTTTACCCTTGTCGGTTTGGGGTGTTACAATTTATGGTATCGAGACGTTTGACCCTTAGAGCTTAGGCTATGACCTGAGAAAGGGTAGATTTAGGATTTTCCTTTCTCGTACTTTCTTGGCCCACTATCGTACTTAGACATTGCTAATAGTGGGTTATTCTTTTAGATGGTTATTCCTCGTCGCCCTAGTTCATCCGATAGGAGCAAACAAGGACCAGCTAGGCAACCTAGGGAGAGGATGAAGTGGACCGTTGTTATTGCTAAAGGCTGCAAGAGGTTTGGTAGAGTGAAGCGGACCAACAGGAGGATACGAGTTCCGGCCTATATGTGGCCATGCACAATCGAGGAGAAGCTGACCTTGAAAAATGTAGACGGAAAAGTAGTAAAGGAGTACGAAACTAAAGTTGTTGACAACCAAGGTTTCACTACTAGGTATCATGATAGATGTCCCAAGTTCTTTGAAGATGGAGGAGTAGGTTGGGCTGAGAGTCGTGATTTGTATGCTTTTGTGGATCGTGCCGGAGGAAGAAGAGAGGAATCGGAAAAGTGACTTTGCTAGTCGCTTACTACCGCAGCGTGAAGGAAAAGAAGACGGATGGATGGGAAGTGAAGAAGAAGAGGAGAAGAGGAACACGAGGAAGAATACGAAGTGGACTCGGATTTGGAGTCTACGGCTACTAGTAGGTTTAATCCGATACAAGAATAGGAAATTGCGCTCCTGATTAGTTGTCCTCTTTATGAGAAACTTCTGACATTGGATTTTGAGTTTAGGTCCTTTTGTTTCATTTAGATGATTGAGTCTTGGATTATTAAGTTTGTTTTGAAAGTTCATCTTAAGACGATTTTGCAAATTTTGTTTGATTAGTGGAAATAAAACGAAATTTTGAAAGTATAGTTCATGTCTGTTGTATCCGATAGATTCGTTAAGTTTCCGTTAGTCCTCGTAAGTTTCGTCTGCTATTTATTTTATTAGTGATGTTGTTTAATTACAGCTTGAAATGAAGTATGACCATCATGATAGTATACTTAGGTAGATCTGGCTTGTTATAGTATGTTACTTGCTATCTGTATGTTATCTTTATGTGGTATGTTTTGTTATGATATTAGTTATGTGTTTTGTCATGACCCGAGACCGAATATAGTGACAATAAGAACTTGTTATGTGATGCAAGTATTATGACGCCTGATCAACGTAATAATACCGAGATCATATAATCTGAACTTATTGAAGGTATGCGACTGGGAAATGCTGTGATTGATGCGTGAATGGACTTTGACTTGTATCTGTTATTTAGCACTTTTCATGTTCGTTTGAAATTCCTAACTTGTGTGGATTTCGTCAATATCTGTTACGTATAAGTTTTGTACGATTGGAATCCGAAATAGTTATGATCCGTGTGAACCTATAGATTGCTATGTGTTCCGCTTTGTATGTCTCCACGTACTTTTGCGACTAGTGAGACCGTTAGGATTCGTTTTGTCTATGTACATGTTTGTTCTCCTCATTAGATATCTGAATAAGTTAGAGTTTGTCGTTTGATTTTCGGCACCTCATCTGTTATCTGCCATTACTTTGATAAGTATATGATTATCTGTTATAAGTATTTGACTGTTGATTTGATTTTCGAAAATTATGAGTTTGTAGATTCTGATAACAATCCGTTTGTTCCGAGATAAGATTTGCGTCGTATATTCCTAGAAATTCTGAAATCGATTCGTTTTCGTTATATTCCGTCTTGTTCAATTTCGAGGACTAAATTTTATTTTAGAGGGAAGAAGTTGTAAACCTGAATTTCTAAAATTCACAAAAAGACCAAAATACCCCTACGATCAAAAAGTATGGATAATTAATTTAAAGAGTACCAAATAAGCTATGTAAATTCAAAAAATTATTAGATATGATCATAATAAATTTTAAGAACCTTATAAGTTTAATCTTTGTATTTTGAAAAGTATAAAAAAATCGGCCATATAATTATTTAGGCCCGAAAAGTATTTAAACTAAATAAATAGAGTGTATAAATTAAGAACAAGGCCCAAAGTAAATTAAGAAAAATGTATGGTAATTTTTATGAGTCCAATACATTATATAGCCCATATAAAAATTATAAAAGCCATATATAAACACATTATACGGTTTAGTCTAATCCCTAAAAACCGATTATACCTTTGCCGACCTAAGAAAACCCTAGACAATTCGACATTCATTTTTCAAGGCTTAGAGCTATTTTTCTTGGACGAGTTTGAAGGTAAAGAAGGTGTTAAAAATCTGGTTCGAGGTTCTAAGGTGCTGGTTTGATCGTTGTGATTTTCTGAGTCGGTTAGAGTTTTATCGAGTGGAGTTTGTGTGTTCTTTTGTTCTAACGTCCCGATCATCAAGGGTATGTTTCAAATATTATTTTCAGTCCTAAAAATCATATAGAACCTATAAAAAATTATTCATGCATATTTAACAAGTCGTATGGAATTGTTTTGAATTAAAACCCTAAAAGCGTATAAAATAGAGAACGAGCATATAATAATTTTTGGGACCATGATCTGAATTTTTATGGAGACTTATATGTTATAACGACCTGAATAAAATACATATTAGTGAATTAGAAGCTTGTGTGAATTGTTATGGATTTGTTTTGTTCGACTGTATGAAAAAGGAAGAATTTAAAAAGGGACGATTAGGGTTTATAAGAATTAGGGTTTGCTTGTTATAATTAAGGATAATTAATGCAGTAGTAATGATGAATTAATGATGGGTTAAACCTAGGTTTAGGGTTCTTGAATTATGCATTAATCGGTTTTAGATAAAAGTTTTGGGTTGGTTTTGTAAATTATGAAACTTAAAGGTTATTTATGTAAATAGTAAAATAAAGGTACTGAACGTATAAGAATAAGTATGAGGGTTAAACGTGTAATTTTGGATATTTAGAGGGCCATTCGAATTGTTACTAAATTAAAAGGGTATGTTTTGTAAATTCTAAAACCTTTGGGCTAAAATTTAAAATCTGATAATATAAGGTTAGATCGTATAATTAAAGATGTTAAAGGTGTAATATGTAATTCTGAGTAATTATGGGTCGACAAGTGTGAGTTAATTGTGTAGAGGCATGCATGAGTTTTGAGGTAACTTCGGTTGTTTTTCATATACGTTCTAGTTCAAAGAGGAAATCATTAAAAGAGGTGACATGTGAATTAAATGCGTAATAAATGATATTAAAAGTATGGGAAACCCTAGGACGTAAATAGGAAGTCGATTAGGGTTAAAAGCTAAGTGTGCAAATTCGTTATTTCATGTGAGAATGGTAAGTCTTGGAGTCGTTAGTAACTATTGATTAAGAGTAAATGAGCTAGTACTAAGCGTGATGTAAACATGCGTGAGTTATGATTGTATGTAAAGAACTAAATATCATGAATTAAAGTATTGCATGCATGGTCTCATTAAGTTGTATTCGAACAATGTTACATGTGAATCTTGGTAAATTACGTAAGAAAAAGAAGTTTGTGTAAACCGTTTGGAAAGAGAGTCTTAAAACCATTTTGACATTTGTAAATCCTATACTTTGAACGACGATCATATAAGCCCTCAATTAAGATATTTGTCATATTAAACCCTTAAGTTTACCATTTGTCAAATTGCAACCCATAAGTTGGCTAATTAATTAATACTCTAAAATGTTGGAATTCCGTCCGTCACTAAAAATGAGAATATTCTGACAACTCTAAAAGTATTAATGAGATTAATCCGTTATGACATTAATGATACTAATAAGTATTAAATAAATCATAATACCGGTAGATTCGTAGGAGACGCGACGTTACATCTTCGTATTCCTACATTCGTTTGCTTTCCTCTCATTTGCTTTAAGGTACATATATTATGACCTTTTTAGTAAAGGTTCCTTATGATGTTCTTTTCGCTCGCTTATTTTACTTATTAGGGATTCGATGCCATTGCTATGAACCCTTTCTTTGTTTGATTGTTACTTGTGTAAAATACATGTTCTAGTGAACTATGCAATATCTGATGTGAACTTATGTTAGGAAGATTTTGATATGCACAATCGTTGAACCTTGCTATGGTTGATTATGAACTTCTGCTTATGAATGTATGATATGCCACTGTGATATGAACTTCTGACTTCTGAATATCTGAATATGAACCTTATAACATGAAGTTATCTGATATGTTATCTGTGACCTTTATGATGAATTATGATCTGTGCCATATCTGAAAATCTGTTTGACTTAAGTTAGT
>OU343217.1:11012164-11080014 GCA_910596185.1 Chrysanthemum makinoi
TTATTGTATAATGTTATTATGTATAATAAGAATATAATAGACTCTATGGAGTTTGCAAAACAAGCTCGGAAAACTAGGCTTTTGCAACATAAGGCGAATCCTACTCTTGTAAGACTTTTAAGCCGGAAAGTAAGCCTTAGCAAACACCCGACTTTGAAACCTCATATATATGGGAGTACGTATTTTTGTTGCTAATATACTCATAGTTTGTATGTTTGGCAAAACTAGCTTAGCTTTTAGGAGTTATCAGTAGTACATATTTTTGTAGGAGTTTAGGCGATAAGATAGTAATTTACTTTCCTTTGTGTCCGAGGAGAGTACCCGAACTCAAAATGCCCCATTTATGTTACAAACTTTGAAAAAGTGTCCAATATGCACATTTTGTCGACGTGTCACATAGGAATAGTGACACGTGGGAGGTGTGGCGCATGTCACATGTTGGGGTATGTTACGCGTACTAAATGAGGCCTACTTGGACACTTTTGAAAGTTTGCAACATTAAATGGAACAGTTTTTAGTTCGCATAACGGGATATGAAGTAAAGTTTATAGCCTAAACCCGTTTGTTACTAATTAACTAGCTTTAGAATTGCTTGTAATGTAAAAGTTAAACAATAGTGCCAGCATTGTACTAAAGTTTTTTGCTTGTATAATACGAGCCTGAAAATAGTCTTTGAAAGTTAAAAGATACTAAATGGCTCATGTCATGTTTTCCATGTTGTTGGTCCGAAAGTTTTAGCGAAAACCAGATTATTAAGCCTGTTTATAAAGTGAAAGTGACATCCTTTTAACTTGACGAATTGTATGGAATCGGTAGACTTTGAGGTAAAAGTTTCTCTTTAAATTACTAAAAATATGAAAACCGCTATGGTGCTAAAATGAACAAGAGTCTATGTCAAATTCCAGTTCTGAAAGTACATAGTTTTGAGTGGACCATTTTGTGGTTTATACTTTATGTTACCTGAGCAATAATTTTAGTGTGTGCTTATGATTGTGGTGAGGTGAAATGATCTTAAAAAGGAATTGGTTTCTTTAATGTCTCAGAATATCAGTTAGTACTGCAAATTGTTGTTTGGTATCAAAGTTTTAGTTTGATTAGCTTTCTAGGATCAAATGAGATTATTATGAATAACGTTGGATGCATCATTTGGACTGTGATTTATGATGTATTAAGTTGCACATCTTGGGTTCTGCTACCATGTGATATGGAGTTCTTATTTTGCGCAGATACTGGCAGGTCTATTAAGCCCAACAGATGGTTACATGTATATGAGGAAACCTAGAAGTTTCGTCTTCCAAAATCCAGATCACCAAGTAAGTCGTATTTTGTCTTTTTTATATCTATATGATTATATATGAACAAGTTTCGTTTAAGCTGTAAGCATAATGAAATGGAGAGACTTCCATTTTTGGGTGTTTGGTGTAGATGCATCCATAGGCATGTCCAATATTGTTTGCAAAATGGCCGAATATGTCTTTACTTATAATTGTGTATGTCAAATATGGACGTGAACTATGTTAAGAGTACTCATATTCATAATTTTAATGATCTCGAATTAGGTGGTCATGCCTACTGTGGAAGCAGATGTGGCGTTTGGCCTTGGACGATTCAACCTGACCAATGATGAAACAAAACTGAGAGTCGCAAAAGCATTGACTGCAGTGGGCATGTATGATTATTTGCAGGTAACAGATCTAACACGTCTTGTCTTTTGAAACAATAAGGGTTCGTCTGTATCTTAGCGATAAGCACATAATAGATGTACTCTGATTCGGTCAGAAATGGTTGGACTGTTGAGTCTGTGATTGACGCAAAAATGAAAATATTAAATGTTGAAATAACTACTTGAAATAGATAACTTACACGTCCTTACTTACAGACATGGTTCTGCCATTAATGCCACATCGTGTAAAATCATTCGTGTCATCCATGGTAACCACAGTGGATTCCATCTCCCCTCCACTTCTAGGCTGCCCTCGAGTCCTTGGAAACACATAGCGAACTTAAAAAATGATTGCTCAATCCATGGAATTCAATAGGAAGATTGGTAATGGCAAAACACTCACTTTTGGTTGGATATGTGGATCGTTGACACCTGGTTTTGGACTTCCTCCCTGTGTTTCTTCCATCTTGAATCCAACAAATCAACCCTAGTTTGTGATAGAGCTCCCTCACCCCTCCACCATTCTGCCCGTGACTACCTTAATGGCTCCCCCTGCCTTCAGTGATCACTAGACTACTTCCCAGTCCCCTGCCTCGCTCAATATTAGGCCTGGCCCATCTACGACGTACCCCATCAGCTTGCCTCTGTCTCCGGGCTTATTCTTCAATTGGGCCTGGACCAGACGGCTTAGATCCTACCAGGAAGCAGATGAGCTTAATGCTCTGAACGACCTTTAGGTGCTTCTCCCTAAAGGTTAATGTTCGTTGGAACAAACGTTCGTTGGAACAAACTTCTTCCCTGAAAGGTTAATGTTTAATAACTCTGTAATGCACTTAACCTCTCTGTGTAACTTCGTCCCAAGATCCTTGTTCGGCTTAATAAGTTAACATAACACTTATGATAGTTAAAGTTATTACTGTTACAGTTCCTGCAGTGTTTGGTAATTAAGTAATTACGTTTCTTTTTCATACCAAATTGTACTTTAATATCCTAAATCTCAATTGCTTAACGTGTTCAGAGACCAGTACAAACTCTCAGTGGGGGCCAGAAACAAAGGGTTGCAATCGCTGGTGCGTTGGTTGAAGAATGTAAAGTATTGTTACTAGATGAACTCACTACATTCTTGGATGAAAGCGATCAGGTATGGTTTATTACTCATCACGCTAAGCCAATTAGCCAAATGGAAGTGTTTTTTCTCTTTCTGACGTTCATGTGAAATTGATGGATGGCTTCAGCTTTTTCCATGTGATTCTGTTAAATCTGCTTTGAAATTCCCCTTCTTGTACATTCATTGTTTTCATGCATTTCATTCTCATTTTTCATTTTTTGCAATCTTCTTCATTAGCTAATACTCTTTAAGTTGAGTTAGCAAAATGGGGTGAGTTGAGTAACGGGTCGAAACAAGCACTTTTATGTATGGGTCGAATTGGGTTGACCCGAAGTCCTGGACAATTTTTTTCGAAACTTAGATTTTTCTTAAATAATCACTATGTCAAATATTGGCAATTAACATAATATAGATTGAATCAACCGATGCTGAGTTCTTATTAGTCTAAAATACGTTGAAGATAACTTTTGAACCACATGACACTTTTTTAGCTATTGACCCATAAGTAAATGAGTAGAACGTAGAACCTCTAGTTTGAAGCTTCTGACATGTTTGTTTTTATATCCTACTTAAGCGGTTTAACTATACATTTTTTTTTCAGCTTGGGGTGATTAAAGCCGTGAAGAACACATTAAGCACTTCTGAAGATGTGACCGCATTATGGGTAACACACCGATTAGAGGAACTAGAGTATGCAGATGGTGCTGTGTATATGGAAGACGGAGCAGTCGTGATGCATGGTGAAGCATCGACCATTATGGATTCTATTGAATCTAGAAAAGCCTCTTATAACAGCACCATAAACTCTTGAGAACCATTCCTCATGAATGTAACATATACGTTCTGATTATTATGAAACATGTTCTTTTGAAATAAACAATTTCAATCTGTATCATATTTTGTTATTCGTTGGCATATACGTTGACTCTTCTTGTTCAAAATGCTTTTGGGTGCATAGACGTGGATCCAAGGTTTTCTTTACGGCATGTGCTTGACTGCTACTGTAGAAAACCAGATGATACCCCGTATAGGCTAAACATTTGAGTTTGCGCTACTCATGCAAACAACACAACAACTTATATATTCGTTGTATTTCTAACTCAAGACCGAAGTACTATTTAAAGGTTCAGCGCATCTCAACACTTGCTTATGTATTCAACTTGAAAACAAATGAATAAGCAGCTATTAGATAGTCTTCAGTTTCATCAAAGTTGATATGAACCATTATTTAAACAGATGTTACTAGCTTTTAATAAATAAAATCCTACATGTATCATCAAACATAAAAATTTATCTTATCATATTCAAAAAGAAAAGGAAAAGTTTCAGATTTATTTTTTATTTATTATTATTTCTTTTTTCATAGATAATAGAAATCAAAATCGTTAAAGTTCGAAAAAAACTAATTCTCTTTTTCTCAGGGGTAATTGCACGAAAATGTAGGTTACTTACACTTTTGTAGTTTTGTGTAGTCATCTATATCTTTATGGTATATCGTGTGACCAATTGTGTGTATTATTTGACTATTTAACTGTTCATTTTACATACTCTTATTTAACAAGATAACAAGAGAGAGGTAAATCCGTCAAATAATACATACAACTGGTCACCCGACCAGATATATAAAATTTAATAGTATGCTATATAAATCAAGAAAAAAAAAAGATACCCTACACAGAAGTATAACAAATGACGAATAAGTTACATTTTCATACGATTGATAAATATTTTTGTGCGTTTTTTCATCAAATTCAAATAGTTTATTAATCATTTTATCCACAACCTTGTCATGACTTAAGTTCATAAAAAGGTATATAGTATTCTTAAAATTTTATTAGCCTTTTATCATTTTTAAAAACCCTTTATTACAGTAGCTTTTTACTAAATGCCCCTAAAAAGAAATAAAACCAAGAAATCCGAAACAGCACAAGTAAAGTAACTTGTTTGGTTTTGTACTTGTGTTACTAGCCGCCACTCCTCTCGTCGGAGCTCCGCCCCATTTTGTACGGTTCATTCATCTCTATATTTCTATAAATAAATTTATCACTTTTGATTTTGGTATTAGGCTTTACTTACTTTTTTAGTTTTAGTCTTTCAACTTAAGCAATCCCATCACCTATAGCTTGTGCTGTTATTTAAGTTTATATCAAGAGGGTGATTTGTTAAGCTTATAGGAATAGCTTTTTTGTTTAAAGCTTATATGTGGGCTTACGAGCTTATTTGGGGGGTGTTTGTTTAAGCTTATATGGCCGGCTTATGGCTTATTTGGTTTTCGGCTTATGTTTTATAAGCCCAATTTTTTTGGCTTATTTTGGGAAATATGGGGTTACTTATTTTGGGAAATATGGGGTTACATTAGCTTATCATGTCATGATAAGCTTATATAAGCTGAAAAGTTTTAAAATAAGCCACAAAAAGTGAGCTTATGAAACATAAGCCGAAATCCAAATAAGCTATTAGCCCGCTATATAAGCTTAAACAAACACCCCCCAAATAAGCTCGTAAGCCCACCTCTCCGCAGACTTAAACCGGGTAAAGCCCTCCCTTTTCAAGAGGTTAATAGTGATAACCCTTTTGCCACTAGGCCCTTAGTGGGTAGAATTTAAACTATTTGGAATGAATGTTTAGGTTTACGTCTACTTAGGGGGCGTTTACTTAAGCTTATATGTGTGTTTACGAGCTTATTTGATTTTGGTTTACATTTCATAAGCCTTGAATTTCTGGATCATTTTGAGACTCATGGGCTTATATAAGCTTATTACGATATAACAAGCTTGTATGAGCCCACTAGTCTCAAAATAAGCCAAAAAATGGGGCTTATGAAATATAAGCCAAAATCAAATAAGCTCATAAGCCCACATGTCAGCTTAAACAAACACCCCCCTAAGTAGACAGAAACCCAAACATTCACTCCAAATAGCTTAAATTTTAACCACTAAGGGCCTAGTGGCAAAAGGCTTATGACTATTTTTGTGGTTGTTTGACTAATCCACAGTGTTTGAACCCTGCCCCGCAGACTTAAACCAGGTAAAGCCCTCCATTTTTTAAGAGGTTGATAGTCATAACCCTTTTGCCACTAGGCCCTTAGTGGTTAGAATTCAAGCTATTTGGGTTTCTGTCTTCTTAGGGGGCGTTTGTTTAAGCTTATATAGCGGGCTTATGGCTTATTTGGTTTTCGCCTTATGTTTTATAAGCCCAAACTTTTTGGCTTATTTTGGGAAATATGGGGTTACGTTAGCTTATCATGTCATAATAAGCTTATATAAGCTGAAATGTTTTAAAACAAGCTGCAAAAAGTGAGCTTATGAAACATAAGCCGAAAACCAAATAAGCTATAAGCCCGCTATATAAGCTTAAACTAACACCCCCTGGTTTATATATCGTAAGCCCTGAATTTCCGGATCATTTTGAGGCTCGTGGGCTAATATAAGCCTACAAGTCTCAAAATAAGCCAAAAAAGTGGGGCTTATGAAATTCAAGCCAAAATCAAATAAGCTCATAAGCCCACATGTCAGCTTAAACAAACACCCCGTTAGGTATCAAGAATACAGAGGTACGAGCCTATATAACAGATCCTGATCCTGTTCAAGTATGGTCGTGAATGTTTGGGTGAATTCTCAAAAAGCTCCAATTTCATAGCACAAGCTTATCTAGGTAATGGGTGATAGTATTGTAACTTAACAACCACAATCAGTCATTACCCTTACTATTCGTTACCCCTTAAAAACGTAGCACCCCGTTGTTAGTAATGCATATTAGGTCGTTTAAAGAAAGCGTATATTGTCAAAACAAAGGAATATTGTTGTGGGCAAAGGCAAGCAACTTTTATTTGGTTCATCCATGCTTACCTTCTTAATAAGTCAAAATTTGGAGAAGGCTATTTTGATGTTCGATTTCAATGAGTATGAACCGTCGATTGTGCACTTGGTTATGGCTAGAGAGCTAATACCGTGTATTCTTACTTTTGCGTTGAAGTTCAAATAATGTTTGATATTTTTTATTGTAAGAAAGAGTTGATAAAAGACATAATCATACTCTTTGTTAATGGTTGAAAGAGTGGGTTACTTTTTAACCAACACACTAAAGGTGACTCTGACGAAGCTTGTTTTATGATTCTACTTTTCGACTATTGACAAATAGCTGACTATTATGGCTATGACAGTTTACACAACCAACCAGAAAGTTAAACTATCGGTGTTTGTTGGGTACAAAAGGTGGTTTAGTTGGCCAATTGTCATGACCATAACAATAAACACGTCTTGTTAGACACTAGAGGTGCTTGGTTAAAACAGTAACCCGCCCTTTTGACCAACAAAAATTAAGACGATGTCTTTTATCAACCATTCCTTATAATAGTCTAACATTATCTGAAGTTCAACCCAACTACAAACATATAGTTTTAGGTCTCAGGCCATAAGCGAATGCACACTCCACGGGTTCGTAGTTGTTGAAGTCAAACATTATAAATGAGGGAGCATCCCTGGATCTGATCTGACTCATTAGGCACATAAGGAGGGAGCCTTTACCAACGATAAGTGTCATGGATCATTTCTTTTGATGCAACTTGCATTATGCAACAGAAAAAGAACAAATGTGTCAGGTATACGAGCGTTTTCATAGGACCTAATATGCATCTATAGTTAGTGCCATTCATATGTGCTAGATGAGCTAGTTCAGCACATGAAAAATATTATAGCTTCTTGGTTCTGCCTTACTCAGCCATTGTAAATTATGGGTTCATGGCACAAGTATATGTAACTAGATAAAGAAACTTATGAGAATGATGTGTGGTTTTACTATTATGGAATCTTGCTGGTTTCTGCTGGCGTTGCATTCGAGGACATTAGCATGGTATTGGGGAAACGCCACATCTGTTCTTTTGCAATATATGCATCATGGATTTGAATTGCAGGCCGCAAATCATGATAGTTTGCAAGTGTAGGAGATCTACTACATCTGCATTCTGCTATTAATTTGGACATTTGCTGATATTTTTTGGTCAGTAGGCTTGTGACTTGTGTTGTGTCTTCTGTCTAGGCTCAGCTATTGTCTTAGTTCTGTATGAATGGGGAGCAAAACTTTAGATGAAAAATGACGGGATTGATGTGAAATAAATGAAAAAAAATAATCCAAAAGTGGAAGTAAATTTAGCCAAATTTTTATTCGAAAATTGACGGGATTGACCTTTGAATGATTTTCTTTTAGTCGCACCTTATAATTCTCTTTCTTTTTAGCTTTATTTCACTTTGTTCCTAGATGAGAATTTTATTGACTTCTTTTGTCCACAGGTCCATCTTTTGGATCCATTATTCTTTTTAACTGACATTGAAGAAAAAGTGTTAACGTTATGACCTGCTTTTAGACAACCCATTGCCAAAGATTCATATTTCAAGACAGTAATCTTCTTTTAGTCTAGGTTAAAGGTGTAAGTTTTAAGCTTAAGACTGATTAAGTTCGTTATGATTAACATGCTTTACCATGTGATAAATGGAATTTGAGCGGCATAACTGATTATCATTGACAAATTGTGGAGAGGATTGTTGAAGTATTAGAATTAGAGAATAGGTCAACAGATGAATTACGCTGAGCACTAGTTGTGGGATATCTCACGCACTTTCAGGGTCAATTTAGAAATTATATGTCGAAGCCTTGAATTAAATTTGTATAATACTTTGTAGGCCAAGCTTGTGAATCAGTTACGAATTCTAACTTGAAAGTTACTGACTTTGAGTCTTCGTATATTTCAGTTAATGTGGTATTGGGATGTACTGATCTAAGAATGAAAGCATGTCTTTTTAATACAGTTTACGATCAATGAAGCAAAAATTATCCATCTTTTCTTACGGTTTGTCCATTTGTTTGCAGAACTCCGAATTTGTGATCCAGAAAATGCCCAAAAAGAGTTCATCTAAGACATCAAAACCAGGGCTTCAGAACCCTGCGGTAGCTACTTGGGATATACCAAAAAAGAGTTCATCTAAGCCACCCAAACCAACGCTAAAGAAACCGACTCCAGTGAAGGAAAAACCATCTTCGACACCAAAATCATTTGGACAGGAAATCGATGATATCTTCTCTAAGAAAAGAAAGAAACCCGAGCAGGAAAAGACCAAAAAATCAGATAAAAGAACACGTAAAGATTCAAAAGATAACGTGTCAGTGCCCCGAAGGGAGAAACTGAGTAAGACTGGAGGGTCTAATGTGGATATGTTTGAAAGCGAAAAACCAGCTCGGCCCAAGAAGAAAACTGCAGATGGTCTAGTGATATACTCAGAAGAAGAGTTGGGGATTGGTAAGGCGGATGCTGGCGGTACTCGATTATGTCCTTTTGATTGCGATTGTTGTTTCTGATCATATGTTAAATTGAAAGACTTTTATATTA
This sequence comes from Chrysanthemum makinoi, assembly GCA_910596185.1. Classification (NCBI taxonomy): domain Eukaryota; kingdom Viridiplantae; phylum Streptophyta; class Magnoliopsida; order Asterales; family Asteraceae; genus Chrysanthemum; species Chrysanthemum makinoi. The sequence goes on from OU343217.1 coordinate 11,021,318, forward strand.
ACGACAGTTTTGACTTTGTAGAATTCAATTGCTTCTGCAATTTTCTTATTTTAGTTCTTGGTTCTGAATGCGGAATTGCTTTGTGTGTCTATATCTAAATCTTTTGCGGCTAATTTATCTTTTAATCAATTACTAAACCTACTTGTACCCGTTGCAAAAGGGCATCGACTTTTTGTCCAAAAAGTATTGATCATGAGTCGAACACCAATTCGTTGGCAAAGCTTCATGTCTATGCTGTATACTTGGTAAGGCAGATGCTGGAGGTACCAGATTATGTCCTTTTGATTGCGATTGTTGTTTCTGATCATATGTTAAGCCGAGAGACTTTTATATTAACTACAGGTTTGACTTGTAGAATTCAACTGCTTCTGCAATTTTCTTATTTTAGTTCTTGGTTTTTGAACGCGGAGTTGCTTTGTTTGTATATCTAAATCTTTTGCGGCTAATTTATCTATTTTAACCTATTACTAAACCTACTTGTACCCGTTGCAAAAGGGCATCGGCTCTTTTCCAGTAAGTATTGATCTTGAGTCTAACACCAATTTGTTGACAAAGCTTCATGTCTATGCGGGGTACTTGACAACTTTTTTGCACGCGTTATGTTTCATTCCAGGATGTGTATAAATTCAACAAATCAAGTTATCGAAATTATTACTTATATGAGAGTTAGAGGTTACAAAAACGGAAGCGATGCAAACTTAAAACTTGTTTCTCTTAATAAACAAGTAGTCTTTTGGTGGTATCATCTATGACTAAAATGGCTGTAGCCAATGAAATAACATAGATGAGAATGGTGATTTGCTACTACTAGACGCTAGTCATGTCGTTCTTTGCATCAGGGGTGGACCTAGGGGATTCCGTGGGCGTTTCTTTCTCGTCTACTGGATCTGATCTATAGTTAGGGGACAATACATCCCACAAGCACCCCCGGCTCAGGGGGATCAAAAAAGGTCTTTAGTTTTCTCGACGAATGAGTATTTGCCGCGTAGTGTAAATTATGGTTAAAAATCTCGATTTCTTCTAAATGAACCTCATGTTAAGATTTTGTGTCATGCAAATAGATATCTTTTTTTTTGAGTCTACTAATATGTCAAAAGGAATATGTGTCCTTAGTTTATTTACTAGTTTTAATGAAATTGTAATTTTTAGTTTATTTTTATTTCTTTTATACTCGTGTGAAAAAAATTGTGCACTTTCAAGCCAATTTGTCATCTCAGCGTCACTTCATCAACTCACTCACACACCAAAATATCCCCTTCCCTCGTAACTCAAGCCAAAACACCCCTTTTGAAAAACACCATACCAATTAAAACACAATATTCACACACAAGACACAATTTAAAAAAAAAAAAAAAAAAGCGAACTAGCGAGAGTGAGTGAACTGGAACAACTCAAAGGGGGTTGGGGAGAGCGTGGGAATGGTAACATGCAATTGGCCGTGCCAATTTTTTGTCCACATAAGACTTGGGGTGAGCATCGGGCCTAAACCGACCCGTCCCGACCCGAAACCGAAATCCTGGAAAACCCAAACCGAATCCTGAACCGAAATTGCTCGGTTCAGTTTGGGACGAATCGGTTTCGGTCGGTTTTCTCGGTTTTGCTTGTGTTTTTTCGGTTTTCGGCCCGAACCGATCCATCTCGAAACCGAAATCCTGGAAAACCCAAACCGAGTATGTTCAGTTCGGTTTCGAGACAGTCGTTATCAATCGATTTTACTCAATTTTCAAGATTCGGTCAGTTTTGCTCAGCCTTTTACATAAGACTGGTGTGACTTCTGAGCCACCATACCCAGCCATCTTAAGTTGACATGTTTAAACATTCATCATGATTCATGAGCATAAAAAGAGGGCTCAAGCATGAGGGGTATAAAAGTGTGTCAAAGTGTGCCAAATGCATGATAATATCTTTGGCTTTACGCTTTCCACATTTTGGGACCACATTTGGTTTGAACGCTTCTATGTCCCGAGCCATGACCCACATTGGTTAGCAAGCAGGTTTGGTATATTAGAACCAATGTTTTGAAAACCGGGTTTATAATCGACCCAGTCGAGTCACCGGTCATCGGGTCAACCGGTTCGATCGGTTCGACCGCCGGGACAATCCGGTTTTCCATTAAAAAAATATTAAAAAAAATAACCGGTTCAACCGCAGGTCAACCGGTTCAACCGCCAGGTCAACCCAGTTTTTATAAAAAAAAAATTGACAAAAACGAAACCCCGACAGATTTCAAGAACCGGGTTAACCCGGGTCACTCAAAACTCGGCAGGTCTAACTGGTTAACCCGGTTTTAGAAACCCGGGTTATTTTGACATATTTTTTTGCCCGGAACCGGTCCAACCGGTTAAACCGGGATTCAAAACATTGAACAAAACCATAAAAATGAAGCATGAAGCAGGCAGCTGACTCGCATACCTGCCAAGTTTGACTTTTAACAAGTCAAATAAATTTATTAAAACCCAACCAAACAACTAATCAATCGAGTGATTCATTTTGCGTCCACGATCATAACATAACCCCCATTTCTTCCTTCCTTCTTATTTAATAATCCCACTTTTTTATTTTCTGTTATATAAATCACAAAGCCATAACTTTTTTTATAAAAAAAAAATATCAAAACAATGGATGCATTAACAACAAGAAGCAGTTGCTGTTATAGTTTATCAAAATCAAAGTCTTATTACAAATACACACCCAATCCTTCTCTGTAAGTTTTTTTTATATATTTACTTTTCTTATAATATAATTAGCTTATTTTTTTCCAGGATTATTATTAGCTTTTGGAAAATCCCATTTTCAAAATAAGCTGATCCAAACACCTTCTAAATGATATGATGTAAATTTAGGGGCTGTTTGTTTAAGGTTATATGTGGGCTTATGAGCTTATTTGTGTTTCGGCTTATATTTCATAAGCCTTAATTTTCCGCCTTATTTTGAGACTTTTATAAGTTTGTTATGGTATAACAAACTTATATAAGGTCGGAAGTCTCAAAATAAGCCGGAAAATTGCGGCTTGTGAAATATAAGGCGAAAGACAAATAAGGTCATAAGCCCACATATAAGCTTAAACAAACACCCCCTTAGGGTGTGTTTGGATTCGCTTATTTTCCAGGATTATTATTTTTTCATCTTATCATGTTTAAAATTATGGACTTAGGGGGCATTTGTTTCAGCTTATGGTTTATTTGGTTTTGGGGTTATGTTTCATAAGCTCATTTTTTGCGGCTTATTTTGACACTTTCCGTTTTATATAAGTTCATTGTGTCATAATGAAGTTCATTGTGTCATAATGAACTTATAAGCAGGGAGGAAAGTGTCAAAATAAGCCACAAAAAGTGAGCTTATGAAACATAAGCCCAAAATCAAATAAGCCATAAGCTGGCTATATAATCCGAAACAAACACCCACTTAAATAACCCTAGTTAATAAGATCATAAGCCTAAAGAAGTGACCTTATAAGCGTTTCAAATAAGCCCGGTTAGTAAGCTAATCCAAACACCTCCTAAATGATGATGTAAATTTAGTTTCATTGTTTTAGCTTATTTTCCAGGATTATTATTAGCTTTTGGAAAATCCCTTTTTTTAAATTATGGACTTAAATAACCAATAAGACCAAGTTGATAAGATGAAAGAAGTGACCTTATAAGCCTTTTCCAGTTTCAAATAAGCTAATCCAAAGACCTACTAAATGATATGATGTAAATTTGGTTTCATTTTTTTAGAGGGTGTTTGGGATTGCTTACGTTTTCGGCAATAGTGTTTGGATTTGCTTAATTCTAAAAAAATAATGCAAAATAATGAAAAACTGCTGCAGAAAGTGTTTTGATGTAAAGCAAAAAAGATAAGTAATTAGAAATGTGGTTTGGCTCGGGATGTGTTTGTGTTTCATTTTTCCACCAATTATTGGCCCTTTAACCTTTTTACGATTCTAAAATTAGTAGCTAAGCTAAGCCCTTTTGTTGTGGAAAATGTTACGGGTAGATTAACTGTTTCCGTATGTTAGTGCATGGTAGAGTAACTATTTGAGACACGTTATAGTTGATAGCGTGGCTTTATCAAAATTTTCGTCGCATTAGTTTTAGAATTGAACTTCAAGTTCCTTTTTGCAGTCATGCACGTCAAATAACATGTCGATCATCTTGGAGTTCTGAATCCTCTGATACAACTGGGAGCGCCTTCACAAACTTGCAACTGCGTACACCCATTCAGAGCAGAAGTATAGCGGGAAAGACCCTTTGCTCTGCAGGGGTGTGGACGCATCCAATAAATGGTACTGAATCTCAAGCGCACGTCGAGGAGGAGAAAGTTGGAGTGCTTCTTTTGAATCTCGGAGGCCCCGAGACGCTTAATGATGTTCAGCCCTTTTTGTATAATCTATTTGCTGATCCGGTATGTTTGTTATAAGCAAATCCGTTTCTCTAATGCGGTGATGTTATTATATGTTGTACTTATAATGATGATGTATTGTGGCAGGATATCATTCGGCTTCCAAGGTTGTTTCGGTTCCTACAACGACCCTTGGCAAAGCTCATTTCGACACTCAGGGCGCCCAAAAGTAAAGAAGGGTATGCTTCCATTGGAGGTGGTTCACCTCTGCGAAAGATAACAGATGAACAGGTACAATATATGACGTGTTTGAAATTTTGGCTATTGTTCATGTATGTTATAGATAAATCTACTAGCAAATATCTCATATGGATCGACATACACTAGGCTAGCTAAATAATCATAGCTTCAGTTATTCTGATGTTACGGCTTTAGTTGTGTCCCACCCTTGGTTTCTGTTAAGATTTTGATACCTAACAGGCAATTTGATGTGTTTCGATGTTGCATTTCATAACATCACCCCTGCTCGATGCTGCAGGCTGATGCTTTAAAAATGGCGCTTGAAGCAAAGGAAGTACCAGCTAATGTCTATGTTGCAATGCGTTACTGGTACCCGTTCACTGAGGAAGCTGTTCAGCAGGTAACTATTTACACATGTCTGAAACCTTTAGAACGGCAGAAAATCATAATTTAATAAGTTTGGGCCATTGTGATCGGATAGCACCCAATCTGTCTTCTAGTTTATATGTAAATTAAATTCTAGTTTTCTTGTTCTGGTTTAGAATCACGCGCCCTTATTCACTAAAAAACTAGGCTACATTATGACAGATGCCACTGCAAGTTCTGTTTGCTGATCTTCATTCCTTGACGTGTAGTAGAGAAAACTGTGTATCTGGATGAATTAACTGGAACCTGAAATAGTATTTTTTTTTTTTTAACACGATGTTACTCTACCAACAACAACAACAACAACAACAACATACCCAAAATCCCGCCGGGGCGGGGTATTTCTTAAGGATACACAGTCAAAACATAGGACAAAAAATTGTACCTTATGATTTGAATGTGAATCATAATTGTACATAGGACAAAAAATTGTACCTTACGATGTTACTCTACCGCACTTTGATATTCAAGTCTATAATGCTCATCTATGTCAGTCTCTTTAGCATCCTTAGTTTTTGGAATTTGTAGTTCTCGCTGATTACACATTGCATCTCGTCGATAGAATTTGTTTCTTCTTGACCTGATCTGCTTGTCAACTATATTGTTCAGAAAATCTTTTAATCCGCTACATACCTGCTTCTTAATCAAAGTTCAAAAGCGAGTTTGGACATGTTATATCGTTATGTTATGAAATTAACTGGCAGTTCAGAATTCTCATGTATATGAATGTAAGTTGTAGCTACTTGTTCATAGAGGCACTGATATCTTATTGATGACAGATTAAGAAGGACAAGATTACAAGGCTTGTTGTGCTTCCTCTTTATCCTCAATATTCAATTTCTACAACTGGTTCAAGTGTCCGTGTTCTCCAAAGCCTCTTTAGGTAGATTTATGATCTCATTTTGTATATCCAAACATTCGTCCTGTTTTCTTGTAGTAATTTTATATGAGCATTACAGAAAACATAATCTGATATTTCTGCAGCGAGGACAAGATGCTGTCAAGACTTCCTGTTGCTATTATCCAGTCTTGGTATCAGCGAGAAGGTTATGTCAAGTCCATGGCTGACTTAATCCAGAAGGAGTTGCAAAGTTTTGGCTCACCTGACGAGGTAAGTTCCCTTTAGATTGCTTGCAATCTATTAATGATCGGTGGAACCATATGATTATATCTGAGAGAGATGTTTTTCGTTATTATAAAATTTGCAGGTCATGATATTCTTCAGTGCCCATGGAGTACCAGAAACGTATGTTAGAGATGCTGGTGATCCGTATAAAGATCAGATGGAGGAATGCATTTACTTAATTATGCAAGAACTTAAAGCAAGAGGAGTCGACAATGACCACAAACTGGCTTATCAGGTGATCCATTTAATAATAAACGTTCATCCTTCTGATCTGGTGTAGCAAAACAATTAAATACCCATGGTGGTTTCTTTATCACTTACCTCAGTTACTTTTTTTATATCAGAGTCGAGTTGGACCCGTTCAGTGGTTGAAGCCTTACACTGATGAAGTACTTGTTGAGCTTGGTAAAGGTGGTGTGAAGAGTCTCCTAGCAGTGCCTGTTAGGTAATTTATATTCTAAACAGTCACCTTTGTTAATGATGTATATTTTATTTTGATATGAACATGTGATGTTCGCCCGAGGCTCAGTAATTGCCGCTTTTAACTGTGCATGAATGTGTCTGGCTATAGTAATTCCTTATAAGCTCAACCACATTTATGCTGCAAGAGAGAACAGGTCACGAATTATCTTTGTTCTAACTGGTATACCAAAATTTTAGCTTAAAGGTGAACGGGTCAAAACCCCAATTGTTTGTTTTAAAAATGTGTCTCTAAGTTCACAAAAATGTCACTGGTCTACCCAATTCATACATAAAAGAACTCTGTTTTTCCACTTCTGAACGCTCTTGTATTGTCAAACCATTAATGTTAAGTTGGTGTTTGTGAATGTGCAGCTTTGTGAGTGAGCACATAGAAACACTCGAAGAGATAGACATGGAATATAAGGAGTTGGCCCTTGAATCTGGCGTTGAAAATTGGGGCCGTGTCCCTGCTCTTGGATGTACCTCTACCTTCATCACCGACCTGGCGGACGCGGTTATTGAAGCTTTGCCTTCTGCTACAGCAATGACACCATCCACAAGTGAGAGTGAGCATATTAAATTTTCTCAAGATCCGGTTAAGTTTGCTATCAAGATGCTTTTAGGTTCGTTCTTAGCTTTTATATTGCTAGTATTCCCATCACTCAAAAATCAAAGCGTCTAGAAGAGTTCAGGGTTCAAATCTAACATCTCGTTCATGAAGAAAAAGGTAAAATAAAGGAACATAGCTTACAATATGTAGAAGTCGGGAATTTTGTTACATTTACAGATTGAATTTGAGTTGTCCTTTTGTCAACAACGGATATGTTTCACCTTGGTACGGTTTCTTGTTAAGAAGGGTCCACGTTTCTGGATTTAAGTATAATACGTGAGTTTTAGATTTTCATATATGTGATCAGTCAAAATTTCCTTTTGTGTTTCTGAGGTTGTAGTAACAACAATGTTGTATACATTGACAGCGAAAAGAGATTGCTAAAGCATTAGTTTAGCTCCCATGAATTTGTCGAGAATTTCAAGCATTTATCTTTAGACATTATGATATCAGTATCGCTTTCCGAAGGCATTTACGTCATTGAGCACTGTTCACCTGAATGCTAATACTATTCCAGTTATCGTTTAACTTTGTTGAAATTCTGTCTATATTGAACTCTTCATATGATTCAACCAATCAAAAAATGTCTTTTGATAACCGAATAATGAAATGGTGTATAATCATTCGAACACATTACACATGTCACAACTTTTCTCATGTAATTTCATTCTTTTAAATCATTTTACGAGGAGTTTTGACGTCGAATCGAGTTATTAGAAGCAAGCTTTTGTCGTAGATACATTGGTATAACGTATTTGACTCAACGTTTTGAAAACTGGACCAAAACAACTTGTTCAACCGGTTAAACTGAAAAACCCGGGCTTAACCGAAAACCGGAAAAAACACGGTTTAATGTCCAGTTCAGTTTTAAAAATCATGTACTTTGTATCCAAAAGGTCCCATTTTAAGTGTAGGACCAAGTATATAACATTTGATTGGTTCAACCAATTAAGTATACTACTTAAAAGTAATGACTAAGAAAATAGATTTAAACCTAATTTTATAACTAAAGTTGCATGTCTTCAAAAGGTGAAGATCGGTGGGATCACCCTGGTCCCATGCATCCTAAGGATGCCAACCGGACCCTCCCCAAAGGACCCGGCCCCTGGCAATGAGCACCTGTCCCAGTGACTGTAAAGTTGCATGTATATAATTATTTATAAGCAGGGTATTCGCGCGTTGCAACGACGAGTATTCTAATATATTTTTGTATATTATATTCATTTTGTCAATAAATTTTCGGCTAAGAACCGGCTATTTCGGCCAAGAGCCGGTTAGATCCGGCTAAAAATAGGCTATTTCGACCAATAAACAGTTAGATCCGGCAAAGAACCGGCTATTCCGGCCAGGAACCAGTTAGATCCGGCTAAGAACAGGCTATTCCGACCAGGGAACCAGTTAGAACCGGCTATTCCAACCAAGAACCAGTTAGATCCGGCTAAAAACCAGCCTAATAACCAGTTAGATCCAACTAAGAACCGGCTATTACGGCCAAGAACTAGGTAGATCCGACTAAGAGCCGACTATTCCGGTTAAGAACTAGTTAAATCCGACTAAAAACCGACTATTCTGGCCAAGAACCAGTTAGATCCGACTAAAAACCGGTTGTTCCGACCTAGAACCAGTTAGATCCGGCTAAGAATCGGCAATTCCAGCCAAGAACTAGTTAGATCCGGCTATTCTGGCCAAGAACCTATGAGAACCGGCTATTCCGTCCAAGAACTAGTTAAATTCGAATAAGAATCGGAAATTCCGGCCATGAACCAGTTGGATCCGGCTAAGAACCGGCTATTCCGGCCAAGAACCAGTTTGATCCGGCTAAGTACCAGCTATTTCAGCCAAGAGCCGGTTAGATCCGGCTAAAAACTTGTTATTCCGACCAAGAACCAGTTAGATCCGACTAAGAATCGGCTATTTCGGCCAAGAACCAGTTAAATCTGGCTTAGAACCGACTATTCTGATCAAGAACCAGTTAAATTCGGCTAAGAACCGGCAATTTCGACCAAGAACCATTTATATCCGATTAAGAACCAGCTATTCCAACCAAGAACCAGTTAGATCCGTCTAAGAACCGACAATTCAAGCCAATAACCAGTTAAATTCGGCTAAGAACTGGCTATTCCAATCAAGAACTAGTCAAATTCGGCTAAAAACCGGCAATTCTGGCCAAGAACCAGTTAGAGCCGGCTAAGAACCTGCTATTTCAGCCAAGAACCAGTTAGATCCGGCTAAGAAACCGCTATTCCGGCCAAGAACTAGTTAGATCCGACCAAGAACCAGTTTGATCCGGCTAAGAATCGGCTATTTCGGCCAAGAACCAGTTATATTCGGCTAAAAACCAGCTATTCCGGCCAATAACCAGTTAGATCCGACTATGAAACGGCTATTCAGGCCAAGAACCTGTTACATCCAGCTAAGAAGCGGCTATTTCGGCCAAGATCCGGATAGATCCGGCTAAGAATAGGTTATTCCAGCCAAGAAACAGTTAGATCCGGCTAAAAACCGATTATTCCGGCTAAGAACCAGTTAGATCTGGCGATTCCAGCCAGGAACCAGTTTGATCCAGCTAAGAACCGCCTATACCGGCCAAGAACCACTTAGATCCGGCTAAGAACCAACTATTCCGAACAAGAACGAGTTAGTTCAGGTTAAGAACCGGCTATTCCGGCCAAGAACCTGCTTGATCCGGCTAGGAAACGGGTATTTCGGCCAAGAAGTAGTTCAATTCGACCAAGAATCGGCAATTCCGACCATGAACTAGTTAGATCCGACTAAGAACTGGCTATTCCGGCCAAGAACCAGTTAAATCCGGGTAAGAACCGGCTATTTTGGCAAAAAACCAGTTAAATTCGCCTTAGAGCCGACAATTCCGATCAAGAACCAGTTAAATTCAGTTAAGAACAGGCTTATCCGACCAAGAACTAGTTAGAGCCGGCTAAGAACCTGCTATTCCGGTAAGAACCAGTTAGATCCGGTTAAGAACCGGCTATTTCAGCCAAGAACCAGTTATATCCGGCTAAGAATCGGCAATTCATCAATAAAAACTATTTTTCTTCAATAAAAAGAGTAGATCATTTGTTCATCAATAAAAAGTATTGTTCATGAATAAAAAAATTATTCCCCAGCTCTCTTTAATTTTGTTCATCAGTTAAATCACATTATTTATCAGTAAAAATCATTGTTTATCGTATACTTTGGTCATTAATACAAGTGTTGTTCGTCGATTTATCAAAAAAATCATAATGTTCATCAGTTGTCTAAAAAAATCACAATGTTCATTAGTTAAGGTTACAATGTTCATCAGTTAAAAAAAAGCTAAAAGTAACAAAAAAAAAAAGAAGCTAAAAGTAACAAAAATAACAAAAGATGTATTTAATACACCGATTAGTGCATTCAGATATACTTTTATAAGAAAAATATCTTTTAGACATTTATCAAACACTTTGTGTGCACTAAATATGACTAAGACGTTATCTTTAACATACGATATCTCACTTATATCATATAAGATCTGAGTGATTCAATTTTTGGGTAAAGAATGACAAAAAATCTACAACTTTCGTGTTAAGTTTCGCATAATTTGGCCTTTAAACTAGATAAAATTATTGCCGAAAATACCAAAAATTTCAAGAAAATCAACACTCACTTAAAAGTTGAAAAAAGTTGCGATTCATATAACAAAATGCATACCAAATTAAGAAGAATTAAAATTTAAAACTTATGGTGAAATCAGTATTCTGTGAAAGTTTGTATTTTGAAAGTTATTTGCGTTTGAAATTTGAGATGAAATTAAAAAAATAAGCAAAATGACTAAAATACCCTCTAACCAAAATATTATAAATATGAGAGAGAATGAGATAAAGTTGGTGGAGAACACGTGGTATTAGATGAATGACTTTGCACACTTTTTAATTTCATTCACTTTGTAGTGGATCGCATGTCGTCAAATAATTTGATCCTAATAATGTTACATAAAAGTGTTTTATATCAGACATGTTACCTAACTTTCCTATTTTGTTTGTCTAAGTTACCAAACTTTTATTTTGTTCACTTAGGTTATGAACTTTAGTTAAGCATTCAACTTTCATTTTTCAGTGTAATCAAAGTAACCCAAATGCATTTTTTTAGGTAAGTTAAGTAACCCAAATGCATTTTTTTTAAGTAAGTTAAGTAACCTAAATGTCTCATTTTACAAATTCAGTAAACTGAATGTCAACTCCATGTAGTCGAATACCTTGTTTGCACAAAAAAAAAATAGGTTTGATAACTTAGGTGAATAAAGTTGGAAAGTTGAGTAATCTATCTGTCTATAAACGCTTACATAAAACTAATAATTTGATCTATGTTTCATATCTATTTTTAAAAAGAGTGATGATTTGTACACATTTAGTTTTGATTTGCACACTCATATGTACAAGTAGTTAAAGCTGAATATATAAACAGTACATCCGGTTAATACACAAGTTGGAGTGTCCCAATCAAAACATTAAGGGTGCGTTTGTTATATGGGTGTCGGACCCATGGAATACATTCATTGATTACATTAATTGTTTGGTACATGATTTTAAAAAACAGTAATGGAATCATTATTAAAAATTCATTCCACATTATTTTGGGCACTTTTGAGCGAATCCCACTGACACAAGTTTTTCAGCCATACATTTTCTTTATTTCTTTGATTTTTTTTGTCCTTTTGTTACAAGTTTTTAAAGTTAAACAATTAAATATTTTTAAATAAATATATAAATTAAATAATTATTAATTTTCTCTATCCTACTTTTCTTTCAAACCAATCCAAATCCAAATCCAATTCTAAACCCACTTACAAACCAAACGGGCCCTAAGTGTACAAATCATTTCCCTTTTAAAAATAAACAATTAATTTAAAACATCGTGAAAAAAAAAAATAATAAATTGAACTATAAATATGAGACGAACAGAAAGAATAACATGGACGTGATACCAAAAACGTATACATTCCCAACTACTAACACAACTCACCATACACATCCAAACACGAACATACCCCCATTATCCCTCATTCCATCTCACTTCCAACCCGAACCGCCTCAAACCGGGTCAACCCACCACCCCCCTAAAAAAAAACACACACAAAAACAGAAACCCTCACAAATCCAACAAACCACCCGAAAAAAATGGCCTCACATCTCCTCCGTAACCAATCCCACCGCCTCTCACTCCTCGCGTCCCACACACGCGCCGCCTCCTCAATCCACACACCTTCCTCCCCTTCCCCCTACTCACCTCCACCCCCACCATCAACAGCTGGATCACCTGGTTTATCCAAAACAGCAGAGTTCGTGATCTCGAAAGTAGACGACCTGATGAACTGGGCCAGGACAGGATCCATATGGCCCATGACTTTCGGACTGGCGTGTTGCGCTGTGGAGATGATGCATACGGGTGCTGCTAGATATGATTTGGATCGGTTTGGGATTATTTTTCGCCCGAGTCCGAGACAGAGTGATTGTATGATTGTGGCTGGGACTCTTACTAATAAGATGGCCCCTGCGCTTAGAAAGTATATTTTATTTCCTTTTCTTTGTTCGTTTGTTTGTTTATTTAACAGTTAGCGGTAGCAGTTAGCAGTAGCTGTTTATTTATTTAATAATAGTTTGTTAGAGATACAAAAACCCTCACGATCTTTCAAAAAATGTCGCTCCTCATCCGGCAACCACACGCGCCACCTTAATCCGATCCTTCTCTTACTAATAAGATGGCCCCTGCGCTTCGAAAGTATATATTATTTCCTTTTCTTTGTTCGTTTGTTTGTTTATTTAACAGTTAGCGGTAGCAGTTAGCAGTAGCTGTTTATTTATTTAATAATAGTTTGTTAGAGATATCCTCATCCGGCAACCACACGCGCCACCTTAATCCGATCCTTCTCGTTACCATTTCCCTTACGGTTAGGGGGTGTTTGTTTCGGTTTATATAGCCGGCTTATGGCTTATTTGGTTTTGGGCTTATGTTTCATAAACTCACTTTTTGTGGCTTATTTTGACACTATCCGGTTTATATAAGTTCATTATGTTGACATAATGAACTTATAAGTAGGAAGGAAAGTGTCAAAATAAGCCATAAAAAGTGAGCTTATGAAACATAAGCCCAAAACCAAATAAGCCATAAGCCAACTATATAAGCCGAAACAAACACCCCGTAAGTGTTTAGGCCGAGTCCTAGGCAGAGTGATTGTATGATTGTGGCCGGGACTCTTACTAATAAGATGGCCCCTGCGCTTAGAAAGTATATATTATTTCCTTTCCTTTGTTCGTTTGTTTGTTTATTTAACAGTTAGCGGTACCGGTTAGCAGTAGCTGTTTATTTATTTATTTTATACAATAGTTACTAAAATAAGTGTTTAGACAAATAGTTAGTTACATGTATAGGTATGTTACCAAATGCTTTTGTATAACGGGAGTGTTTGTTTCGGTTTATAGTCGGCTTATGGCTTATTTGGTTTTGGACTTATGTTTCATAAGCTCACTTTTTGTGGCGCTTTTCGGTTTATATAAGCTTATTTATATAAGCCGAAAAGTTTCAAAATAAGCCACAAAAAGTTAGCTTATGAAACCATAAGCCCAAAACCAAATAAGCCATAAGCTAGCTATATAAGCCGAAACAAACACCCCCCAAAAAGTTTGCTAGTAAGATGGCCCCTGCTCTCAGAAAGTATATATTATTTCCTTTTCTTTGTTCGTTTGTTTATTTAACGGTTTAGCACTTAGCGGTAGCAGTAGCTGTTTATTTATTTAATAATAGTTTGTTAGACTAACTACTAATAACTAGGCTTTTACAAAAACACGCAATTCAAAAAATGTCACGCCTCATTCGGCAACCACGCGCACCACCTTAATCCGATCCTTCTCATTACCATCTTCTTACAGTTAGGGGGTGTTACTAATAAGATGGCCCTGCTCTCAGAAAGTATATGTTGTTTCCTTTTCTTTGTTCGTTTGTTTGTTTAACGGTTTAGCAGTATCAGTTAGCAGTATTAGCTGTTTATTTAGATTATAAGAGTGTTTACGAATAGTTAGTTAGAGATAGAGGTATGTTACCAAAGGCTTTTATATAGAACATGCTTTTATAAAAACACACACAAACCTTCAAAAAATGTCACTCCTTATGCGGCAACCACACGCGCCACCTTAATCTAATTCTTCTCAGAAAGTATTTCCATTTATTTCGTTTATTTGACGGTTTAGCGTAGCAGTAGCAGTTTATTTATTTTATAATAGTTTGTTAGAGATAGAGGTATGTTACCAAACACTTTTATATAAAATAGGCTTTTACAAAAACCCTTATGATCCTTCAAAAAATGTCGCTCCTTATGCGGCAACCACACGCGCCACCTTAATCTAAATCCTTCTCAGAAAGTATACTTTTTTCTCTTATTGTTTTGTTTATTTAATAGTTTAGCGGTAGCAGTTAGCAATTTATTATTTTTATTTTATAATAGGTATTTAGAAAAATAGTTTGTTAGAGATAGAGGTGTGTTACCAAACGCGTTTATATAAAGGGCTGTTTTGTTTCGTTTATATAGCCGGCTTATGGCTTATTTGGTTTTGGGCTTATGTTTCATAAACTCACTTTTTGTGGCTTATTTTGACACTATCCGGTTTATATAAGTTCATTATGTTGACATAATGAACTTATAAGCAGGAAGAAAACTGTCAAAATAAGCCACAAAAAATGAGCTTACGAAACATAAGCACAAACCAAATAAGCCATAAGCTAGCTATATAAGCCGAAACAAACACCCCCCAAGTTTGTTAAAGATAGAGGTATGTTACCAATCACGGGGACTCTTACTAATAAGATGGCCCCTGCTCTCAGAAAGTATATATTATTTCCTTTTCTTTGTTCGTTTGTTTGTTTAACGTTTAGCGGTAGCAGTTAGTTAGCGTTTGTTTATTTTATAATAGTTAGGGTTTTATATAAATTAGGCTTTAAAAAATGTCACTCCTTATGCGGCAACCACACGCTCCACCTTAATCTAATCCTTCTCATAAAGTATATTTCCTTCTCTTTGTTCGTTTGTTTAATCGTTAGCAGTAGTAGTTAGTAGTAGCTGTTTGTTTTAGCGGTGCTTGTTTAAGCTTATATGTGGGCTTATGAGCTTATTTGATTTCGCTTTATATTTCATAAGCCCAAATTTTCCGGCTTATTTTAGGATTTTTGGGCTTATATAATAAACTTATATAAGCCCACAAGTCTCAAAATAAACCGGAAAATTGAGGCTTATGAAATATATACCGAAATCAAATAAGCTCATAAGCCAACATATAAGCTTAAGCAAGCACCCCCTAAAACAAACAGCTACTGCTAACTGCTACTAATAAGATGCATGTTAGCAAAGGCTTTTAGGCCGAGTAATTGTATGATTGTCGCCGGGACTCTTACTAATAAGATGGCCCCTGCTCTTAGAAAGTATATATTATTTCCTTTTCTTTGTTCGTTTGTTTATTTAACGGTTTAGCGGTAGCAATTTATTTTATACAATAGTTACTAAAATAAGTGTTTAGACAAATAGTTAGTTACATGTATAGGTATGTTACCAAATGCTTTTGTATAACGGGAGTGTTTGTTTCGGTTTATATAGCCGGCTTATGGCTTATTTGGTTTGGACTTATGTTTCATAAGCTCACTTTATGTGGCGCTTTTCGGTTTATATAAGCTTATTTATATAAGCCGGAAAGTTTCAAAATAAGCCACAAAAAGTTAGCTTATGAAACCATAAGCCCAAAACCAAATAAGCCATAAGCTAGCTATATAAGCCGAAACAAACACCCCCCAAGTTTGTTAGAGATAGAGGTATGTTACCAATCACGGGGACTCTTACTAATAAGATGGCCCCTGCTCTTAGAAAGTATATATTATTTCCTTTTCTTTGTTAGTTTGTTTATTTAACTCTTAGCGGTAGCAGTTAGCAGTAGCTGTTTATTTATTTAATAATAGTTTGTTAGACTAACTACTAATAACTAGGCTTTTACAAAAACACAAAATTCAAAAATTGTCACGCCTCATTCGGCAACCACACGCGCCACCTTAATCCGTTCCTTCTCGTTACCATCCCCTACTCACCTCCACCACCGCCATCAACCACCTCGCCACCTGGCCTATCCAAAACAGCAGAGTTCGTGATCTCGAAAGTAGACGACCTGATGAACTGGGCCAGGAGAGGATCCATATGGCCCATGACTTTCGGACCGGCGTGTTGCGCTGTGGAGATGATGCATACGGGTGCTGCTAGATATGATTTGGATCGGTTTGGGATTATATTTCGGCCGAGTCCTAGGCAGAGTGATTGTATGATTGTGGCTGGGACTCTTACTAATAAGATGGCCCCTGCTCTCATAAAGTATACTTTCTATCTCTCGCTTATTGTTTCGTTTATTTAACACTTATCAGTAGTAGAGTTAGCAAAGTGTAATATGATGATAAAACTAAACACTTTGTTTTATATTTAGTTGTAAGCTCTAGAATATGTTTGTTTAGGTGTTAGTTTTATAAAAGCGTTTGGTAATATAGCTAAAGTGTAACACATCCTAAAAGCTAAACACTCCTTATATTAGCGTTTCAAAAAGCTAAACACTGGTTGCCAAACATAGCCCTAATAAGGGGAGGGCTTTACCTGGTTTGAGTATGTTTCATATGTAGCAAATGAGTTTGGTAACGTAGCTGTATCCCTAATTATAAAGTGAAAATTAGGGCTATATTTGGAAAGTGTATGTAAAAAACTTTTAATTTAAGTTTGATGCAACTATTTTAACCTTTTATTGGTATCTTTAGTTAAATATTAATTAGCTTGTATAAATTAGGGCAATGTTTTTTTTGGTTTCCGACCTTTTGGCAGCCTAATACACGGGGTTTGAACACACCGCCACAGAGACCGAAAGCCCTTCCTTTTTAGGAGGTTGGTGTGGCCACTTTAGGGTTGTTTGCACACAGCAGGATTTGAACTTTAGATAGTCACAAGCCTTTTTGACCTGTTAAATTAGGGCTATGTTTTGCAACAAGTGTTTAGCTTTTTGGAATGCTAATATAAAGAGTGTTCAGGTTTGTCTACTAGCACCTAGTAGGATTTGCAAACTGAAACCGGGTAAAGCCCTCTTTAGGAGGTTGGTGTGGCCACTTCAGGGTTGTCACTAGCACCTAGTAGGATATGAACTTTACATAGTCACAAGCCTTTTTGACCTCTTAAATTAGGTTATGTTTGGCAACAAGTGTTTAGCTTTATGAAACACTAATATTGGGAGCGCTTAGCTTCTAGGATGTGTTACACTTTATATTTTTTTAGAAAGGGTGTTACACTTTATATTAACAGATTTGGCTATGTTACCAAACACTTTTATAAAATTATCATCTAAATAAACATATTTAGAGCTTATGTGAAAATTATTTGATGTTTCTTGTGACTTCAATATGTTAGGTTGTTGAAATTAGGGCTATGTTTGGTAACGACCTTTCAAAGCGTTTAGAATATAATGCTTGCTTAGTTTTTTTATTTTGTTTGTACGCTCATATTGAAACACAAAAAAGGAGTGTTTAGCCTTTAGGATATTTTACGCTTTATGATAAAGATGAAGCTATGTTACTAAACGCTTTTAAAAACTATTTGAAATTAGGGCTATGTTTAATGACGGGCTTTTTGAGCTTTTAGAATACTACGTATAATGTTTGTTTGCAGCAAGCATTTAGCTTTTGGATTTTGTTTAAACATGATCATTTGAAAAATTAATAAAAGTGCTTTATGTCATTTTACACTCTAAATGAAGCTAAACGCTCTTACTAAACTAGTAGCTAACTGCAAATGCTAGTTTTGCCATAGCATATATCTTATGTGATGTACTTCTGCTTAGTTCTTATCATATTTTAAATCAAAATCCATATAGAGAAGGTTTGGTGACGAGCTTTTAACTCTCTACACAATGTTAGTTGAGATAATTAGATTGTTTAAGTTAGGGCTATGTTTGGTGACAAACTTTTGGTGTGTTTAGAATATAATGTTTATTTGGCCACTAGTGTTTAGCTTTTTGATTTTGTCTAAACACGATCATTTGAAAGAAGCGTTTAGAGTTGGCGTCATTTACACTGTAATTACAAATAGTTACTATAGCTGTTCATAAAACGAACAGCTGAGCTTATGTGATTGTTATATCTGAGGGTGTTTGGGATTGCTTTTAGTTTGTGCTTCTACTTCTGCTTATAGATAAGTACGCATAAGACATTTAAAAGTTGTCATTCAAATCCTTTAATAAATGGTTTCGGGTTTCCCATTATTCTGCTTATCTGCTTACTTTAAAACAAATAGATGTTTTTGTGTCACCCAAACTGCTTCGGCTTATTTTGAAATGTTTAATCTAGATGAAATATGTTTGTTTACTTTTACATTTGATATTTTTATAGATGGCTTTTGATCGAAATTTTCTAATAAGTTGTCTATTTTTCTGACCCTTGTACAAAATAAGCAAATCTACACACTATTTTCTATAGTACTTCTACTTGAACAGGAAAAATAAGCAATCTAGACACCCTTAGTTTAAGATTTATAAGGACGTTCATTACTGTGAATTGTATGCTGTTTATGCTGGTAGCTAGTTTGATAATTATGATGGATGTTAATAATTAGCTTTTAACAAAATGCTTAGGCTTATGGTAGAAAATTATTACAAGCATATAATCAGCTGTGAAAAATTGATGCAGCTGATAGTGTTTGAATTTTGCTGATTCTGCATAAAAATGCATTAAACAGAGAATGGTTAAATGTTTCTTTTCTTTGAAAACCCAAAAGTGCTTATTTGGCTTTTAAGTAACTGAACAAGGAGATAATTAGTCCATATAAGCAAAATCCCAGACACCCCCAAAGCATCACTATTGTATATTTTTCAATCAGGATCTCGAAGGGTTTCACGACTATGGAATATTATCTTGGGTTTCGTGATCACTTTATTGAAGAGGCTTGACTTGATAGGACCAAAGGCTATTGGTAGCTAGATAGAAACTTTTGAATTGCTGGTTTTTTTGTGCTTATTATATACTTGATTTTTGATTTATTTGGAAGATTAGATTAATGCTTTTCTTTGTGATAAAAAACGCTTACAGGACCTTAGGCAACATGACATATGTTGGGTGTTTCACATTTGTGGAATTTGGGTCATAAGTTAGTAATAGCAAGGTTGCTACCATCTCCTTGCTTTCATTTCTGCTATTAGTTTTAAAGAGAGGTCTTAAGAGACAGATATTGATGTTGAATTGTTAATGTGAAATTTTAATGCTGTATAACTCACATGACGCTCAGAAAGGACGAGTGTGAGTGGCAATATTTTGGAGCCTTTTGTTTAAGCATATGTAGCAAAATACAATATAATGCATCTAGAACCTAAGTATATTGAAGTTGGTGCTTCGTTTTTCATCGATGTTGAGACCTGGCGGTTCTTCAGTGTGGAAAGAGGTGCACATGCACTATGTATGGGATGATTGTTGGAGGGACGTAGGTTGAGAAGTGTTATCCTAGTAGCACTGCAGTCTCCTCCCATGCCGGTAGATAGCAGTTTCTGACAATGGTGAACGGCGGAGTATTGACTTTCTCACAGTTAGGCTATAGACTCATTCTGCTTTGCTATATGCTTGAAGTTCTCTGGAGACCATCTTTCAAGCTTCTCTGGAGACTATCTTTCAAGCTCGTTGTCATATTCTCTTAAGCTTCTTTATCTTTCTGCGAACTAAAAGAATGGGATTCTTAATTAACTTGTGAGGGTTCTGCAATTTCATGACTAACTACGCATGTGTTATTTCTTTTTTAAAAGATATATCTAAACTTGAGATTGCTTTATGTGTCGCTCTTAATGTACATAGAAACAAAATTAGCTTTTAATTGTGTATTGTAGACAAGAATTTTTCATACTAATGCTGATAAATAACCTAAGAATGTTATAGAGTACTAAAACTTGTACGAACAGAGTGACATCGTTGTAGAAGTTTTACAAACAGAAAATGAAAGCTAGTTTGGTTATGGTTATTGCTGTGTTGATAGAATCGAAGTTATGGTTCTGGTTTGGTTCAAATTGTTCGCTGAACCTCTAACTATGTAAGCTATTCCAATTTGATGGTATATGGATGTCGATTGTTGATAGTAAAAAAAAGTGTATGTAGTTTGAACATACACTTGGCTGCTATTTTAGTACACGTGTTCTTGGTATCTCCAGTTTTTATAATTGTAGGCAAGTCCTCGCTTCATAGGCTGCGATGCAACATTTGGCTTGATAATCCAACATTCTTTACATAATCTTAAAAGCATAAGGATGTGTGTGCAATAGTTGATTAACTTCTGAGATGATGGACTGAATTTGAAGGTTTTAGCAAGAGCTAGTTTGTTTTTTATTAGGGCTTAGCATCTGTTATTTGATTATGTAAGTTTTATGTGTCGTCATATTGATTTGCTTATTTGGGATATTATGAGGTTTGTCGAACTTGAAGTTAATAATGATTCATTTATAAATGTGTCACGTTGATTAAGATATGGTAAGGCTATGTTGACCCCTAAACGCCTTTTTTCATTCTTTTTAAGTTTTCAATAGATAGTTGATGAGTAACATACGTCTACAGAAACAAAAAGATAACAGTAAGAAACTGGAGCCTGAATTAATTTAGTAGGTCTAGTGCGTAAAAGATACATCTTGGGCCACTTTTGGTCAATTTGACCCGTTTTTATTTGACCCATATTAGTCTATTCATAAGTATCAGTTTTGATTGTGTGCATCTTGTTTGCTATTTGCTTTTTTAACTCACATGACATGCTAAACTTGTTTTTTTCTTGTTGCAGGGTGTACGATCAGATGCCTGAGCCAAGGTGGGTGATATCAATGGGAAGCTGTGCAAACGGAGGTGGTTACTATCACTACTCATACTCTGTTGTTAGGGGCTGTGATAGGATTGTCCCAGTCGACATCTATGTTCCTGGTTGCCCACCAACAGCCGAAGCGCTCTTATACGGTCTTCTTCAGCTACAAAAGAAGATCAACAGGCGTAAGGACTTTCTTCACTGGTGGACCAAGTGAGGGGCATTCTGCTTATGGGATTCAAATAAGTTCTGTATTTGCTGTTCCTGCTTATGTTGGGAGAGTTGTTGTAAGACTTGCATATTTTCTGCTGAATGATTATTGTATGTTTACACTATGTGCTATTATGGCTGATTGTTGTTTCTTTTAAATGATGGGATTGAATAAAATGCCCAAAAATGCTTTATATGTGTAGAGATTGGAACAAAATCTCTTCAAAAGCTGTTATTGATATTTGTCTTATTTAGTGCTTAATTGTCCGTATAATGTTTAAGGAATGCTTTCCCGATTATACTTGAACCGAGTGGCTTGTTTTAGCAAAAATGAACCATGTGTCATGTCATTGGATGTTATACAACCATTGCCATACAATAAATCATATGGAGAGACAACTATGTGATGATGCAACGAGCGATGCACAATACTTTTTGGGAACACGATTTATCTTTTAATTTCCTCTCCACTTCTCTTCTTTGCTGTCCAAATAAGAGCATGAGGTATGGCAATGAGCTTGGCTCGCCGGTGCCGAAACCCGCCGAAGCTCGCCACCACACCACAAAGCTTCGCCACTTATCATTTCGTTGCTCCCACGATATGAATACGACAAACAAATTTTTTGATAAATAGCCGTTTATTATTTGGGGGGTGGGGCCCAAGTGAAGAGGTTTGGGTTGGTTGTGAATAGAGGGTATTTTTAAGTGGGTGTGTTGAAGTGATGTGGCACATATGGAGCCCAAGTGAAGAGAAGTGGCTAAGCCACAATGCTCTAAAAACTCGAGAATATAATGTTAAAAAAAAAAACTTAACACAAAATGTAATATTATTGTTTGTTGGTATAATGCCTGGGCTCTGTGGTAACAGGTTAACAGTTTATATACTTCTGCATATAGAGAAAATCACTAACTTGGCCAACAAAAGCTAATAAGCCAGCCAAATGTGTTATCAAATGTGTTATGCTAGTGCTGCTTAATAACCTCATATGATTTGCTTACTGAGAATGAGGTATGTACTATGTACAAATTATACAAACAAAATCATCTGAGGCATGAAACATATCAAAACATTAGTCATAAAACAAGTCACAAGGTAATTCATAATCCACCACTACTTTATTAGTCTTCACCATCCACCATCTACCATCAGAAACTTAACTAACTAGCAATTTCCAAACAACTCTAAAACTAAGAAAAACATTGCGATGAATGCTATCATTGTCAATGTCGTGAAAATCGATGTTGAAAAAGAAATCAAAGGCAATGAGGGGTTTCGTAATTGTTTTCTTAGTTTTAACCTTTTAATTTTATAACACCTTGCAAAAACCATCCGTCTCTAGCAGCGACCATCACAAATAATCCTCAACAACCCTGCATATCAAAACATAACACAACCACATTATATCCTAAATGAATCAATTCAATTGCAAAACCGTTTCATAACTGTAAAAACCAAAAGGGGAAAAATGATAACAAATACAGTTAGCGGTGTCGCTTATAACTGAACCCGGATAACCTGGCCCGACCCAAATTCGGGTTCACCCAAAGAACCCTTTCTAAATCAGGTCAGCTAACAATATTGTCCCAACTTTTGTAAGTCAATCAAGGGGTTTCTCAATTAGTTTCAACTTGTGGGTATAGAGGCTAAAAGGTGAGTCCACAATGGACACAACAAACAGACACATCAATTTGATTCTTATGCTACTGTTGGCCGGTACTATGGCCAAGAACGGTTGATGGCTACTAGCCTGCCATGTAAAATTGTTGCACTCTACCGACCGAGCCACATTGTGTTGAGAGGGGGTCAAATGACCCAACTCACAGTTTAAACAAATAATGCTATTACTATAGACTAATGAAAATTTAATAATTAGTTAATTACAATCATTAAAATATTATGATAACTCCTCTAAAATATTAGAGTATGATAACCTTGCTTCTTATTACCTAACCGAGTAAGTTTCAAAATATAAAGAGCAAACACAAATATCTCAGTAAGCTTATTATAAGTGTCGAGTAATGACAAATGAAAAAGTGAAAGTAACGAGAGTGTTTTCAATCCAACCGTTCCGATCTCTACAAAATTACACAATTTTGACACACTAGCTACTCTAACAAGCCGGCCGTATAATGGTTTATGACTGGAGCAAACGAGAAAGTAAAATGATGATTTATAAGTAAATGTGTAGCATACCGTCACACCCTCCCAAAGACCACAGCTCACGAACCCGGTGGGTTGAACTCCATCGCAGCTGAATGTCATAATTGGGGCCGCCCTTCTATATGTCATAATTGGGGCCGCCCTTATATTCCGAGTAAGCGGGAATCCATTCCCGGGCAACATGGTGATTGTTCCCTTCCCGCACTAAAAAAACCAAAACATAAAATGCATGTTTTATTCAAAACTCAATCTAACAGCCCAAAAACATA
Organism: Chrysanthemum makinoi; assembly: GCA_910596185.1. NCBI lineage: Eukaryota > Viridiplantae > Streptophyta > Magnoliopsida > Asterales > Asteraceae > Chrysanthemum > Chrysanthemum makinoi. The sequence goes on from OU343217.1 coordinate 11,045,006, forward strand.
GGTTATGTGTGTGTTCACTGCAGGTTTATCAAGAAAGGCGAGTTGTGCTGGACGGAGGAGATATCACCAGCTCATTGTTTGACGTCTAGGTCATAACAGGAAGGCGAGCAACCTACAAACATTAAACAAAAAAACATGTATTAAAAAGAGAAAATTCAATCCAAATGACTTAATCTCGTCAAACATGTTCAAATGAGTACTCGATCTACATGAGTATGATGATCAGTGCATCAATAAACGTGTGATCATCCTAAAAGATAGTAAAGCATTGACAAAATATGAAAGAAAATATCAACCCCTATTAAATTTTTTCTGGTTTTTCTGGGTAGCAACTATGAGATTCTCCGAATTCACTTTACCCACGAGCTTAGAAATGCACTCAACATCAGTGAAGCAATCTTCCTTATCAAGACACTTCAAAGCGACGCGAGGAAGATTATCAGCATTGAGATGTCGAATGACATCGGAGTCAAGGCACCTAAAAAAATGTATTAGAACTTCTACAAAAGCAAACAATTAAAAGTCAACAAGGACTTACCAAGTGCTAGCAAGAACAAGAGCATCGCCAACAAGAAGGGTAGCATCTTCTAAGAATTTTCTCAACCCGCGCTCAACAATCTTTTCCCAAATAGACTTGTCTAGGACAATCTTCTTATACAGTCCCTCATTAGTAAACGGAGCACGCTACCAAAACAAACAAGCAGATTTGTCAAACAAGTCTAAGTGGCTGCAGCACAGTCTTTATAACATTAAAACACACTATATAAAGCTGTAGACAGAACGAGTGCGTTTACGACTTTATTCCAATTAAAGAGTGACAGCTGCAGCATGTACACACAAACCAACAAGTTTATTCCAATTACTATCTTAAACATGACACCTTAGCTATGAAACACTACAAAATACACTAAATATCTCAATTAAGCTATGAAACACTACAAAATACACTAAATATTTCAGTTAACAATAGATTAATCAACAGAGAGGTGCTTCAACACGAAAGCTCAAAACTTAAACAAAAAAACTGCGGGTAGTGACAATAAATAAATGAAATAGTGACCAACTTCCCTTTTTGGTACCCGCAATATTTGGCAGAACAAATTTACACAATTTCATAATCCCAATTAGAAGCAAGATAGAAAACCTCCCAAGGTATCACATACACTCCTATATTTCCTAATCATCATCAATGAAAGGGGACTTACCATGTTCCTAAAACACGATCACTGCTTAAAACCAATTCACATACACTAAGCCTAAATCGACTGTTCACGGTAAAAAAAATAAGCCTAAATCGATATCTACATTTAGACTCCTACAAATATAAGTAATGAATGAAGGAATTTTAATCACATAGCAAACGTTGAACCAGCAAGACAAAACCGAACCAAACGCATAAGCTTTATATTATGTACTGGTAGTATATTATATTATGCATAAGAAAATCACAAATATGTTTTGGCCCAACCCTTTTTGACAGTTTGTTAACTAACTAGGACACTTCAAGCTCCACAAGATATTAAACAAACTTACTTTCTGAACGCACCACCCAGACCCACAACTGCAACCCACTTGTTCACAGTTCTCCGTCTAGAGAAGCATGAGGAGCGCGTCTTCCTGCTGACGGCTAATCTTGATGGTTAAACCATCACTATTAAACAACCACAAGAAGCAAAAAGACGTGAATTAGTATAATTAGAGGAACCAAGCTCACTAGATTTGTTAACCAACAACATCTATGATATTTATATGAACCATACAACACAAACCATTATTATACAACACAAAATTAATAAGGTGCAGGTTTTTCATTTATATTCAACCAAAATCAACACAAACAAAAAGAAATGACTAACCTATATTATACTTATGAAAGTAGTCTAGTCCACCCGTGTGAACACAAACCCCACCACTAATATGTAAGATGGTGATGGTGTTGATAATTTTGAGATTTTTTTTTATATATTTTTTTAATTGTGTGTAGTGAAAATGGAAGACTGTGGCTTAGGAGATAAGAGTGGCAGAGATGTAGGTGAGTTATGATGATTGATGAGTGGTAGAGATGTAGGTGAGTTTACGTGGGTGGGTGGGTCTTTTAATTTTTCATTTTATCAAAAAAAAAAAAAAAAAACCTTCCAAAAAAAAATCAAAAAAAAAAAAAAAAAAAAAGATATATGTAAATGACTAAAATAGCCTGTCACTTAACAGTTAAACTAAGGGCCCGTTTGGTATACACCTATAGGAATAAAAGAATGACAATGACAATCATTGTATGTATTTGGTATATATCTGTGGGAATGTGGATACCGGATAATTGTTTTTTTGTCATACCACTCTCACCTGGTAGGAATGCAAAATTGATTCCCTTGTGATCCACTTGTTGACCCCACTTAATTAATAAATCTATCTACTTTATGGCATTTAAAATATTTTTTTATTAATCTTAGAGACAAACGTCAACATCAACTATGTCAAATTTCAATGCTGGCATAAAAACAAATGGAGAGAGAACATAAACATTTATTTTATTTATTTATAATTTAAATATTATTAAAACCCAACTTTATTAACCAAACAACACTTTTTGATCTATCATACTTATACCGATTCCATCATTTTATCAATCCCATAGTTATAGTGATTCCAACTAACAAACCAAACGGGCCCTAACAGATTCGAGGTCAAGGGACTAAACCTGTAACAGTCAAAATCATAATGACATGACCCGCTTAAAAAAAAGCACATGAATGAAAGATATGAAACCCGACAAACCACAACGGCGATTTATGTAATTTTGATTCATTCCAAGTAGTAAAGAAAAAAACATGGGGCCTCACAATAAATGAAAATTATGATTTTTTATGTAATGAGTTATTACATTCAATAATATTAAATAAACATGTTTTTTAATTCCGTCTAATGAACTTTTCCGTTCTCACTCTCGTTATGATGTACCAAACACTAAAAAATATGTGGCTTGTAATCGGTTTAGAATACACAAGTTTAAACACTATAATTATCATTTACTTTTTTCGGTTTGAATTTCTCCTCACTTTAATTATTATCTAAAAAAAAATGATGTTGATAAGGGTACAAACAGATCATGTAAAATTAAAATTACCTTAACTCATTTGGACCATAAATGCGTGGGTAATAAATTTGGTTGCTTGCTTGGGTAATAAATTTGGTTGGTCAACAATTTTTTATTATTTTATTACAATCTTCACCATCCACCATAAAAAAACTTAACTAACATGCAATCTGCAAACAACTCTAAAACTAAGAAAAACATCGCGATGAATGCTGTCATTAGCAATATCGTGAAAGTCGATGTTGAAAAAGAAATCAAAGCCCATAAGGGGTTTCGTAATTGTTTTCTTAGTTTTAATTAGTTTTAGTATAACACTCTGCAAAAACCATTCGTCTCTAGGAGCGCCCATCAGAACTAACCCTTAGCAACCCTGCATATCAAAACATAACACAACCAATTATATCCTTAATGAATCAATTCAATTGCAAAACCGTTTCATAACACAAACTTAAGGTCAATCAAAAGCAGGCATTGTTTCGGCACTTACCATCCTAACGTCTAACTGGGAAACTGAATTCCACGTTTGAAATCACCACCTCAGGCTCCCCATCTTCTTTAGGATATCCAAAGTTGCATGACTTCAGGTCAATGTCCTTAAAGGGAGTCCCATGACCTTGATTATCATGCAAAATCGGAGTGTCCTTAAAGGGAGTCACATGACCTTGTTTATCTTTCTTATAGTTTGACATGACACCAGGGGCACATGAAAATCTGAATCTGAACATAACTCTCACTTTTGTTAACACACAAAAATGTGTCCACCTCAAAGCTATTCACACATAGTAGGAATTAAACACGAGAGCTATTGCATTTTAGTGATAATCATTACAATACTTAAGAGATAAATACTTTAGTTAATCCATAAAATTGGAAAACAAAGTAACGACCCTTCTAAAGTCACATTTGCGAGTATACAAATTAACTCAACTTCCAAAATCTATATATGTAAGGCCAATAACACAGAAGTGAGAATTGGGTTATCAACGTACCTGAGCTTATTAGCAAGTTACTCTTTTGCGTGGGCTAATTTATTATCAGTGGGCTAATTAACTTGAGTATGACGCTGTAAATCTTTTTAAGCATTGTTCAAAGAACTCATATATACGGTGATGCTTCAAAGGCTAAAAAGTAACTTTTTGAAAATCACCACTTTTGAGTTTTACGCTTTATTTTCGAGTGTAAAAAGGAAATAAGAGAAGTAAATAGAGTAAAAAGAGATAAAAGAAGAGGAGAGGATCAAAAAATGGTCTTTGATTTTGTGTTTCCAAGTTAGAAAAAAGAAAAAGAAGAATGGAAATAAATTCAGTTTTAAAATCATCTTCTCTCAAAATCTGTTATATTTAAAAGTCAGTTATAGTGACACGTTGCAACATCTAATTTGAACACGTGTCAATCCATCCTCCTTAAACAATTGTGATGACTTATCACAACTGATCTTGTTTCTCCACCTTTCAGCAAATTCAGGGAACCTCTGCATCACATCATCATACAATTCCCAAGTAGCTCCTTCTGCATCACCATTTGACAACTGGACTAAAATGTAGACTGCAGCTTTGTCGTTCAGTTTTCCTAATTTTCTGTCCAATATAGCCACTGGGTGCATGTCTAACAATCCATCCTTTCCAATAGGCAATACTCCCATTTTCGCACTGGACCTCTACACAACTTCAATTGAGAGACATGGAAAACTAGATGTATTAAACTGTCATCAGGCAATTGTAGTTTGTATGCCACTGAGCCCACTTTAGCCACAATAAGAAAAGGTCCATAGTATTTTGCTGAAAGCTTATCGCATGGGTTCTGTCTCACAGACACTTGCCTATAGGGCTGCAACTTCAAGTAGACCCAAACCCCCACATCAAAGCTCCTATCAGTCCTATGCTTATCTGCATAATTCTTCATTCTATCTTGTGCCCTCTTCAAATGAAACTCAAGCATGGCAAACTTGTTCTCTTGCAGTTAATGTTCTATCCACAGCTTCAACCATACTTTCACCAGCTAATTAAGTAAGGCATATAGATAGGGGTGTTTGGCTGTACACAATCTCAAATGGTGTGGTGTTGATAAAAGTATAGAAATTGGTATTATACCAATATTCAGCTAAGGCCAACCACTGAGTCCACTCCTTGGGTCTTTCACTAGTCAGACAACTTAAAAACACTCTAAACACTTGTCCACCACTTCAGTTTGTCTATCTGATTGTGGGTGGTATGCAGTGGACATATGTAATTTGATCTTCAACATCTTGAATAAGGCTTGCCAAAACTGACTCAAAAATACCTTATCCCTATCACCGACAATGGTTTCTGGTAGATCATGCCAATTGTACACATTATCCAAAAAGACTTGATCAACTTGAGTACCAGTGAAAGAATGCTTTAAAGCCATAAAGTGAGCATACTTACTGAGTCTATCCACCAACACAAACACCACTGTCTTTCGTTGAGAACTTGGCAGTCCTTCAACAAAATCCATAGATACATCAGTCCAAACTCTTTGTGGAATGGGAAAGGCTGCAATAAACCAGGATAAGCATTCAAATCTAGTTTTTGTGTCTGACAGACATCAGAATCCCCCACCCATTGCTTAACTACTCTTCTCATTTTCTTCCAATACACCACTGCACACAACTTCTTTAAGGTTACTTGCACAGCTGAATGTCCACCAATTGGTTCAGAATGAAAATGGCCAAACAATTGCTTTCTCAACTTTGCATCATTGCATACCATTAACTTGCTTTTCCTTCTCAGTTGTTGATTTGCACAAGTATACTTCCCAAAGCTATTTCCACTGGTTTGTAACTTGTGAATATGCATCCCAACTTTTCTTAATCTTGACCAACAAATCACTTGAAATAGTTCTAGCCATAAGACTAGCCAATTCAGCTTGATTATCAACCCTTGACAATGCACCAGCAACACTATTTTCACACCCCTTCTTATAGGTAATCTTATAGTCATACCCCAACAATTTAGGCTACCATTTCATCTGAAAAGGAGTTGTCAATCTTTGATTTAGCTAATATTTCAGACTAAAGTGACCAGTTTTGATTTTAAAGTGCATATCTAACAAATATCCATTGTAGAACCTCCAGGATTTGATGCAGACACAACGTTGCATATTGGTAGTGATCCAAAGCAACGTAATGCCAGTGGTGGTGGACAGAAAACATATTGATGACGTATAGCACGTATAGCAGGCCTATTGGGCCTAACTCGTGCTATACACATGTTGGGCCCAGGCCCAACAACGAAACAACTATGAGTACTGGATGAATAATAAGCCCAATAACGAAATTGGCTATGGTCCAGACTCAAAGACACACGCAGGATGCTTAGCGGACCAAACCTATGGCCGCGGAAGGCATCCTGTGTCCGCATCCGCGATTACCACGGAACCTTGCCCGACAAGGGCCCCACTCTGGCCACTAACTATTATATGCGAGTCGTTAGGAAACCCTAACGGTAAGCCTCGCCTATAAAAGGGGATCTAATCCCACACAAGGTACAACTTTCTCTCTCATAATAACACACACACTCTTATTATCTCTGACAAGAATGCGTACTTACTCTCACACCGGGGTCTAATCGTGGGTTCAGTCCCTACGGTAAGGCTAATGGTTTACTTCTACTTGTGCAGGGATTCAATCAACTACTTGGATTAGTATAAGGTTAGCCCATCAACAACTTGTTAGCCCAGCCAACAAGCATCATAAACACTCATTATAACCCGTCACACTTTTTGTACTAAATATATAAGAGAATAGCCAATCACCATTGGGTAAAAGAGGGACTTCATGGTGTTTTATGTGAATGTTTTGTAGGTCTGGTGATGAGTTTCTCAACCACCAAGGACAAGCCATAAAACCCTTTTATAGCTGAGGACAAGTAGTTTTATATCGTGATCAAAGAAAATGGGAGATAGTTTTTATTGCTTACTAAGTCAACTATGTGGGCTTTAATGAATTGGGCCTTTATCACCTCTCACACACAAAAACAAATACCACATTATAATATATGTAGCTCGTAGTGTGAACCAAACACTAACATAGAAGCCCCACCATTCTCTCAAAATCTTCAGTTGGATTTACATTAAGTTTAACAACATAAACTCATAGAAATTTCACTTCTACATCAATGTAGGATAATGAAAACTTCCAACCTCATCATTATTTCCAACAGTTGATATTTTTGAGATTATCAAAATTAGGGGTGACCACATAATAGACGAAAATAAGGTTTACACGATTGTTGGGAAAGAGGCGAATGAGAGTGTGTTCCGTTGGGCGTTACGTAATTCGGGTGGTTCACATTAGGGATGAGAAAAAGAACCAATGAACTGGATCGTACCAATAACCGGGCCGGAACCAAGAAGAAATGAACTGGAACCATTTTTCGGTTCTTGGGTAGTTGGGTAGGTTCGGTTAGGTTCCACCGGTTCTCGGTTCTGGAACCAAATACCCAATAATTATAAAAACATGTAATTTTTGTTTACTTCTCATACTCAAATCATGCATACAATGCCATAAAAAACTCCCTACTAGCCTACTTTCAGAAAAATCATTCCTAGCACTCTAAACCCTATTCTTTAATTCATTGAAACATTCAAAAATCAATAATTAATCTAAACTTAATACATTCCAAGATCATTCAACATTCAAAACTCACATAAACAACTATCATCATTATCAAAACAATTGAAGTAAGTTTAATATTTTATTTTTATTTGCATTCGATGTACTAGCTTATAACATGTTCATCATTATCTTAGGATGTCGTGTTTGAGGATTTAGCCATCTAACTAAGTCACTATATATTTCCTAAATTATCTTTTGTGGTTCTATGATGAGATCATGCGTGTGCAATTTTTTAGCGAAAGAAACAACCTCAAACGTAGATGAGTCTCATCGCTTTGTATATATAGTTATAGTTCTTTTGCAAAATATTAGATTCATAATATAGTTATACTACAGGTCACTGTTTAACACATTTTTTTTGAAGATTGTTTATATAATATGACCAACAAAACCATATAATCGAACATTACGGAAAAATAATGTTAATGTTAATGTTATTGGTTTAAACGTAAATGGTTGCAAGTGCTTCAAAAAATTCAAATTTTTGTATTTTTTATTGGCTTAATCCATTAATGCATGAAGCTTTTTTTTTTCCTTCAAAAGCGGTTCCTATTCGGGTAGACCCAAAGAACCGGAACCGGAACCGGAACCAAAAACTATATTCGGTTTGGTTCTCGGTTCCTACTTTTCACAAAATTTGGGTCTCGAATCCACCGGTTCCGCTTCTGGTTCTAGACCCATGCTCATCCCTATTGCGCATATAAGTTTACTTCATGTTCATTTGTAATTTGATAGTTTGTAAGGCCGTCACTGATCTGTGATCAAGCTAAGTTTTCAGAAGTAACAAAAAAATTCTTATTGCAAATTTATAAAATTTAAAAAGTATGACTAATGCATTTAATATTGAAAAATTATATGGAGTAAGTTGCAACCCAAAAGCCCAAAAGAATTTACTCACAGTTGCAACCCAAATACATTCCAAGATCATTCAACATTCAAAACTCACATAAACAACTATCATCATTATCAAAACAATTGAAGTAAGTTTAATATTTTATTTTTATTTGCATTCGATGTACTAGCTTATAACATGTTCATCATTATCTTAGGATGTCTCGTTTGAGAATTTATTCATCTAACTAATTCACTATATATTTCCTAAATTATCTTTTGTGGTTCTATGATGAGATCATGCGTGTGCAATTTTTAGCGAAAAGAAACAACCTCAAACGTAGATGAGTCTCATCGCTTTGTATATATAGTTATAGTTCTTTTGCAAAATATTAGATTCATAATATAGTTATACTACAGTCCTTTGTTTAACACATTTTTTTTGAAGATTGTTTATATAATATGACCAACAAAACCATATAATCGAACATTACGGAAAAATAATGTTAATGTTAATGTTATTGGTTTAAACGTAAATGGATGCAAGTGCTTCAAAAATTCAAATTTTGTATTTTTATTGGCTTAATCCATTAATGCATGAAGCTTTTTTTTCCTTCAAAAGCGGTTCCTATTCGGGTAGACCCAAAGAACCGGAACCGGAACCGGAACCAAAAACTATATTCGGTTTGGTTCTCGGTTCCTACTTTTCACAAAATTTGGGTCTTGAATCCACCGGTTCCGCTTCTGGTTCTAGACCCATGCTCATCCCTATTGCGCATATAAGTTTACTTCATGTTCATTTGTAATTTGATAGTTTGTAAGGCCGTCAACTGCGATCTGTGATCAAGCTAAGTTTTCGAAGTAACAAAAAATTCTTATTGCAAATTTATAAAATTTAAAAAGTATGACTAATGCATTTAATATTGAAAAATTATATGGAGTAAGTTGCAACCCAAAAGCCCAAAAGAATTTACTCACAGTTGCAACCCAAATACATTCCAAGATCATTCAACATTCAAAACTCACATAAACAACTATCATCATTATCAAAACAATTGAAGTAAGTTTAATATTTTATTTTTATTTGCATTCAATGTACTAGCTTATAACATGTTCATCATTATCTTAGGATGTCGTGTTTGAGGATTTAGCCATCTAACTAAGTCACTATATATTTCCTAAATTATCTTTTGTGGTTCTATGATGAGATCATGCGTGTGCAATTTTTTAGCGAAAGAAACAACCTCAAACGTAGATGAGTCTCATCGCTTTGTATATATAGTTATAGTTCTTTTGCAAAATATTAGATTCATAATATAGTTATACTACAGGTCACTGTTTAACACATTTTTTTTGAAGATTGTTTATATAATATGACCAACAAAACCATATAATCGAACATTACGGAAAAATAATGTTAATGTTAATGTTATTGGTTTAAACGTAAATGGTTGCAAGTGCTTCCAAAAATTCAAATTTTTGTATTTTTTAGTAGCTTAATCCATTAATGCATGAAGCTTTTTTTTTCCTTAAAAAGCGGTTCCTATTCGGGTAGACCCAAAGAACCGGAACCGGAACCGGAACCAAAAACTATATTCGGTTTGGTTCTCGGTTCCTACTTTTCACAAAATTTGGGTCTCGAATCCACCGGTTCCGCTTCTGGTTCTAGACCCATGCTCATCCCTATTGCGCATATAAGTTTACTTCATGTTCATTTGTAATTTGATAGTTTGTAAGGCCGTCACTGATCTGTGATCAAGCTAAGTTTTCAGAAGTAACAAAAAAATTCTTATTGCAAATTTATAAAATTTAAAAAGTATGACTAATGCATTTAATATTGAAAAATTATATGGAGTAAGTTGCAACCCAAAAGCCCAAAAGAATTTACTCACAGTTGCAACCCAAATACATTCCAAGATCATTCAACATTCAAAACTCACATAAACAACTATCATCATTATCAAAACAATTGAAGTAAGTTTAATATTTTATTTTTATTTGCATTCGATGTACTAGCTTATAACATGTTCATCATTATCTTAGGATGTCGTGTTTGAGGATTTAGCCATCTAACTAAGTCACTATATATTTCCTAAATTATCTTTTGTGGTTCTATGATGAGATCATGCGTGTGCAATTTTTTAGCGAAAGAAACAACCTCAAACGTAGATGAGTCTCATCGCTTTGTATATATAGTTATAGTTCTTTTGCAAAATATTAGATTCATAATATAGTTATACTACAGGTCACTGTTTAACACATTTTTTTTGAAGATTGTTTATATAATATGACCAACAAAACCATATAATCGAACATTACGGAAAAATAATGTTAATGTTAATGTTATTGGTTTAAACGTAAATGGTTGCAAGTGCTTCAAAAAATTCAAATTTTTGTATTTTTTAGTAGCTTAATCCATTAATGCATGAAGCTTTTTTTTTCCTTAAAAAGCGGTTCCTATTCGGGTAGACCCAAAGAACCGGAACCGGAACCGGAACCAAAAACTATATTCGGTTTGGTTCTCGGTTCCTACTTTTCACAAAATTTGGGTCTCGAATCCACCGGTTCGCTTCGGTTCTAGACCCATGCTCATCCCTATTGCGCATATAAGTTTACTTCATGTTCATTTGTAATTTGATAGTTTGTAAGGCCGTCACTGATCTGTGATCAAGCTAAGCTTTCAGAGTAACAAAAAATTCTTATTGCAAATTTATAAAATTTAAAAAGTATGACTAATGCATTTAATATTGAAAAATTATATGGAGTAAGTTGCAACCCAAAAGCCCAAAAGAATTTACTCACAGTTGCAACCCAAATACATTCCAAGATCATTCAACATTCAAAACTCACATAAACAACTATCATCATTATCAAAACAATTGAAGTAAGTTTAATATTTTATTTTTATTTGCATTCGATGTACTAGCTTATAACATGTTCATCATTATCTTAGGATGTCGTGTTTGAGGATTTAGCCATCTAACTAAGTCACTATATATTTCCTAAATTATCTTTTGTGGTTCTATGATGAGATCATGCGTGTGCAATTTTTTAGCGAAAGAAACAACCTCAAACGCAGATGAGTCTCATCGCTTTGTATATATAGTTATAGTTCTTTTGCAAAATATTAGATTCATAATATAGTTATACTACAGGTCACTGTTTAACACATTTTTTTTGAAGATTGTTTATATAATATGACCAACAAAACCATATAATCGAACATTACGGAAAAATAATGTTAATGTTAATGTTATTGGTTTAAACGTAAATGGTTGCAAGTGCTTCAAAAAATTCAAATTTTTGTATTTTTTATTAGCTTAATCCATTAATGCATGAAGCTTTTTTTTTTCCTTAAAAAGCGGTTCCTATTCGGGTAGACCCAAAGAACCGGAACCGGAACCGGAACCAAAAACTATATTCGGTTTGGTTCTCGGTTCCTACTTTTCACAAAATTTGGGTCTCGAATCCACCGGTTCCGCTTCTGGTTCTAGACCCATGCTCATCCCTATTGCGCATATAAGTTTACTTCATGTTCATTTGTAATTTGATAGTTTGTAAGGCCGTCAGCGATCTGTGATCAAGCTATGTTTTCAGAAGTAACAAAAAAATTCTTATTGCAAATTTATAAAATTTAAAAAGTATGACTAATGCATTTAATATTGAAAAATTATATGGAGTAAGTTGCAACCCAAAAGCCCAAAAGAATTTACTCACAGTTGCAACCCAAATACATTCCAAGATCATTCAACATTCAAAACTCACATAAACAACTATCATCATTATCAAAACAATTGAAGTAAGTTTAATATTTTATTTTTATTTGCATTCGATGTACTAGCTTATAACATGTTCATCATTATCTTAGGATGTCGTGTTTGAGGATTTAGCCATCTAACTAAGTCACTATATATTTCCTAAATTATCTTTTGTGGTTCTATGATGAGATCATGCGTGTGCAATTTTTTAGCGAAAGAAACAACCTCAAACGTAGATGAGTCTCATCGCTTTGTATATATAGTTATAGTTCTTTTGCAAAATATTAGATTCATAATATAGTTATACTACAGGTCACTGTTTAACACATTTTTTTTGAAGATTGTTTATATAATATGACCAACAAAACCATATAATCGAACATTACGGAAAAATAATGTTAATGTTAATGTTATTGGTTTAAACGTAAATGGTTGCAAGTGCTTCAAAAAATTCAAATTTTTGTATTTTTTATTAGCTTAATCCATTAATGCATGAAGCTTTTTTTTTTCCTTAAAAAGCGGTTCCTATTCGGGTAGACCCAAAGAACCGGAACCGGAACCGGAACCGGAACCAAAAACTATATTCGGTTTGGTTCTCGGTTCCTACTTTTTAAAATTTGGGTCTCGAATTCACCGGTTCCGCTTCTGGTTCTAGACCCATGCTCATCCCTATTGCGCATATAAGTTTACTTCATGTTCATTTGTAATTTGATAGTTTGTAAGGCCGTCACTGATCTGTGATCAAGCTAAGTTTTCAGAAGTAACAAAAAAATTCTTATTGCAAATTTATAAAATTTAAAAAGTATGACTAATGCATTTAATATTGAAAATTTATATGGAGTAAGTTGCAACCCAAAAGCCCAAAAGAATTTACTCACAGTTGCAACCCAAATACATTCCAAGATCATTCAACATTCAAAACTCACATAAACAACTATCATCATTATCAAAACAATTGAAGTAAGTTTAATATTTTATTTTTATTTGCATTCGATGTACTAGCTTATAACATGTTCATCATTATCTTAGGATGTCGTGTTTGAGGATTTAGCCATCTAACTAAGTCACTATATATTTCCTAAATTATCTTTTGTGGTTCTATGATGAGATCATGCGTGTGCAATTTTTTAGCGAAAGAAACAACCTCAAACGTAGATGAGTCTCATCGCTTTGTATATATAGTTATAGTTCTTTTGCAAAATATTAGATTCATAATATAGTTATACTACAGGTCACTGTTTAACACATTTTTTTTGAAGATTGTTTATATAATATGACCAACAAAACCATATAATCGAACATTACGGAAAAATAATGTTAATGTTATTGGTTTAAACGTAAATGGTTGCAAGTGCTTCAAAAAATTCAAATTTTTGTATTTTTTATTAGCTTAATCCATTAATGCATGAAGCTTTTTTTCCTTAAAAGCGGTTCCTATTCGGTAGACCCAAGAACCGGAACCGGAACCGGAACCAAAAATTATATTCGGTTTGGTTCTCGGTTCCTACTTTTCACAAAATTTGGGTCTCGAATCCACCGGTTCCGCTTCTGGTTCTAGACCCATGCTCATCCCTATTGCGCATATAAGTTTACTTCATGTTCATTTGTAATTTGATAGTTTGTAAGGCCGTCACTGATCTGTGATCAAGCTAAGTTTTCAGAAGTAACAAAAAAATTCTTATTGCAAATTTATAAAATTTAAAAAGTATGACTAATGCATTTAATATTGAAAAATTATATGGAGTAAGTTGCAACCCAAAAGCCCAAAAGAATTTACTCACAGTTGCAACCCAAATACATTCCAAGATCATTCAACATTCAAAACTCACATAAACAACTATCATCATTATCAAAACAATTGAAGTAAGTTTAATATTTTATTTTTATTTGCATTCGATGTACTAGCTTATAACATGTTCATCATTATCTTAGGATGTCGTGTTTGAGGATTTAGCCATCTAACTAAGTCACTATATATTTCCTAAATTATCTTTTGTGGTTCTATGATGAGATCATGCGTGTGCAATTTTTTAGCGAAAGAAACAACCTCAAACGCAGATGAGTCTCATCGCTTTGTATATATAGTTATAGTTCTTTTGCAAAATATTAGATTCATAATATAGTTATACTACAGTCCTTTGTTTAACACATTTTTTTTGAAGATTGTTTATATAATATGACCAACAAAACCATATAATCGAACATTACGGAAAAATAATGTTAATGTTAATGTTATTGGTTTAAACGTAAATGGTTGCAAGTGCTTCAAAAAATTCAAATTTTTGTATTTTTTATTGGCTTAATCCATTAATGCATGAAGCTTTTTTTTTACTTCAAAAGCGGTTCCTATTCGGGTAGACCCAAAGAACCGGAACCGGAACCAAAAACTATATTCGGTTTGGTTCTCGGTTCCTACTTTTCACAAAATTTGGGTCTCGAATCCACCGGTTCCGCTTCTGGTTCTAGACCCATGCTCATCCCTATTGCGCATATAAGTTTACTTCATGTTCATTTGTAATTTGATAGTTTGTAAGGCCGTCACTGATCTGTGATCAAGCTAAGTTTTCAGAAGTAACAAAAAAATTCTTATTGCAAATTTATAAAATTTAAAAAGTATGACTAATGCATTTAATATTGAAATATATGGAGTAAGTTGCAACCCAAAAGCCCAAAAGAATTTACTCACAGTTATACTTTAAACCTCCTAAATTTTTGAATATTCCTGCTTGACAATATATGTATAGTTTATGGTTTCTAACATTACTTGTTTATACAAAGTATTGGAGTCGATCATGAGAATGAAGGTGTTGGCCTATCTGCAAATTTTGTGGTGGAAGGTGCTCAAGTGAATGAAGTTAGTTTGCCATAACCAAGAAATCCATGAGCTTTTGTTGGGAAATTAGGGGACACAATTTTGGACGATCGACCTCCTTCAGGATGGATTGAAAGAGTAAACTCTCCTAAAAGCCCCGAGACTTCAGGCACATGTATATGAAAACCTCCTAAAGTTTAGTGAGGTTGTGTAATTGATTATGATTTTTATGCAGGGCAATTGACATAAATGTCAAGACACCAAAATGGTTGTTGTAAATAAGCTATCCAAACAGCCCTTAATAACATATTTAGGATGCCAAATGACCGCTGAAATAGGCTATCCTAAAATCCCTTAATAACATGTCAAGACACCGAAAGGCCTGCTAAAAATACACTATCCAAACAGCCCTTAATAACATGTCTAGACGCCGAAAGGGCTGTGAAAATAAATTATCCAAACAACCATTAATAACATGTTTAGGATGCCAAATGACAGTTATCCAAACCGACCTTAATAATATGTTTTGGACGCCAAATGACTGCTGAAGTAGGCTATCCAAACAACCCTTATTAACATGTCAAGACACCTAAAGGGCTTCTGAAAATAAGCTATCCAAACAGCCCTTAATAACATGTTCTGGACGCTAAATGACTTCTAAAATAGGCTATCCAAACAGCCCTTAATAACAAGTTTAAGGTGATATAAATCGTGGGGAGTTGAAAGAACTACAAGTACTTATCTTATGATTACTATATGGAGAATATGTAGTTTATGCGTTAAGAGATCTCTGTATATGAAACAATGTTGCAATCATAGACAAATATAAGTAGGCACGTGAGATTAGTTTAGTGGTACTTATCCCTTCTAAATCTTGAATGCTTCTGAGAATAAAATGAGTTAAATTGCTTGAAATACGGAACTTTGCTAATTAGAGTTGTTGATTATCTACAGGGGATTGAGGTTTATGTGTGCATTTCGGTTTAAATTATGGTCGATGACACAAAGAATGGGGACACATGGTCAAGATACACACCGTCTTCTTGCCCATTCTTGAGGGCGATTTTAGAGCGGTTATACAAGGATATTCAAATAATGATCTGGATATTGTTTTTTGTATACATACAAAAATAATACTTTTTTAATTTTTGTATACAATCTTGCTTGCAATCTTAGTCGCTTGGCAATCCAGATCCTCAACCCACAATCTGACAAAACATTGTTTTATTGGCTAGTTTTTTCTTTGTTTTCCTTTTTTTTTTAACTTTTAATATTTTTGGTTGGGTTGTTGATAAATGGTTCAAAAATATAGATTGGTTGTATGTATTAGTGGTGTAAGTGGAAGAAAGAGAAAATAATATTTTATTAAAAGATTGGGTTGTAATAGATTGTTGATAAAGATAGTCTTAGTGGTTGGAATGTCTGAATCGCGAATAACGGACGAACGACGCCGTGGCCGGTACACCAACGGCGCCGCCGTTGGTTCCAAGGGTGCCGAATGGCGTGTTGTTTGCCCTACATACCGAGCACTCTAAGAAAGACTACATACTACTAAACAATAGGGCAAATTTAGATCATAAGTGTTAGGATTTAATACTCATAACAATTATATAAATCAAATAACATCATCAAAGCATGCAGCGGAAGTAAATAGGAATAATATATGTAAGTAATTAACCGAATAAGAAAACGCGTACCTTTTAGCAATTCAAGAATCAAACGGTAATTGAACAAGAACAAAACCCAAAACCCTAACTTTAGGGTTTAATAAATTCGACCCACACAAAAGTCGACCACCAAGATTACAAGCTCAAGCGTGCTTGTCCTTCGTTCTTGTACACATGTACTAATAGCGATTTGATGTGAAAAGCTAGTTCCTTGAATCACAAATAAAACCAAACACTTGTTTCTTTGAGTTAAGCAAAATCGAACACCCTTGTGGTGAGGGTATACGACCGGCCACACAAAGAGGGAGAGAGGAGAAGAGAAATTAGGTATATTGGTGATCCAAGATTAAGTTGTGAATGAATACAAGGGATTGTATTTATAGGTAACTTAACTTGGTGACCAAGTTTGTGTGGTATTGAGTTTGGAAACCCAAACCGATCGGCCAAAACATCCTAAGGGGATTCTAGAACTTTCCCGACTTTGTAATTTCATCTCTAGTCCTTATAGTTTATATTTAACGACCGTTAGCTAAACCTCGTTAATTATTTAACTATCGTTACGTTTTATTTCGTGACTAATAATTAATAATAATAACGTTTTATTTATATTAATTATTTACATCAATTCTCATAAGTAATGTGTGCAATCCCGAAGTCTCGAGTTCGAATCCGGACATACATATATTTAAATATCCATAAAACCTTTCAGCTCCCACTTGGATATTACTAAATCTAGTAATGACATTGGTTAGTCTAGCTTTCACACGCCAATGCCCCCAGATCAAATCGAGTATGGTCTCCTGGAAAAAACCATTTAATGATTCATCATTTTTACTTATCCTTTTGTTACTAATACTACATTAACTATGAATATGGATCAAGTCATTTCATAAGTTAATATTCTGTTTCTCGTTGTATTCGATTGAACAAGATTACCAAATCATTTGAACGTATTCCAGATAGATCTTGGGTATGGCCATACAAACATCTTGTCAACCCTACGAGGGGCCCAAATATAGTATTATGCTTTGAAACAAATTCAAAGGAACAAATTCTCTTGACTACAAACATAACTCATGAACTTTGCAACACTTCCGAAAATAGCCCTTATAACTACCAGTTACGGATAGCGTTAGACTATCTTACACAAATGCATTACATTCATATCAGTTATTTGGCATCTCAAGTCTGAGGATAAACACTTCATGTTATACTTAATGACAAAAATCCATAAAGTATCATCATGTAAAGTTGGGATGAGTCCTATATTCAATTCATTGAATATCATGTGAATTTGGTATGTCCCACGCATCAATATACTTTAAAAGTATATTTTACCAAAACTCAGATTTGTCTTAATTCAATGACATTCCCACATCATTGATCGACAACGGACTATTTAGAATAACAAAAGTTATTCACGGATTAAACATGCAAATATAGGATATAATATTAAGAAAATGAAAAATAAACATAAACAACTATTTTATTTCATTAAAGTAATATTTGTTCATAACATCCTTTATCCAAATACTAATCACAGATGTGCATGAAACTACTAGCTAAACGAAGTCCTATCCCATCAGCATGGTCAGTAAGTTTTTCTTTTGGCAAAGGCTTCGTTAAGGGATCAGCTAGATTATCATCTGTATGAACTTTTAGTAGATTGATTTCACCTATGTCGACTTGTTCTCGAACATAGTGATATCGACGAGGAAAATGTCTGGCGCCCTTCATGACTCCAGGCTCATTGGCAAATGTTATTGCAGCAGAGTTGTCACAATACACATTTAAAGGTAATTCGATTGAGGGCATTACTCCGAGTCCCGAAATGAATTTCCTAATCCAAACAGCTTTCATCGCAGCTTCTGAAGCAGCTATGTACTCAGCTTCTGTAATAGACATCGCATCCGTTGTTTGCTTCTTGCTCTTCCAGTCAACTGCTCCTCCATTAATGACAAAGACATAACCAGTTTGAGACTTCGTATCATCTTTATCAGTTTGGAATGACGCATCGCAAAAACCTGTAACATCAAGTTCTGTATTTGGATTTCCTCCATACACTAGAAACATTTCTTTAGTAGCCCTTAGATACTTAAGAATGTTCTTAACAGCTTGCCAGTGTTTCACACCTGGGTTCTGTTGATACCGACTGGTGATATTTTATGCAAACGCCACATCAGGCCTTGTACATCTCACAGCATACATGATAGATCCTACAACTGAAGCATAAGGAACTTTCTTCATGTAAGCCACCTCTTCAGGTGTTGTTGGCGCATAGTTTATTACTTAAGCCATGTTCAACTTGCATCGGCAAATATCCCTTCTTAGAATTTTGCATACTGAATCTCTTCAATATTTTATCAATGTAAGCACTTTGGCTCAGTCCAATTAACCGCCTTGATCTATCTCGGTAGATCTTGATTCCCAGAATAAATCTGCTTCCCCCTAAGTCCTTCATAAAAAAGCACTCTCCAAGATAAGACTTTACATCTTGCATACTTGGAATGTCTTTTCCCATGATCAATATGTCATCGACATATAAGACAAGGAAAATAACATTACTCCCACTAGCTTTGTGATACACACATGGCTCATCAAGATTTTGAGTGAAACCAAATTTCTTGATTTCTTCATCAAACTTCTTGTTCCATTGCCTTGATGCTTGCTTCAACCCATAAATGGATCTTTGAAGTTTGCATACACGCTTCGGAAACTTTGGATTCACAAACCCTTCAGGCTGCGCCATATAGATGTCCTCATCTAGGTGACCATTTAAGAAGGCAGTTTTGACATCCATTTGCCATATCTCATAGTCATAGTACGCAGCTATGGATATAAGAATCCTAATAGCTCTAATGTCTGCTACAGGAGAAAACGTCTCCTCGTAGTCTATCCCAAAGGTTTGAGTATACCCTTGAGCTATAAGACGAGCTTTATAGGGGTGTGCATTGCCATCCATGTCAGTTTTTATCTTATAGAGCCACTTACTTCCAACTACCTTAGCATTTGGAGGTAAGTCAACCTCTATCCAAACTTCGTTATATTTCATGGATTGCATTTCCCCATTCATTGCAACTTGCCATTTTTCCTTTTCAGGACTCATCATGGCAGCTTTATAGTTAGCAGGTTCACCAAGATCCCCTAACATATTTTCCTCAGCTTCTACATTAAGACATAAACGCTCAGGTGCACGCGTAGTTCTTGAAGATCTACGAATGGGAACCACTTCAACTTCAGGTGGAATGCCCAGACTTTCAGGTTCTACTTGAGGTTGGCTAGTGTTTTCAGAAGGTGTTGTATCTTCTAGATCATCTTCCAGATCATAAACTCTCCCACTGAATTCATTAGATATGAGATCCCTTTCAAGGAATTCTCCATACCTAGCAACAATTACTTTGTTTTCAGGTGGAAAGTAAAAGTAGTAACCCATAGTTTCCTTTGGGTATCCTACGAAGACACACTTAACAGATCTTTGTTGCAGCTTATCAGCAGAGTCACGTTTAACAAACGCCTCACAACCCCAGACCTTTAAGTAAGACAAGTTGGGAGCTTTCCCATACCACACTTCATAAGGAGTCTTATCAACCTTCTTAGTTGGAACGATATTAAATATGCGAACAGTAGTTTCTAAAGCATAATCCCAAAAGGATAAGGGAAGAGTTGTAAGATTAAACATCGATCGCACCATGTCTAGCAATGTACGATTCCTTCTCTCAGATACACCATTTTGTTGTGGAGTATATGGAGATGTGAGTTGTTGGACGATACCACACTCAGCTAGATAATCTTTAAACTCTTGGCTTAAATATTCACCACCTCTGTCGGATCGAAGAGCTTTAATCTTCTTTCCTAGTTGCAGTTCTACTTCACTCTTAAAAACCTTAAATGTTTCAAAGACTTCATGTTTATGTTTAAGTAAATAAACATAACCATAACGACTGAAATCATCAGTAAAGGTTAAGAAGTAGCTAGCCCCTTTCTTGACACATGTCTTAGTGGTCCACATACGTCAGTATGTATCACATCAAGAAGATCAGAAGACCTTTCTAAACTATTTGCAAAAGGTTTCTTGGTCATCTTCCCAGATATGCAAGATTCGCATTTATCAAATGATTCATCATTGATGTCTTGCAAAAGCCCATCGTGTTGTAGCTGTTGCATGCGTTTCTTGCCTATATGAGCAAGTCTACAATGCTAAAGAAATGAAGAATCCAAATCACCTTTAATTCTTTTATTATTGATGCTAAATACAGAATTATTTTTATCAATCAAATTATCATGCAAATCAATTTCAAACACACCATTTACTGGAATAACATTAAAGTAAAAAACACCATTTAAAGAAACCGAAATTCCATAATCAGTAAATGCATGAACGAAACCAATATCTTTTAACAAGGAAACAGAAACGACACCCCTAACAATGGAAGGTGCGTAATGACAATCGTTTAATACAGTTACTAAACCCGAAGGTAAAACTAAATCAAACATTCCTATAGCTTCAACGACTGCATGTGCTCCATTACCCACGTGCAGGTATTGCTGTCCATAGGCAAGCTTTCTTGCTCCTCTAAGTTCCTGCAGTGTATTACATATGTGAATACCACATCCAGTATCATATACCCAGGAATTTATTTTATGAGGAAAAGCAAATAATTCTATCATCAAAAGAGTACCTGAAGTCTGGCCACAGGCGGCCAGTTTTTTATACCTCTTATTGATCAACTCATCAAGGTACAGTGGACAATTCCTCTTCCAGTGTCCAACCTCGGTGCAGTGATGACAAGCCTGATCCTTCTTTGGATTTTCATGCTTTTTGGGAGGGTACTTCTTGGGTTCTTGTTGATAAGTCATAACTTGTTTTCCCTTATCAGCTTTACCCTTACATTTCCCTTTCTTGTTCGCTAGCGGCTTATTAGGCTTAGAAATCCTACCCTTCTGGATGGTCAGAACCGCGGGTGTAAGGGCCTTCTTGGGCAAACCTTTTTCGTAATCAATGAGCATTGCATGTACCTCACTGACTGTCTTCCCCGTGCAATGCATATTATAATTGCACACGAAACCATCAAACTCCTTATTAAGGGATCTGTTGATAAGGCCAATTTGTATGTCATTGGGGTGGACATAGTTAAGACGCCCTAGCTGGTCCATGTAACTCATCATTTCCAGGCAGTGGGCGCTCACAGGTTTCTCGTCCCATTGCTTGCAACTGTGTAGAGCATCTATCAGATCATACAGCTCTACAGTCACAGGCTTTTCAAACAACCTTTGCAATTCAGCGAGCATGAGATGAGGGAAGTAATTCTCAAACTGCTTTTGCAAGTTTGAGTTCATACTCCCAAGCATAATGCAGGCGACCTCATTATACTTGTCATACTCAGATTGCCATGCAGCTCGTGCTTCAGCAGTAGCATCAGCTGCAGGTTCTTGAGGACAAGGCATAGTCAAATAATCTAGTCTTTTGGCAACCCTCAAGACAATTCTGAGTTGCCGATACCAATCATTGAAATTCGCGCTACTAGTCAATTTCTCTCGATCAAACATAGATTTGAACGACGAGGCTAGTGCAGATAGATTCAGCTTGAGCTATTTCTACAGAAATAAAAGTTCAAAAGTTAGTACTTTCGATAAGTAAACATTCAAGAAAATAAAATACCCTTTGGTCAATATTCATATTAACCATAGAATTTTCCTTGAATTTTGGATCCTCATTATCATAGTTTCACCACATCAGTTGATCTGCTAGTGGTGAAAGTATAGAATAGGTAATCGTTGAAAAACGATAATTGACAAACAAGTTTTCAATTCCAAAAATTATGGGATTTACAATTTTGCCAAAACAATTAATGCAAAACGTAAGCATGTTTCATCCCATCTTATGCCTTAAGTCATAGGTCTCACTAACTAACTTAATTAAGTTGTCTAATTTAGAAACTGCAAATCATAAAGCTGAGGTCTCACACAACAAAATAATTCACCTTGTTATTGTAATCTAGATCAAGGTCTCACATAAATAAATTACAACTTCAAGTGTTTCATATCATTAGATGGCATAAACTTAAATTTAAAGGGTACAATTTTTGACGTGTAATCAAAACTTATGTATAAAGAAGTATGCATACAACTTTATATCATAATATTTTTCAAAAAAACTTACAAGAGATTTTAATTGCTAAGATTGAATTTTACAAAGTTTTAATCGATGCGTTGAGAAACTTACAACTTTGCACTAAGATGCTTCGTACATTGAATGGTTATACTAGGTAGCTCCAATCGAACTCACAGGGGGCAGAGGACCAGGTAAGCGCAAAAGCATAACCTTAGACATCCTTTCAGTGTGACTGTGCGCACTTCTTAATTAACCCCTTTATAGTTTGTTCTAGTGGGTGAGCCGTTCTAACCATTTAGTACAGTCGCATCAATCGATTAAAAGTTCAAGAATTATTCTTAGATAACAAATCAGTTTCGCCATTATTTAGTCCATTTAATTTTTCTATTAAAAAAAACCCTTTTTGCTTACTAACATGTCAAACAATACATAAACAAAAAAGCATTTTAATAAAAAATTAAACACACTCAAATAATATAAACATATAACTAAACAATTTTAACATATGTAAAAAAAAATAATTAGCCACATGCATAATTATTTCAATAAACTCTAATAATAATTCTAGTCGTAAATAAATGCATACATTAACTAGGGCTTTCATCTCGCAAGAAGATGAGCCACATGCATCGACAAGATGCGTAAGCCGAAGTAAATAGTATACCAATTAGCACATAACGAATTTTATTAGTTATAATTGAGGTCTTCCCCAATTTGATAATTATTAAATAAATAGAACATGTGTGTATCACTTAACAATTAATCAATAAACAAAAAACAATAATCCATGGCAAAACATGCATGTTCCACCATGGATTCCGCATAACAATTATCACCCAAGATACGCATATTACATGACACATAACAATTATTCATTAATTAACCACATAAAATTAGCATGCAATCCTGGGGTTTCTACAAGTTTTACAAAATTAAAACCTAATGAATATAAATAAAGGGTAATCAACCCTATTACATAAAATTAGGGTTTCAAATTCAAAACCCTAGAAACCATAAAAAAAACATGCATATAATCATAAAGATTCAATTTTTATGTGTTTCGGTAATTAATTACATCATATTAACGGCTCGTGATGCTACTGTTAGGATTTAATACTCATAACAATTATATAAATCAAATAACATCATCAAGGCATGCAGCGGAAGTAAATAGGAATAATATATGTAAGTAATTAACCGAATAAGAAAACGTGTACCTTTTAGCAATTCAAGAATCAAACGGTAATTGAACAAGAACAAAACCCAAAACCCTAACTTTAGGGTTTAATAAATTCGACCCACACAAAAGTCGACCACCAAGATTACAAGCTCAAGCGTGCTTGTCCTTCGTTCTTGAACACACGTACTAATAGCGATTTGATGTGAAAAGCTAGTTCCTTGAATCACAAATAAAACTAAACACTTGTTTCTTTGAGTTAAGCAAAATCGAACACCCTTGTGGTGAGGGTATACGACCGGCCACAAAAAGAGGGAGAGAGGAGAAGAGAAATTAGGTATATTGGTGACCCAAGATTAAGTTGTGAATGAATACAAGGGATTGTATTTATAGGTAACTTAACTTGGTGACCAAGTTTGTGTGGTATTGGGTTTGGAAATCCAAACCGATCTGCCCAAACATCCCAAGGGGATTCTAGAACTTTCCCGACTTCGTAATTTCATCTCTAATCCTTATAGTTTATATTTAACGACCGTTAGCTAAACCTCATTAATTATTTAACTATCGTTATGTTTTATTTCGTGACTAATAATTAATAATAATAACGTTTTATTTATATTAATTATTTACATCAATTCTCATACGTAATGTGTGCAATCCCGAAGTCTCGAGTTCGAATCCGGACATACATATATTTGAATATCCATAAAACCTTTCAATAAGATTACGAAATCTTCAATTAGTTCTTATCTACTGTGTTAGGGGTTGTGATAGGATTGTCCCAGTCGACATCTATGTTCCTGGTTGCCCACCAACGGCCGAAGCTCTCTTATACGGTCTTCTTTAGCTACAAAAGAAGATCAACAGGCGTAAGGACTTTCTTCACTGGTGGCCCAAGTGAGGTGCATTCTGCTAATGGGAGTCGAATAAGTTCTGTATTTGCTGTTCCTGCTTATGTTGGGAGAGTTGTTGTAAGACTTGCATATTTTCTGCTGAATGATTATTGTATGTTTACGCTATGTGCTATTATGGCTGATTGTTGTTTCTTTTAAAAGATGGGATTGAATAAAATGCCCAAAAATGCTTTATATGTGTAGATATTGGAACAAAATCTCTTCAAAAGTTGTTATTGATATTTGTCTTATTTAGTGCTTAATTGTCCGTATAATGTTTAAGGAATGCTTTCCCGATTATACTTGAACCGAGTGGCTTGTTTTAGCAAAAATGAACCATGTGTCATGTCATTGGATGTTATACAACCATTGCCATACAATAAATCATATGGAGAGACAACTACCAAGGACAAGCCGTTAAAACCCTTTTATAGCTGGTGATGAGTTTTGTGGGTCTGGTGATGAGTTTCTCAACCACCAAGGACAAGCCATTAAAACCCTTTTATAGCTGAGGACAAGTAGTTTTATATCGTGATCAAAGAAAATGGGAGATAGTTTTTATTGCTTACTAAGTCAACTATGTGGGCTTTAATGAATTGGGCCTTTATCACCTCTCACACACAAAAACAAGTACCACATGATAATATATGTAGCTCGTAGTGTGAACCAAACACTAACATAGAAGCCCCACCATTCTCTCAAAATCTTCAGTTGGATTTACATTAAGTTTAACAACATAAACTCATAGAAATTTCACTTCTACATCAATGTAGGATAATGAAAACTTCCAACCTCATCATTATTTCCAACAGTTGATATTTTTGAGATTATCAAAATTAGGGGTGACCACATAATAGACGAAAATAAGGTTTACACGATTGTTGGGAAAGAGGCGAATGAGAGTGTGTTCCGTTGGGCGTTACGTAATTCGGGTGGTTCACATTAGGGATGAGCAAAAGAACCAATGAACTGGATCGTACCAATAACCGGGCCGGAACCAAGAAGAAATGAACTGGAACCATTTTTCGGTTCTTTGGTAGTTGGGTAGGTTCGGTTAGGTTCCACCGGTTCTCGGTTCTGGAACCAAATACCCAATAATTATAAAAACATGTAATTTTTGTTTACTTCTCATACTCAAATCATGCATACAATGCCATAAAAAACTCCCTACTAGCCTACTTTCAGAAAAATCATTCCTAGCACTCTAAACCAGTGGCGGAGCCAGAAATTGTGATTAAAGGGGGCATCGACCGATAAAAAACCTTTTAGTGTAACTTGAACGAATCAAGTCGGGTTTAGTTAAAGGCAACAAAAGTTTTCTTCTTATGTTGTAATACTAATTAGTAAACTATAAATTTTACTATTTGTTCTAAATTATACTCTGTATTAAACATTATACAACTTACATGTTAAATTAGTGATATCTAACATAATTATTTGGGCAATACAAAATTTTGTCATGTGAAAACAAATGAGAGATATAACAAAACAATAAAAGAGGCGCAAGTGTTACAGTATTAAATACTACTCCCAATATTATACTCCTCCTATAGTACTATTGTACAGTAGATGTTTTTGTCGCCTAGTCTATTAAATAGATGTTTTTGTCGCCTAGTCATGCATTTCCCAATAACTTAATCCCACGTTCCCACTATCCACTGTCCCACTTTACGATATTAAGTCTTCCTCTTCAATTTTTTCCGATGAACTAACCCACCGGAGATAACGCTGAGGGCACTCAGGTTATTTCCATGAGGGCACCACACATTTTTTCTACTAATTTGACAGTTTTTCTTACATAGTTTGTGTATCCGCAAGACTTTCATTGAGGGCAGCTCCCAACTACTATACGTGGCTCCGACATGCTCTAAACCCTATTCTTTAATTCATTGAAACATTCAAATATCAATAATTAATCTAAACTTAATACATTCCAAGATCATTCAACATTCAAAACTCACATAAACAACTATCATCATTATCAAAACAATTGAAGTAAGTTTAATATTTAATTTTATTTGCATTCTATGTTACTAGCTATAACATGTTCATCATTATCTTAGGATGCCGTGTTTGAGGATTTAGCCATCTAACTAAGTCACTATATATTTCCTAAATTATCTTTTGTGGTTCTATGCTGAGATCATGCGTGTGCAATTTTTTAGCGAAAGAAATAACCTCAAACGTAAATGAGTCTCATCGCTTTGTATATATAGTTATAGTTCTTTTGCAAAATATTAGATTCATAATATAGTTATACCACAGGTCACTGTTTAACACATTTTTTTTGAAGATTGTTTATATAATATGACCAACAAAACCATATAATCGAACATTACGTAAAAATAATGTTAATGTTAATGTTATTGGTTTAAACCTAAATGGTTGCAAGTGCTTAAAAAAATTCAATTTTTTGTATTTTTTGTTGGCTTAATCCATTAATGCATTAAGCTTTTTTTTTTCCCTTCAAAAGCGGTTCCTATTCTGGTAGACCCAAAGAACCAGAACGAACCCGGAACCAAAACTATATTCGGTTTGGTTCTCGGTTCATACTTTTCACAAAATTTGGGTCTCGAATCCACCGGTTCCGCTTCCGGTTCTAGACCCATGCTCATCCCTAGTGCGCGTATAAGTTTACTTCATGTTCATTTGTAATTTGATAGTTTGTAAGGCCGTCACTGATCTGTGATCAAGCTAAGTTTTCAGAAGTAACAAAAAAATTCTTATTGCAAATTTATAAAATTTAAAAAGTATGACTAATGCATTTAATATTGAAAATTTATATGGAGTAAGTTGCAACCCAAAAGCCCAAAAGAATTCACTCACAGTTATACTTTAAACCTCCTAAATTTTTGAATATCCCTGCTTGACAATATATGTATAGTTTATGGTTTCTAACATTACTTGTTTATACAAAGTATTGGAGTCGATCATGAGAATGAAGGTGTTGGTCTATCTGCAAATTTTGTGGTGGAAGGTACTCAAGTGAATGAAGTTAGTTTGCCATAACCAAGAAATCCATGAGCTTTTGTTGGGAAATTAGGGGACACAATGTTGGACGATCGACCTCCTTCAGGATGGATTGAAAGAGTAAACTCTCCTAAAAGCCCTGAGACTTCAGGCACATGTATATGAAAACCTCCTAAAGTTTAATGAGGTTGTGTAATTGATTATGATTTTTATGCAGGGCAATTGACATAAATGTCAAGACACCAAAATGGTTGTTGTAAATAAGCTATCCAAACAGCCCATAATAACATATTTAGGATGCCAAATGACAGCTGAAATAGGCTATCTAAAAATCCCTTAATAACATGTCAACACACCGAAAGGCCTGCTGAAAATACACTATCCAAACAGCCCTTAATAACATGTCTAGACGCCGAAAGGGTTGTGAAAATAAATTATCCAAACAACCATTAATAAAATGTTTAGGATGCCAAATGACAGTTATCCAAACCGACCTTAACAATATGTTTTGGACGCCAAATGACTGCTGAAGTAGGCTATCCAAACAACCCTTATTAATATGTCAAGACACCTAAAGGGATGCTGAAAATAAGCTATCCAAACAGCCCTTAATAAAATGTTCTGCACGCTAAATGACTTCTAACATAGGCTATCTAAACAGCCGTTAATAACAAGTTTAAGATGATATAAATCGCGGGGAGTTGAAAGAACTACAAGTACTTATCTTATGATTACTATATGGAGAATATGTAGTTTATGCGTTAAGAGATCTCTGTATATGAAACAATGTTGCAATCATAGACAAATATAAGTAGGCACGTGAGATTAGTTTAGTGGTACTTATCCCTTCTAAATCTTGAATGCTTCTGAGAATAAAACGAGTTAAATTGCTTGAAATACGGAATTTTGCTAATTAGAGTTGTTGATTATCTACAGGGGATTGAGGTTTATGTGTGAATTTCGGTTTAAGTTATGGTGGATGACACAAAGAATGGGGACACATGGTCAAGATACACACCGTCTTCTTGCCCATTCTTGAGGGCGATTTTAGAACGGTTATACAAGGATATTCAAATAATGATCTGGATATTGTTTTGGAAAGTGGATGGATAATTTTTTTTTTCTTACATTTTTTAATGTTTGTTTATATTGTTCTTACAAATAATGATCTGGTGACTTTATGTTAATTTGTATTTGAGACAAAGTGATGCACTATATGTTATTTTTGTGTGGCAGTCATTGGACCAAGATGCTTTAAAAATAGCTAAATTTGCCAAAGCCGGTGTCAAGGCACAAATGGCTTCATCCAGGTCAGTTTAACCAGTGAAGTCACACAATCAAAATAGCTGCTAAGTTGCATATTCAATTTATTTGCCTGGGGAATATCCATTAATGTTTCATGTAAATGAAAAACTATATATAATTAGATGACATTACCATTAATGTTTCCCCGGTGCTACAATATATGAGCTGAGTATATCTCCACAACTAAGAGGATACAAACTAAGCATGAAGTATAATGGCATAACGTCATAGTAGGTAACGCCCTTTATTCTATTAGGTAGGTTATCAAGTTTCCTCTATATTTCTTAGCAAACACGTACACTTCCACTTTTCATATAAACAATACGTGTATTATTTTTCTTATTTAGGTTGACCCACAACGACCCTCATGATGTATATAAGAGCACAAGGTGTCACGATGAGGCATACCCTCTTCATCAGTGCCACTTCACATCAGCATCTCACTTCTCCACAACTAACCACAAACAAACCCCCCTGTTTTTTCATAACAAACCTCAATCTCTTCATTTGAGGCCCACTAAAACTCAACAAATATAAAGAAAAAAGAGAGAAAAAAAAAAGTACAACTTCTACCGTCGTGCAGGTGAAGCATGCCGAAGAAACCACGGGGTATGGCAGTGGGGACGGTCATACGCGAACGGCGAGGCCATGTAAGCCCCCACGGCGACTACGATTTTCCCACACCTTGTGCTCTAATCTAACGAGTGCATTTTTTTCCTGCAATGAGCAGGAGCAAGAAGAGAAATTGCTGAATAGATGGGTCTTGGCGATTTGTTATGACAACCATGCACCTGGTGGTCCATGTAATCGTTGGATTGCTGTTACCCATGTAACTAAATCTTTAGTGAACAATTGTTTCTCGATTATACATATTTCGTGACTTCTTCCATCGAGTATGTGGTTGTTGATAGAAACACTTTCTTTACTTATGTAGATGCATCTAAATTGTGCAATATTTAACGTAGCAAAACTATATATGTTTTGTATTTACAACTATTTAACGCCAAGGTGTCAATCCTCGTTATTACTGAACTTTAAAAAGACGTTAATTAATTAGTTAATGGCAAAACTATTGCAAGAAAAGAGTAAGCAAATAAAACAATAATGTTTACATGTTTTTTCTTAAAGATGTTTTAATGTCAAAAAACAATTATTTTAGGATAGGGGAGAGTATTAAAAATTATTGAAAATAATCATAAATACTATGTCATTGTCATGTAGGTAACTATTTTTTTTCATTGTCGACACTAACTTTTGGGAGCGTGAAGGCTATAGCGCTGTGTGTATCTACTGCTTTTTAACTTTGTAGCAGATCATGTTAATCCGTCCAGTTTAACTTTTTATTGCATCATTAGTCCTTTTCGCATTGTTTTAACGCACGTTATTATATTATTGCACCGCCAGATTCGTTGCTCGTTATTCCACCGTTTTACACGTTTTAGTCCGTTACAACAGGTTATTTACATTCGCGGTTTCAAGTACACCGTTGTTTACACGTTTCGTCGCTGGTCCGTTTGGTTTATAAGTCCCGTTTTACTACGATTTTCTTCCGTTTTCTACGTTCGTTGTTGTGCCCGTTTTCACACGTCGTATTTTTTTACACGTTTTACCCGTCTTACACGCTTTGACCGTTTTTGCCGTTTTTCAATTTTACGCCGTCCGTTTTCACGTTGTTATGCACGTTTTCGTTCCTTGTACGCTTGTTTACCATCGCCGCCCTTCGATTATTCCTACACGTTTTCGTTGTTTCATTCGCGTTCTTTATGTTTTACCGCCTATTTATTCCGTTTTCTTCCGTTTTCACGTTTTTACAAGCCCCATTCCGTTTTTAGCTGCGAAATTCCGTACGTTTGACCGTTTGCGCCGTCCACACAGGTTCGTCCGTGATTCCACGGCCCCGTTTTACGTTTCCGTTTTCGTTTCTGCACGCGTGTTTTTCGCTTTTTACACGCTATTCTGTTTTTACACGTTGTCCGTTTTACATTCCTTTTTTTCTTTTACATGTTTTGTTTTTGCTTTTACACGCAAAAACCGTTTTAAAAATCGAACGAAACGGTAAAAACGCGTGAAATATTAAAACGTGTAAAAGAACTAAAACCGCGAAAAATTCCGATTGAAAACGTAAAATACGCCAAAACGCGGTAAGAAACTAAGAACACGCGTAAAAAGTTAAAAACTAAAAACGATTTAAATGAAGAAAACGTGTAAAAACGTAGATAAAAAGACGTATATAAAACGTGTAAACGTAAAGAACACGTGTAAAAACGGACAAAACGGTAAAAAATGGAAGAGAACGTGTAAAACAGACGAAAACGTGGTAAAACTTTTAATTAAAAGGAACGAAAACGTAAAAGCGAAACGAAAACGCCAGAAAAACGTGTGTAAAACGGATATGAAAACGTAAAAAAGGAACGCGAAAACGCTGTAAAAAGGAACGAAAACGGTAAAACGTGTGAAAACCCGGATGGAAAACGAAAACGACGAAACCCGAAAAAAAGGGACGAAAACGCGGTAAACCACGGACAAAAGTGTAAAACGGAAGAAAACGCAAAACTGGACTTAAAACGGTATAACGTATAAAAAACGCCAGAAAACTAACACG
The DNA here is from genome assembly GCA_910596185.1 of Chrysanthemum makinoi. NCBI lineage: Eukaryota > Viridiplantae > Streptophyta > Magnoliopsida > Asterales > Asteraceae > Chrysanthemum > Chrysanthemum makinoi. The sequence continues at coordinate 11,076,860 of OU343217.1, forward strand.
CCATAAAAACGTCGTAAAACTTGTAAAAAACTAAGAAAACGAAAAACAGAAAAAGTGATCTAAAAACAAAACGAAGAACACGCGTAAAACGATGAAAACGCGGTAAAAACTAATAAACGTGAAAACCGGACGAAACCGAAAAACTTAATAAAACGTAAAACCAGTGTGAAAACGCCAGAAACCAGTGTTAAAACGAAGAAGAAGTGGACGAAAACGCAGTAAAAACGAAAGAAAAACGCGGTAAAACGAATCCAAAGCGTATAAAAAATGTGTGAAACTACGCGAAAAAGTGTAAAACAGAACCGTTAAACCGTGAAAAAACGACTGACGAAAAGTGCAAAAACGGGTCATAATCCACGTGCAGAAAAAAAACGTCGGAAAAATAAAAGATAAATCTGCAATATTATAACGACGGTCGTTAAAAACGAATGCGACTAACGATGCAATAAAAAAGTTAACGGCCGCACATGACCGCTGAAAGTTAAACAAAGTCCCGATACACACAAAGACGCCTCCCAAAAGTATAGGTGATAAAAAAATAGTTCGCTACATACAATGACAATAAGTGCCAAGTATGATGATTTTTCATGCAATTTTCCCTATTTTCTTTGAGGAACCACTGTATGCTGTTTTGTTATTTATGAATTTTAAACTTTGAAGCATTCTATGAAAGCGAAGTTGCCTATACGCTAGAGATAATTTGTCTAATCTTAATGGTCAAAAGTCAATAGTCTTTGCAATAATGCAAAAACCAGACAACCATGGATCCATCCATTAAACCTAACACTGGAACACCACACACATCCCCATCTATCTATGCAAGAAAATTAGATAAAAGAAGTATTTTTTTTATAAATATCCCACGACATAAATGTTAATATTGATATATTAAAAGAAAAAATTGATTTCATTACAACAAAAGACCGTCTTTTGGATTTATACAATCTCTGCGATTGTGGTCAAGTGTTTGTTTATATGAGACAGTAGTTTATAGGAGGTCATGCTTAATTGCATTAATACTTTCCCTTTGGTACATATCAATCGTGATTAAGAAAATCTCAAGAAAGCCTTTTCATGTTATCATATCATCTCAATATCTCGGTGTGCATTTCTTTCAAATCAAAATTAATATTCATTGGTTTGTTAATGTAAATCTTTATTCGAATTTTTTTTGGAACTTTGAAAGGGAAGTTTCCCATACACTTGACACTATTTGTGTAATGGTCAAAAATTCAATAATCTATTGCCATTAATAATGCAACTACCAATCCCATATTCATAGTAGCTAGTTGCTAAGAAGTTTCCCATCATACTCTTGTTTTCCACATGTGGTGTGTTAATGTTTCAGCTAGTGTGTTTGTTGTTTTGTTACTACTTCTTACTATTTTGAAACTTTGAAAGGGAAGTTTCCTACAGGGCAGTTTATACGGACCCCTCTATAGGGGGTTTTCAATCATTGCACACATTTGAGGGTTGTATTGTGTGTATCGCGGTGTTTTACTTTATGCGTTACTGTTTGTACGGCTGACCCCCCTTCCTACACGCCAGAGACAATGTATGTAATGGTCGAAGAGTCAATGTAGCAACGACCTCCATACATTTAAGATAACAAGGAACACACTTATCCACATCCATGAATGTGTGTTTTCCTTTGTAAAAATGGGAAAAAATCTTTAATTTATATATAAATACTTATGTCAATTTTAATACAAATATTTAGCGTTCAAGCTTTGATATTAGTTTTAAATCACATATGATATGTCATGTAAATTTGAATAACGAAAATAAAACGTAAAAAAATATACAAAAAAAAAAGTTTGTCAAAAGTATATCAAAGTGCCCGCCTATAAAAAAATGATTAAATGCTAGTCGTAATAGTATAATTTGTTTTCTCTAACGATTAACGGTTCATGAAATATTTAAATTTAAAAAATGGGTATGATTGAATTTTTAATTTAAATATTAATTAATATTCTCTTTTTTTTCCAACAGAAAAATGAGTTGCTGAGATTTGTCCTTTAGGACATTTACTATGATGGTTTATGAAAAGGTCTAAAAAATTTGAAAAGGTCTATCATTTTGTTAACTATAGTGGAAATGTGTTTCATGCTTATGTGGAATGAAGAAGTCTATCATATTGAACCTCTTCTAAATTTAATGCATTGGTATTTAGTGAGATTTTTATAAAGCTTTAAGAAATTTATACATAATAGAGAAATATCTATAACAAGAAAAAGGTTAATTAATTAATGATGTAAGATGACTGGGCACTATTATAAACCTTTATAAAGATTCAACATTGCTAGATTTTCTTAACACGTTAAAAATTTTAATATATAAAATAACTCTCCTAATTTTTTTATTATATAAAAGATTTTGGTAAAAAGATATATTCAAAATAGGGTAATAATGCAAAAAACACATCCACCTCTTACACGCTATACTACAATAATTCAAAAAGGACCCCTCTATGATCACATCATACTCTTGATAGTCCAATAATGCAAAGAGATAACAGGTGATGGGACACAGAGGCTATCCACAACCACATAGTACAATATTATTGATACGATTATTATTATTAACGGTATAAAACCGTATATTGAATGTGTGATGAATACAGATTACATGAGAACATACATAATGAATACAATTGGCCAATACTATAATGCAAATACATAACGGGGCTGGGCCCATATAAACTATCACTAACAGCCCCCCGCAGTTTGAGCGGGAGAGGAACGAAATCTTAAGCTGGAGTGAAATTCATCAAATGGCGGTAAGCAGAAAGGCAACCCCTTGGTGAAGATATCCGTATACTGATAGCGGGATGGGACATGAAGAGCACGTACATGACCAGTGGCGACCAAATCACGAACAAAATGAATGTCAATCTCAATATGTTTCGTGCGTTGATGTTGCACGAAATTAGATGAGAGATAAACAGCACTGACATTATCACAATAAAGAATGGTAGCAGTTGAAAGCGGTGTATAAAGCTCACACAATAAATTGCGTGTTTAACAAGTCTCAGCAACAGCATTGGCAACACCTCGATATTCAGCTTCAGCACTGGATCGAGAAAATGCGTAGCCTAACGCTTAGATGACCAAGATAAAATATTGTTGCCAAGAAATACACAATACCCTGAGGTA
>OU343217.1:11080114-11129127 GCA_910596185.1 Chrysanthemum makinoi
AGACGCTTGGGAACATGTCTAAAAAATCTTTCTTGACAATAAGCGTACGCGTATAGTTGCTTTAAAAGGCGAGCTTCACGTCACACAAATGGTGGATCTCACAGCGGATGCATACTTCCGCAAGATAGAATCTATCATTACGTTGTTGAATGATCTTGGGCGCCCATGACAGATGACGACGTTGTCACTTATGCCATCAATGGCCTAAGTGAAAAATATGCAAATCTTGCTACTATTATTGCTCACAAGGACCCCTTTCCGGACTTTGACACAATGCGCCTCCTGGTGATCACCGAAGAGATGCGGCTCAACTTGCGCTCGCAAACTTCTTCCATCAGCACAAGTAGCTCGGCACCTCAAGTGCTTCTTGCCGAGACTTCCCATGCAAACCGTAACCAATATAATCGCACTTCTCGTGACTCACGCACCAATGCTCCTCATGTTTGTCGTAATTTTTACCGTGGTTTACGTCGTTGGGGGGATGAGTGTCACTTCATATATGATTCCCGTCGCGGGAATACTACATCTGGAATGACTAGAAATCTATCCCATGGAGTGAATGGGGGTAACAAGCCCTCACGCGGGTCTCCTAGTAATACTTTTGGTTCATCATTGGGTTTACTTAATGGATCAGGTAGTCAACAACAACTATTGGCATTACTACAGGCCCAACAATCTCTTTTAGCCTAATATGGATAAGGAAATAACTTGGGACATACCCGTTTTTATGTAGCTCAGCCCCAATGTAGCTCAGCCCCAACGAACACCTTTGGGTACCAGGCCCAGCCCACCCGGTTTTGGGCCTGCTCCGGGTCAACAGCCCACGACACTTACCCGCTACTGCTCAATAGGTCACCCCACAACAGCAGGCATTCATTGCTCAGTCCAGTTATGGTCAGGAGACTCTTCTTCCTCAAGCGTTCAACACGATGACTCTTCAAGACCCGGCTAATGCAAATTTAAGTACTGTTTTTAATTCTTGTATTTATCCATCTGTTTGTTGGTGATGGAAATCTATTCCCATCACCAACACGGGCCATAGCACGCTAACCACTCCTTATCGTACTCTTCACTTAAATAATGTTCTCATTACTCCTAACATCGTTAAAAACCTTATATTTGTTCGTGAAAATAAATGTTCCATTGAGTTTGATGTGTTCGGTTTTTCTGTGAGTGACTACTGGACCCGCCAAATCCTCCTCAGATGTGATAGCTCCGGGGACCTCTATCCCCCGACACCTCCTCAAGCCTTATTTTTCAGTCAATATACGTGGCACCAACGACTTGGTCATCCAGGAAGTGACGTGTTACGTAGCTTAGTTCCCAATAATTTTATTTCATGTAATAAGACTAAGCCTTCCGTGTTATATCATGCTTGTCAGCTTGGAAAGCACGCGAGACTTCCCTTTTCGCTTTCTGAAACTATTGTTACTTCACCATTTGATATTATTCATTCTGATTTGTGGACTTCTCCACTCTCGAGTGTTACTGGCATTAAATACTATATTTTATTTTTAGATCATTTTTCTCATTATTTATGGGTGTACCCTCTTCGTAACAAGTCTGATATGCTAACTAAATTTATTCATTTTCGTGCATTTGTCAAGAATCAGTTTAATTGTGATATATAATTGTTGCAATGTGACCATGGTGGTAAATTTTACAACACTGCCTTACACCAATTATTTGCTTCAAATGGCATCACCATTCGATTCTCTTGCCCGAGAACCTCTCAACAGAATGGTAAGTCTAAGCAAATGATCCACACCATCAACAATCTAATACGTACCCTTCTATTTCAAGCCCACCTCCCACCCACATTTTGGGTTGAAGCTCTTCACATGGAGGCCTACCTTTTAAACATCTTGTCCTCTACTGCCATAAACAATGAAACCCCACACACTCGCCTTTACAAGACTACACCAAACTATTCGGACCTTTGGGTATTTGGTTGTCTTTTCTACCCTCATATAGATACCAACAACAAACTTGGATCCCGTTCCACACCTTCCATCTTTCTTGGGTACCCAACGAACCATCGAGGGTATAGATATCTAGACCTCAACACCAACAAAATCATTTTATCCCATCATGTGACCTTTGATGAATCACAATTCCCATATGGCTCCATGACACCAAACGATTCGCCCTCTTACACCTTTCTCAATACATCTCAAAATATTATACAACAATATTTACTTACTAAAAACCATACCTCACCCTCGCCTACCACTACCACACCGATTCCCACCCTCGATCATAGTCCATCATCCTACAGTCCAATACCTCACCAACCGGACCCAATTTCGCCCACCAGCCCATCCTCACCGCCCCATACGCAGGCCCAAACCCAGTCTAAGTCAACCACTACCCTCCTTCACCAGCCAACTTCCACTACCACCGTCCAACAATCAGTTGGTGTTATCCCTCTGGTCCAACAACCACACACCAATCCCACGTCAACGTACCCCATGGTCACTCGCTATCGTGTTGGTTCTGGTCGCCCCACACAACGCTTCACCTTCAATGTGTCTAACATTTCTCCACTTCCAAAGTCGTACACCCATGTGTTTACTGACCCTAATTCTTTTTGTGCTATGCTTGATGAATATATGCATTGATTAAAAATAATACTTAGATTCTTATGCCTCGACCACCAGACGCGAACATAGTTCGTTCTATGTGGCTTTTCGGACAAACATAATGCATATGGTAGTCTTAATCGCTACAAGGCACTCCTTGTTGCGAATGGCAGTACTCAACTTGCAGCTATTGATGTTGATGTGACTTTCAGCCCTGTTGTTAAACCGGCTACTATTCGTGCGGTACTTAGTCTTGCTATTTCTCGACACTGGCCTATTCATCAGCTTGATGTCAAGAATGCTTTTTTGCATGGCTCGTTGTCTGAGACTGTTTATATGTATCAGCCACCTGGTTTTCAGAATTCGCAGCATCCCAATCTTGTTTGTCTCTTGAAGAGATCACTTTATGGGCTTAAGCAAGCCCCTCGAGCTTGGTTTCAGAGGTTTGCTGCATATGCTACTCTGGTTGGTTTTCATCATAGCCGCTGTGATTCTTCACTATTCATTAATCGACAGGGGACTGATACAACTTATTTACTATTATATGTTGATGATATTGTCTTGACTGCATCATCTACAGCATTTTTGTAGCAGGATATTACTTCTCTGCATACGGAGTTCTCCATGACTTATCTTGGCCCAATTAATTATTTTTTGGGCATATATGTGACTCATACTACCTCTGGGATGTTTCTTTCTCAGCAGAAGTATGCTACTAAGGTTTTTGAGCGTGCTGGCATGCTTACTTGTAATCCGAGTTACACTCCTGTTGACACAGATTCCAAACTTGTTGATGATGGTGATACTGTTTCTAATCCTACATTATATCTCAGTCTTGCAGGTGCTCTACAGTATCTTACTTTTACTAGACCAGATATTTCTTATGCAGTTCAACATGTTTCCCTCTTCATGCATGATCCTCGGGAGCCACATTTTGCTACTCTCAAGCGAGTTCTACGTTATGTTCGCGGTACATTAGCCTATGGTTTACAGCGTTATTCGTCATCGAATTCATCCTTAGTTGCATACTCAGATGCAGATTGGGCTGGTTGCCGGTCACACATCGATCAACCTCAGGGTATTGTGTATTTCTTGGCAACAATATTTTATCTTGTTCATCTAAGCGTTAGGCTACTGTTTCTCGATCCAGTGCTGAAGCTGAATATCGAGGTGTTGCCAATGCTGTTGCTGAGACTTGTTAAACACGCAATTTATTGTGTGAGCTTTATACACCGCTTTCAACTGCTACCATTGTTTATTGTGATAATGTCAGTGCTGTTTATCTCTCATCTAATCTCGTGCAACATCAACGCACGAAACATATTGAGATTGATATTCATTTTGTTCGTGATTTGGTCGCCACTGGTCATGTACGTGCTTTTCATGTCCCATCCCGCTATCAGTATACGGATATCTTCACCAAGGGGTTGCCTACTGTCCAGCTTAAGATTTCGTTCCTCTCCCGCTCAAACTGCGGGGGGCTGTTAGTGATAGTTTATATGGGCCAGCCCCGTTATGTATTTGCATTATAGTATTGGCCAATTGTATTCATTATGTATGTTCTCATGTAATCTGTATTCATCACACATTCAATATACGGTTTTATACCGTTAATAATAATAATCGTATCAATAATATTGTACTATGTGGTTGTGGATAGCCTCTGTGTCCCATCACCTGTTATCTCTTTGCATTATTGGACTATCAAGAGTATGATGTGATCATAGAGGGGTCCTTTTTGAATTATTGTACTATAGCGTGTAAGAGGTGGATGTGTTTTTTGCATTATTACCCTATTTTGAATATATCTTTTTACCAAAATCTTTTATATAATAAAAAAATTATGAGAGTTATTTTATATATTAAAATTTTTAACGTGTTAAGAAAATCTAGCAATGTTGAATCTTTATAAAGGTTTATAATAGTGCCCAGTCATCTTACATCATTAATTAATTAACCTTTTTCTTGTTATAGATATTTCTCTATTATGTATAAATTTCTTAAAGCTTTATAAAAATCTCACTAAATACCAATGCATTAAATTTAGAAGAGGTTCAATATGATAGACTTCTTCATTCCACATAAGCATGAAACACATTTCCACTATAGTTAACAAAATGATAGACATTTTCAAATTTTTAGACTTTTCATAAACCATTGTAAAATGTCCTAAAGGACAAATCTCAGCAACTCATTTTTCTGTTGGAAAAAAAAGAGAATATTAATTAATATTTAAATTAAAAATTCAATCATACCCATTTTTTAAATTTAAATATTTCATGAACGTAATCGTTAGAGAAAACAAATTATACTATTACGACTAGCATTTAATCATTTTTTTATAGGCGGGCACTTTGATATACTTTTGACAAACTTTTTTTTTTGTATATTTTTTACGTTTTATTTTCGTTATTCAAATTTACATGACATATCATATGTGATTTAAAACTAATATCAAAGCTTGAACGCTAAATATTTGTATTAAAATTGACATAAGTATTTATATATAAATTAAAGATTTTTTCCCATTTTTACAAAGGAAAACACACATTCATGGATGTGGATATGTGTGTTCCTTGTTATCTTAAATGTATGGAGGTCGTTGCTACATTGACTCTTCGACCATTACATACATTGTCTTTGGCGTGTAGGAAGGGGGGTCAGCCGTACAAACAGTAACGCATAAAGTAAAACACCGCGATACACACAATACAACCCTCAAATGTGTGCAATGATTGAAAACCCTTATAGAGGGGTCCGTATAAACTGCTCTGTAGGAAACTTCCCTTTCAAAGTTTCAAAATAGTAAGAAGTAGTAACAAAACAACAAGCACACTAGCTGAAACATTAACACACCACATGTGGAAAACAAGAGTATGATGGGAAACTTCTTAGCAACTAGCTACTATGAATATGGGATTGGTAGTTGCATTATTAATGGCAGTAGATTATTGAATTTTTTACCATTACACAAATAATGTCAAGTGTATGGGAAACTTCCCTTTCAAAGTTCCAAAAAAAATTCGAATAAAGATTTACATTAACAAACCAATGAATATTAATTTTGATTTGAAAGAAATGCACACCGAGATATTGAGATGATATGATAACATGAAAAGGCTTTCTTGAGATTTTCTTAATCACGATTGATATGTACCAAAGGGAAAGTATTAATGCAATTAAGCATGACCTCCTATAAACTACTGTCTCATATAAACAAACACTTGACCACAATCGCAGAGATTGTATAAATCCAAAAGACGGTCTTTTGTTGTAATGAAATCAATTATTTCTTTTAATATATCAATATTAACATTTATGTCGTGGGATATTTATAAAAAAAATACTTCTTTTATCTAATTTTCTAGCATAGATAGATGGGGATGTGTGTGGTGTTCCAGTGTTAGGTTTAATGGATGGAGCCATGGTTGTCTGGTTTTTGCATTATTGCAAAGACTATTGACTTTTGACCATTAAGATTAGACAAATTATCTCTAGCGTATAGGCAACTTCGCTTTCATAGAATGCTTCAAAGTTTAAAATTCATAAATAACAAAACATACAGTGGTTCCTCAAAGAAAATAATACTCTCCCCGTCCTAAAATAATTGTTTTTCGACAAAAAACATCTTTAAGAAAAAACATAACTATTATTGTTTTATCTCTCTTACTTTTTGCAGAATAATAGTTTTGCCATTAACTAATTAATTAACGTCTTTTTTAAAGTTTGTAATAACGAGGATTGACACCCCGCGCGTTAAATAGTTGTAAATACAAAAACAATATAAGTTTTGCTACGTTAAATATTGCACAATTTAGATGCATCTACATAAGTAAAGAAAGTGTTTCTATCAACAACCACATACTCGATGGAAGAAGTCACGAAATATGTATAATCAGAAAACAATTGTTCACTAAAAGATTTAGTTACATGGGTAACAGCAATCCAACGATTACATGGACCACCAGGTGCATGGTTGTCATAACAAATCGCCAAGACCCATCTATTCAGCAATTTCTCTTCTTGCCCCTGCTCATTGCAGGAAAAAAATGCACTCGTTAGATTAGAGCACAAGGTGTGGGAAAATCGTAGCTCGCCGTGGGCTTACGTGGCACTTCGCCGTCGCAATCGACACCGCCCCTCAGCCGCGGGGCTCGTCGTGAGGTGCTTCAAGCGCCTGCACGACGAGGTAGAAGTTGTACTTTTTTTTCTCACTTTTTTCTTTATATTTGTTGAGTTTTAGTGGTAGTAGTGGGCCTCAAATGAAGAGGTTGAGGTTTGTTATAAGTGGGGGTTTGTTGGTAAGTTAGTTGGAGAAGTGAGATGCTGATGTGGCGCTGAGGTGGCACTGATGAAGAGGGTATGCCTCATCGTGACACCTTGTGCTCTTATATACATCATGAGGGTCGTTGTGGGTCAACCTAAATAAGAAAAATAATACACGTATTGTTTATATGAAAAGTGGAAGTGTACGGGTTTGCTAAGAAATATAGAGGAAACTTGGTAACCTACCTGATAGAATAAAGGGCGTTACCTACTATGACGTTATGCCATTATACTTCATGCTTAGTTTGTATCCTCTTAGTTGTGGAGATATACTCAGCTCATATATTGTAGCACCGGGGAAACATTAATGGATATTCCCCAGGCAAATAAATTGAATATGCAACTTAGCAGCTATTTTGATTGTGTGACTTCACTGGTTAAACTGACCTGGATGAAGCCATTTGTGCCTTGACACCGGCTTTGGCAAATTTAGCTATTTTTAAAGCATCTTGGTCCAATGACTGCCACACAAAAATAACATATAGTGCATCACTTTGTCTCAAATACAAATTAACATAAAGTCACCAGATCATTATTTGTAAGAACAATATAAACAAACATTAATAAATGTAAGAAAAAAAAAATTATCCATACCACTTTCCAAAACAATATCCAGATCATTATTTGAATATCCTTGTATAACCGCTCTAAAATCGCCCTCAAGAATGGGCAAGAAGACGGTGTGTATCTTGACCATGTGTCCCCATTCTTTGTGTGATCGACCATAATTTAAACCGAAATGCACACATAAACCTCAATCCCCTGTAGATAATCAACAACTCTAATTAGCAAAGTTCCGTATTTCAAGCAATTTAACTCGTTTTATTCTCAGAAGCATTCAAGATTTAGAAGGGATAAGTACCACTAAACTAATCTCACGTGCCTACTTATATTTGTCTATGATTGCAACATTGTTTCATATACAGAGATCTCTTAACGCATAAACTACATATTCTCCATATAGTAATCATAAGATAAGTACTTGTAGTTCTTTCAACTCCCCGCGATTTATATCATCTTAAACTTGTTATTAACGGCTGTTTAGATAGCCTATGTTAGAAGTCATTTAGCGTGCAGAACATTTTATTAAGGGCTGTTTGGATAGCTTATTTTCAGCATCCCTTTAGGTGTCTTGACATGTTAATAAGGGTTGTTTGGATAGCCTACTTCAGCAGTCATTTGCCGTCCAAAACATATTGTTAAGGTCGGTTTGGATAACTGTCATTTGGCATCCTAAACATTTTATTAATGGTTGTTTGGATAATTTGATTTCACAGCCCTTTCGGCGTCTAGACATGTTATTAAGGGCTGTTTGGATAGTGTATTTTCAGCAGGCCTTTCGGTGTGTTGACATGTTATTAAGGGATTTTTAGATAGCCTATTTCAGTTGTCATTTGGCATCCTAAATATGTTATTATGGGCTGTTTGGATAGCTTATTTACAACAACCATTTTGGTGTCTTGACATTTATGTCAATTGCCCTGCATAAAAATCATAATCAATTACACAACCTCATTAAACTTTAGGAGGTTTTCATATACATGTGCCTGAAGTCTCGGGGCTTTAAGGAGAGTTTACTCTTTCAATCCATCCTGAAGGAGGTCGATCGTCCAACATTGTGTCCCCTAATTTCCCAACAAAAGCTCATGGATTTCTTGGTTATGGCAAACTAACTTCATTCACTTGAGTACCTTCCACCACAAAATTTGCAGATAGACCAACACCTTCATTCTCATGATCGACTCCAATACTTTGTATAAACAAGTAATGTTAGAAACCATAAACTATACATATATTGTCAAGCAGGGATATTCAAAAATTTAGGAGGTTTAAAGTATAACTGTGAGTGAATTCTTTTGGGCTTTTGGGTTGCAACTTACTCAATATAAATTTTCAATATTAAATGCATTAGTCATACTTTTTAAATTTTATAAATTTGCAATAAGAGAATTTTTGTTACTTCGAAAACTTAGCTTGATCACAGATCAGTGACGGCCTTACAAACTATCAAATTACAAATGAACATGAAGTAACCTTATACGCGCACTAGGGATGAGCATGGGTCTAGAACCGGAAGCGGAACCGGTGGATTCGAGACCCAAATTTTGTGAAAAGTATGAACCGAGAACCAAACCGAATATAGTTTTGGTTCCGGTTCGGTTCGGTTCTGGGTTCTTTGGGTCTACCGAATAGGAACCGCTTTTGAAGGGAAAAAAAAAAGCTTCATGCATTAATGGATTAAGCCAACAAAAAATACAAAAAATTGAATTTTTTTAAGCACTTGCAACCATTTAGGTTTAAACCAATAACATTAACATTAACATTATTTTTACGTAATGTTCGATTATATGGTTTTGTTGGTCATATTATATAAACAATCTTCAAAAAAAATGTGTTAAACAGTGACCTGTAGTATAACTATATTATGAATCTAATATTTTGCAAAAGAACTATAACTATATATACAAAGCGATGAGACTCATCTACGCTTTTGGAGGTTGTTTCTTTCGCTAAAAAATTGCACACGCATGATCTCAGCATAGAACCACAAAAGATAATTTAGGAAATATATAGTGACTTAGTTAGATGGCTAAATCCTCAAACACGGCATCCTAAGATAATGATGAACATGTTATAAGCTAGTACATCGAATGCAAATAAAAATAAAATATTAAACTTACTTCAATTGTTTTGATAATGATGATAGTTGTTTATGTGAGTTTTGAATGTTGAATGATCTTGGAATGTATTAAGTTTAGATTAATTATTGATTTTTGAATGTTTCAATGAATTAAAGAATAGGGTTTAGAGCAAGGGCGGAGCCACATGTATAGTAGTGGGGGGCGGCGCCCTCAATGAAAGTCTTGCGGATACACAAACTATGTAAGAAAAACTGTCAAATTAGTAGAAAAAATGTGTGGTGCCCTCATGGAAATAACCCGAGTGCCCTCAGCGTTATCTCCGGTGGGTTAGTTCATCGGAAAAAATTGAAGAGGAAGACTTAATATCGTAAAGTGGGACAGTGGATAGTGGGAAATGCATGACTAGGCGACAAAAACATCTATTTAATAGACTAGACGAGTACCCGTACCTAGCGGCAACGGTGTCTAGTTTTCTGCAAAATTCCAATGACCCATAAGTTTTTTTCAACAAACTGTATTTGCAGCGTCAGAGAATCATTTTCGAATAACTATAATTCTGATGCGTGGTTGCATAGTAGCAGAAATAAACAGTTTTCAAGAAAATTATGTGGAGTCGATCTAAGTGTGGGAGTATATTTCTTATAGGATTGTTTTAACTTTTAAGTTATTGAGATTTTAGTAATAATAGATTCAACCATTACAAAAAGCAACGGTATTATGTAGTTGGTAATATTATAATGTAGTTTAGATTGCCAATGTGTGTGACCGTCTTTTCTTGTTTTGTCATTAGGCAGTGATAACTATTTTTTTTTATATGTGTAGCGTTTATTATTTAGTGTTTGGCTTTTAAACTTGTAACCTTACAAATTTAATATCACAATAATAAAATTATCTTGTACTATCAATTTGCATAGATATTTAAGCATTGTTCAAAGCTATTTGTTTGGGGTACAAATAATTATCTCTAAAGATAACAATATTATTTAATTTTTGTGATTCTAATAAACTTACATAACATTATTGATATATCGGACAAAGGGTTATACAATATTTATTAACTTTTAAAAGACGATTCATATATGCTAGTCCCTTAAGTGGTGCAAGACCAACATTTTTCAAAATAACATTATACAAATGATAACGTACATGTGTCAAATCAAAATAAACAACAAAAAACTACAATTACTTGGTCTATCATTTTTCCAAATTTGTTACGGGTTCCACAACTACTTCATCATTTCTTATATAATTTTGTCAAATTTGAAACCTGGTTCGACCCGGGTGGTTCAACCGGTTGAACCGTTCAGTCAAAAAAACAAGTCGATTTAAACCGAGTTAACCCGATAGGTTGGGTAAAAAACAAGTCAAATGAAATCGGGTCAACCCGCCGGGTTTGAAGCTTCCCGGGTCAACCCATTTTTCGATGTGTATTAATAGTTTCCTTTTGAAATTTATGTCTTCAACATTTTCACTTTTAGTTTGAACTTTTCACTTTTTACTTTTTGGTTTTTCCTTTATATATAGTATAGAGCAGGGTACTCGTAGCTGCTTTTTACATGGCGGCGGGTACCCTTTAACGATTAACCGCAGAAATAGATCTCGATGAGACCTGATTCACCAGTTTGTATCCGTTTCAACGGGTCCTCTCTGGTTCTTTTTCGAATTGCTTTAATTGGTTAGCCGAACCGGTGGCGACACCTGTCCCAGTTGAACACGTTGGTCCGGTTCGGTCGGGTTTTCAAAACTATGTGTAACATCAACTTGTTAACTTGTATGAAGTTTTGTGTGTTTTATTAATTTGTATAATGTGTATAATAACATGTACTTTTCAATTTATGGTGTTTTAAAAATATCATTAATTAGTGTGTTTAATTATTTTATATTTTGGATTATGTTGTAGCTTCTTTAAATTGTACGTTATGAAATTTTTATTGTACTTTTTAATAAGGGGTGTTTTAATTGGTTGTTTTTAATTTTGTAGACGTGCTTTTAATTAGTTGTACAATGTGAATAAATTATTGTACTTTTAAGTAATGAGGTGTTTTAATAAGAGTATTAATTACATTATGCATTTCTCTCTCATTTGACCAATTTCAACAATTCAACTTTTCCACTTTTCACAATTGACCGTTTTTACATTTTATGTAGTATAGACTAGGCGACAAAAACATGTACCGTACAATAGTACTATAGGAGGAGTATAACATTGGGAGTAGTATTTAATACTGTAACACTTGCGCCTCTTTTATTGTTTTGTTATATCTCTCATTTGTTTTCACATGACAAAATTTTGTATTGCCCAAATAATTATGTTAGATATCACTAATTTAACATGTAAGTTGTATAATGTTTAATACAGAGTATAATTTAGAACAAATAGTAAAATTTATAGTTTACTAATTAGTATTACAGCATAAGAAGAAAACTTTTGTTGCCTTTAACTAAACCCGACTTGATTCGTTCAAGTTACACTAAAAGGTTTTTTATCGGTCGATGCCCCCTTTAATCACAATTTCTGGCTCCGCCACTTCAGAAAGTAGGCTAGTAGGGAGTTTTTTATGGCATTGTATGCATGATTTGAGTATGAGAAGTAAACAAAAATTACATGTTTTTATAATTATTGGGTATTTGGTTCCAGAACCGAGAACCGGTGGAACCTAACCGAACCTACCCAACTACCAAAGAACCGAAAAATGGTTCCAGTTCATTTCTTCTTGGTTCCGGCCCGGTTATTGGTACGATCCAGTTCATTGGTTCTTTTGCTCATCCCTAATGTGAACCACCCGAATTACGTAACGCCCAACGGAACACACTCTCATTCGCCTCTTTCCCAACAATCGTGTAAACCTTATTTTCGTCTATTATGTGGTCACCCCTAATTTTGATAATCTCAAAAATATCAACTGTTGGAAATAATGATGAGGTTGGAAGTTTTCATTATCCTACATTGATGTAGAAGTGAAATTTCTATGAGTTTATGTTGTTAAACTTAATGTAAATCCAACTGAAGATTTTGAGAGAATGGTGGGGCTTCTATGTTAGTGTTTGGTTCACACTACGAGCTACATATATTATAATGTGGTACTTGTTTTTGTGTGTGAGAGGTGATAAAGGCCCAATTGATTAAAGCCCACATAGTTGACTTAGTAAGCAATAAAAACTATCTCCCATTTTCTTTGATCACGATATAAAACTACTTGTCCTCAGCTATAAAAGGGTTTTAATGGCTTGTCCTTGGTGGTTGAGAAACTCATCACCATACCCACAAAACTCATCACCAGCTATAAAAGGGTTTTAATGGCTTGTCCTTGGTAGTTGTCTCTCCATATGATTTATTGTATGGCAATGGTTGTATAACATCCAATGACATGACACATGGTTCATTTTTGCTAAACCAAGCCACTCGGTTCAAGTATAATCGGGAAAGCATTCCTTAAACATTATACGGACAATTAAGCACTAAATAAGACAAATATCAATAACAGCTTTTGAAGAGATTTTGTTCCAATCTCTACACATATAAAGCATTTTTGGGCATTTTATTCAATCCCATCTTTTAAAAGAAACAACAATCAGCCATAATAGCACATAGCGTAAACATACAATAATCATTCAGCAGAAAATATGCAAGTCTTACAACAACTCTCCCAACATAAGCAGAACAACAAATACGTAACTTATTCGACTCCCATTAGCAGAATCCACCTCACTTGGGCCACCAGTGAAGAAAGTCCTTACGCCTGTTGATCTTCTTTTGTAGCTAAAGAAGACCGTATAAGAGAGCTTCGGCTGTTGGTGGGCAACCAGGAACATAGATGTCGACTGGGACAATCCTATCACAACCCCTAACACAGATAAGAACTAATTGAAGATTTTGTAATCTTATTGAAAGGTTTTATGGATATTCAAATATATGTATGTCCGGATTCGAACTCGAGACTTCGGGATTGCACACATTACGTATGAGAATTGATGTAAATAATTAATATAAATAAAACGTTATTATTATTAATTATTAGTCACGAAATAAAACATAACGATGGTTAAATAATTAACGAGGTTTAGCTAACGGTCGTTAAATATAAACTATAAGGACTAGAGATGAAATTACAAAGTCGGGAAAGTTCTAGAATCCCCTTGGGATGCTTTGGCCGATCGGTTTGGGTTTCCAAACCCAATACCACACAAACTTGGTCACCAAGTTAAGTTACCTATAAATACAATCCCTTGTATTCATTCACAACTTAATCTTGGGTCACCAATATACCTAATTTCTCTTCTCCTCTCTCCCTCTTTGTGTGGCCGGTCGTATACCCTCACCACAAGGGTGTTCGATTTTGCTTAACTCAAAGAAACAAGTGTTTGGTTTTATTTGTGATTCAAGGAACTAGCTTTTCACATCAAATCGCTATTAGTACGTATGTTCAAGAACGAAGGACAAGCACGCTTGAGCTTGTAATCTTGGTGGTCGACTTTTGTGTGGGTCGAATTTATTAAACCCTAAAGTTAGGGTTTTGGGTTTTGTTCTTGTTCAATTACCGTTTGATTCTTGAATTGCTAAAAGGTACGCGTTTTCTTATTCGGTTAATTACTTACATATATTATTCCTATTTACTTCCGCTGCATGCTTTGATGATGTTATTTGATTTATATAATTGTTATGAGTATTAAATCCTAACACTTATGATCTAAATTTGCCCTATTGTTTAGTAGTATGTAGTCTTTCTTAGAGTGCTCGGTATGTAGGGCAAACAACACGCCATTCGGCACCCTTGGAACCAACGGCGGCGTCGTTGGTGTACCGGCCACGACGTCGTTCGTCCGTTATTCGCGATTCAGACATTCCAACCACTAAGACTATCTTTATCAACAATCTATTACAACCCAATCTTTTAATAAAATATTATTTTCTCTTTCTTCCACTTACACCACTAATACATACAACCAATCTATATTTTTGAACTATTTATCAACAACCCAACCAAAAATATTAAAAGTTAAAAAAAAAGGAAAACAAAGAAAAAACTAGCCAATAAAACAATGTTTTGTCAGATTGTGGGTTGAGGATCTGGATTGCCAAGCGACTAAGATTGCAAGCAAGATTGTATACAAAAATTAAAAAAGTATTATTTTTGTATGTATACAAAAAACAATATCCAGATCATTATTTGAATATCCTTGTATAACCGCTCTAAAATCGCCCTCAAGAATGGGCAAGAAGACGGTGTGTATCTTGACCATGTGTCCCCATTCTTTGTGTCATCGACCATAATTTAAACCGAAATGCACACATAAACCTCAATCCCCTGTAGATAATCAACAACTCTAATTAGCAAAGTTCCGTATTTCAAGCAATTTAACTCGTTTTATTCTCAGAAGCATTCAAGATTTAGAAGGGATAAGTACCACTAAACTAATCTCACGTGCCTACTTATATTTGTCTATGATTGCAACATTGTTTCATATACAGAGATCTCTTAACGCATAAACTACATATTCTCGATATAGTAATCATAAGATAAGTACTTGTAGTTCTTTCAACTCCCCACAATTTATATCACCTTAAACTTGTTATTAAGGGCTGTTTGGATAGCCTATTTTAGAAGTCATTTAGCGTCCAGAACATGTTATTAAGGGCTGTTTGGATAGCTTATTTTCAGAAGCCCTTTAGGTGTCTTGACATGTTAATAAGGGTTGTTTGGATAGCCTACTTCAGCAGTCATTTGCCGTCCAAAACATATTATTAAGGTCGGTTTGGATAACTGTCATTTGGCATCCTAAACATGTTATTAATGGTTGTTTGGATAATTTATTTTCACAGCCCTTTCGGCGTCTAGACATGTTATTAAGGGCTGTTTGGATAGTGTATTTTTAGCAGGCCTTTCGGTGTCTTGACATGTTATTAAGGGATTTTAGGATAGCCTATTTCAGCGGTCATTTGGCATCCTAAATATGTTATTAAGGGCTGTTTGGATAGCTTATTTACAACAACCATTTTGGTGTCTTGACATTTATGTCAATTGCCCTGCATAAAAATCATAATCAATTACACAACCTCACTAAACTTTAGGAGGTTTTCATTACATGTGCCTGAAGTCTCAGGGCTTTTAGGAGAGTTTACTCTTTCAATCCATCCTGAAGGAGGTCGATCGTCCAAAATTGTGTCCCCTAATTTCCCAACAAAAGCTCATGGATTTCTTGGTTATGGCAAACTAACTTCATTCACTTGAGCACCTTCCACCACAAAATTTGCAGATAGACCAACACCTTCATTCTCATGATCGACTTCAATACTTTGTATAAACAAGTAATGTTAGAAACCATAAACTATACATATATTGTCAAGCAGGAATATTCAAAAATTTAGGAGGTTTAAAGTATAACTGTGAGTAAATTCTTTTGGGCTTTTGGGTTGCAACTTACTCCATATAAATTTTCCATATTAAATGCATTAGTCATACTTTTTAAATTTTATAAATTTGCAATAAGAATTTTTTGTTACTGAAAACTTAGCTTGATCACAGATCAGTGACGGCCTTACAAACTATCAAATTACAAATGAACATGAAGTAAACTTATATGCGCAATAGGGATGAGCATGGGTCTAGAACCAGAAGCGGAACCGGTGGATTCGAGACCCAAATTTTGTGAAAAGTAGGAACCGAGAACCAAACCGAATATAGTTTTGGTTCGGTTCCGGTTCTTTGGGTCTACCCGAATAGGAACCGCTTTTGAAGGAAAAAAAAGCTTCATGCATTAATGGATTAAGCCAATAAAAATACAAAATTTAAATTTTTTGAAGCACTTGCAACCATTTACGTTTAAACCAATAACATTAACATTAACATTATTTTTACGTAATGTTCGATTATATGGTTTTGTTGGTCATATTATATAAACAATCTTCAAAAAAAATGTGTTAAACAGCGACCTGTAGTATAACTATATTATGAATCTAATATTTTGCAAAAGAACTATAACTATATATACAAAGCGATGAGACTCATCTACGTTTGAGGTTGTTTCTTTCGCTAAAAAATTGCACACGCATGATCTCAGCATAGAACCACAAAAGATAATTTAGGAAATATATAGTGACTTAGTTAGATGGCTAAATCCTCAAACACGACATCCTAAGATAATGATGAACATGTTATAAGCTAGTACATCGAATGCAAATAAAAATAAAATATTAAACTTACTTCAATTGTTTTGATAATGAAGATAGTTGTTTATGTGAGTTTTGAATGTTGAATGATCTTGGAATGTATTAAGTTTAGATTAATTATTGATTTTTGAATGTTTCAATGAATTAAATAATAGGGTTTAGAGTGCTAGGAATGATTTTTCTGAAAGTAGGCTAGTAGGGAGTTTTTTATGGCATTGTATGCATGATTTGAGTATGAGAAGTAACAAAAATTACATGTTTTTATAATTATTGGGTATTTGGTTCCAGAACCGAGAACCGGTGGAACCTAACCGAACCTACCCAACTACCCAAGAACCGAAAAATGGTTCCAGTTCATTTCTTCTTGGTTCCGGCCCGGTTATTGGTACGATCCAGTTCATTGGTTCTTTTGCTCATCCCTAATGTGAACCACCCGAATTACGTAACGCCCAATGGAACACACTCTCAGCCTCTTCCCAACAATCGTGTAAACCTTATTTTCGTCTATTATGTGGTCACCCCTAATTTTGATAATCTCAAAAATATCAACTGTTGGAAATAATGATGAGGTTGGAAGTTTTCATTATCCTACATTGATGTAGAAGTGAAATTTCTATGAGTTTATGTTGTTAAACTTAATGTAAATCCAACTGAAGATTTTGAGAGAATGGTGGGGCTTCTATGTTAGTGTTTGGTTCACACTACGAGCTACATATATTATAATGTGGTACTTGTTTTTGTGTGTGAGAGGTGATAAAGGCCCAATTGATTAAAGCCCACATAGTTGACTTAGTAAGCAATAAAAACTATCTCCCATTTTCTATGATCACGATATAAAACTACTTGTCCTCAGCTATAGAAGGGTTTTAATGGCTTGTCCTTGGTGGTTGAGAAACTCATCACGCACCCACAAAACTCATCACCAGCTATAAAAGGGTTTTAATGGCTTGTCCTTGGTAGTTGTCTCTCCATATGAT
Source organism: Chrysanthemum makinoi (assembly GCA_910596185.1). Lineage (NCBI taxonomy): Eukaryota > Viridiplantae > Streptophyta > Magnoliopsida > Asterales > Asteraceae > Chrysanthemum > Chrysanthemum makinoi. The sequence continues at coordinate 11,097,810 of OU343217.1, forward strand.
TTATTGTATGGCAATGGTTGTATAACATCCAATGACATGACACATGGTTCATTTTTGCTAAAACAAGCCACTCGGTTCAAGTATAATCGGGAAAGCATTCCTTAAACATTATACGGACAATTAAGCACTAAATAATACAAATATCAATAACAGCTTTTGAAGAGATTTTGTTCCAATCTCTACACATATAAAGCATTTTTGGGCATTTTATTCAATCCCATCTTTTAAAAGAAACAACAATCAGCCATAATAGCACATAGCGTAAACATACAATAATCATTCAGCAGAAAATATGCAAGTCTTACAACAACTCTCCCAACATAAGCAGGAACAGCAAATACAGAACTTATTCGACTCCCATTAGCAGAATGCACCTCACTTGGGCCACCAGTGAAGAAAGTCCTTACGCCTGTTGATCTTCTTTTGTAGCTGAAGAAGACCGTATAAGAGAGCTTCGGCTGTTGGTGGGCAACCAGGAACATAGATGTCGACTGGGAAAATCCTAGCACAACCCCTAACACAGTAGATAAGAACTAATTGAAGATTTCGTAATCTTATTGAAAGGTTTTATGGATATTCAAATATATGTATGTCCGGATTCGAACTCGAGACTTCGGGATTGCACACATTACGTATGAGAATTGATGTAAATAATTAATATAAATAAAACGTTATTATTATTAATTATTAGTCACGAAATAAAACATAACGATGGTTAAATAATTAACGAGGTTTAGCTAACGGTCGTTAAATATAAACTATAAGGACTAGAGATGAAATTACAAAGTCGGGAAAGTTCTAGAATCCCTTGGGATGCTTTGGCCGATCGGTTTGGGTTTCCAAACCCAATACCACACAAACTTGGTCACCAAGTTAAGTTACCTATAAATACAATCCCTTGTATTCATTCACAACTTAATCTTGGGTCACCAATATACCTAATTTCTCTCCTCCTCTCTCCCTCTTTGTGTGGCCGATCGTATACCCTCACCACAAGGGTGTTCGATTTTGCTTAACTCAAAGAAACAAGTGTTTAGTTTTATTTGTGATTCAAGGAACTAGCTTTTCACATCAAATCGCTATTAGTACGTGTGTACAAGAACGAAGGACAAGCACGCTTGAGCTTGTAATCTTGGTGGTCGACTTTTGTGTGGGTCGAATTTATTAAACCCTAAAGTTAGGGTTTTGGGTTTTGTTCTTGTTCAATTACCGTTTGATTCTTGAATTGCTAAAAGGTACGCGTTTTCTTATTCGGTTAATTACTTACATATATTATTCCTATTTACTTCCGCTGCATGCTTTGATGATGTTATTTGATTTATATAATTGTTATGAGTATTAAATCCTAACAGTGGCATCACGAGCTGTTAATATGATGTAATTAATTACCGAAACACATAAAAATTGAATCTTTATGATTATATACATGTTTTTTTATGGTTTCTAGGGTTTTGAATTTGAAACCCTAATTTTATGTAATAGGGTTGATTACCCTTTATTTATATTCATTAGGTTTTAATTTTGTAAAACTTGTAGAAACCCTAGGATTGCATGCTAATTTTATGTGGTTAATTAATGAATAATTGTTATGTGTCATGTAATATGCGTATCTTGGGTGATAATTGTTATGCGGAATCCATGGTGGAACATGCATGTTTTGCCATGGATTATTGTTTTTTGTTTATTGATTAATTGTTAAGTGATACACACATGTTCTATTTATTTAATAATTATCAAATTGGGGAAGACCTCAATTATAACTAATAAAATTCGTTATGTGCTAATTGGTATATTATTAACTTCGGCTTACGCAATCGACTTGTCGATGCATGTGGTTCATCTTCTTGCGAGATGAAAGCCCTAGTTAATGTATGCATTTATTTACGACTAGAATTGTTATTAGAGTTTATTGAAATAATTATGCATGTGGCTAATTGTTTTTTTTACATATGTTAAAATTGCTTAGTTATATGTTTATATTATTTGAGTGTGTTTAATTTTTTATTAAAATGCTTTTTTGTTTATGTATTGTTTGACATGTTAGTAAGCAAAAAGGGTTTTTTTAATAGAAAAATTAAATGGACTAAATAATGGCGAAACTGATTTGTTATCTAAGAATAATTCTTGAACTTTTAATCGATTGATGCGACTGTACTAAATGGTTAGAACGGCTCACCCACTAGAACAAACTATAAAGGGGTTAATTAAGAAGTGCGCACAGTCACACTGAAAGGATGTCTAAGGTTATGCTTTTGCGCTTACCTGGTCCTCTGCCCCCTGTGAGTTCGATTGGAGCTACCTAGTATAACCATTCAATGTACGAAGTATCTTAGTGCAAAGTTGTAAGTTTCTCAACGCATCGATTAAAACTTTGTAGAATTCAATCTTAGCAATTAAAATCTCTTGTAATTTTTTTCGAAAAATATTATGATATAAAGTTGTATGCATACTTCTTTATACATAAGTTTTGATTACACGTCAAAAATTGTACCCTTTAAATTTAAGTTTATGCCATCTAATGATATGAAACACTTGAAGTTGTAATTTAGTTATGTGAGACCTTGATCTAGATTACAATAACAAGGTGAATTATTTTGTTGTGTGAGACCTCAGCTTTATGATTTGCAGTTTCTAAATTAGACAACTTAATTAAGTTAGTTAGTGAGACCTATGACTTAAGCCATAAGATGGGATGAAACATGCTTACGTTTTGCATTAATTGTTTTGGCAAAATTGTAAATCCCATAATTTTTGGAATTGAAAACTTGTTTGTCAATTATCGTTTTTCAACGATTACCTATTCTATACTTTCACCACTAGCAGATCAACTGATGTGGTGAAACTATGATAATGAGGATCCAAAATTCAAGGAAAATTCTATGGTTAATATGAATATTGACCAAAGGGTATTTTATTTTCTTGAATGTTTACTTATCGAAAGTACTAACTTTTGAACTTTTATTTCTCTAGAAATGGCTCAAGCTGAATCTACTGCACTAGCCTCGTCGTTCAAATCTATATTTGATCGAGAGAAATTGACTGGTAGTGCGAATTTCAATTATTGGTATCGGCAACTCAGAATTGTCTTGAGGGTTGCCAAAAGACTAGATTATTTGACTATGCCTTGTCCTCAAGAACTCGCAGATGCTCTGCTGAAGCACGAGTTGCATGGCAATCTGAGTATGACAAGTATAATGAGGTCGCCTGCATTATGCTTGGGAGTATGAACTCAAGCTTGCAAAAGCAGTTTGAGAATTACTTCCCTCATCTCATGCTCGCTGAATTGCAAAGGTTGTTTGAAAAGCCTGTGACTATAGAGCTGTATGATCTGATAGATGCTCTACATAGTTGCAAGCAAGGGGACGGGAAATCTGTGAGCGCCCACTGCCTGGAAATGATGAGTTACATGGACCAGCTGGGCGTCTTAACTATGTCTACCCCAATGACATACAAATTGGCCTTATCAACAGATCCCTTAATAAGGAGTTTGATGGTTTCGTGCGCAATTATAATATGCATTGCACGGGAAGACAAATGCTGAGGTACATGCAATGCTCATTGATTACTTAAAAGGTTTGCCCAAGAAGGCCCCTACACCGCGGTTCGACCATCCGTAGGGTAGGATTTCTAAGCCTAATAAGCGGCTAGCGAACAAGAAAGGGAAAGGTAAGGGTAAAGATGATAAGGGAAAACAAGTTATGACTTATCAACAAGAAGTACCCTCCCAAAAAGTGTGAAAATCCGAAGAAGGATCAGGCTTGTAATCACTGCACCGAGGTTGGACACTGGAAGAGGAATTGTCCACTGTACCTTGATGAGTTGCACAATAAGAGGTATAAAAATACTGGCGCCGGGCCGTACTTCGTGTACTCTTTTGATGATAGAATTATTTGCTTTTCCTCATAAAATAAATTCCTGGTATATGATACTGGATGTGGTATTCACATATGTAATACACTGCAGGGACTTAGAGGAGCAAGGAAGCTTACCTATGGACAGAATACCGCACGTGGGTAATGGAGCACATGCAGTCGTTGAAGCTATAGGAACGTTTGATTTAGTTTTACCTTCGGGTTTAGTATTGTCATTAAACGATTGTCATTACGCACCTTCCATTGTTAGGGGTGTCGTTTCTGTTTCCTTGTTAAAAGATATTGGTTTCATTCATGCATTTACTGATTATGGAATTTCGGTTTCTTTAAATGGTGTTTTTTACTTTAATGTCATTCCAGTAATTGGTGTGTTTGAAATTGATTTGCATGATAATTTGATTGATAAAAATAATTATGTCTTTAGCATCAATAATAAAAGAATCAAAGGTGATTTGGATTCTTCATTTCTTTGGCACTGTAGACTTGCTCATATAGGCAAGAAACGCATGCAACAGCTGCAACACGATGGGCTTTTGCAAGACATCAATGATGAATCATTTGATAAATGCGAATCTTGCATATCCGGGAAGATGACCAAGAAACCTTTTACAAATAGTTTAGAAAGGGCTTCATCTTCTTGTGTGATACATACGACGTATGTGGACCACTAAGACATGTGTCAATAAAGGGTGCTAGCTACTTCTTAACCTTTACTGATGATTTCAGTCGTTATGGTTATGTTTATTTACTTAAACATAAACATGAAGTCTTTTAAACATTTAAGGTTTTTAAGAGTGAAGTAGAACTGCAACTAGGAAAGAAGATTAAAGCTCTTCGATCCGCTAGAGGTGGTGAATATTTAAGCCAAGAGTTTAAAGATTATCTAGCTGAGTGTGGTATCGTCCCAAGAACTCACATCTCCATAGACTCCACAACAAAATGGTGTATCTGAGAGAAGGAATCGTACATTGCTAGACATGGTGCGATCGATGTTTAATTTTAGAACTCTTCCCTTATCCTTTTGGGATTATGCTTTAGAAACTGCTGTTCGCATATTTAATATCGCCCAACTAAGAAGGTTGATAAGACTCCTTATGAAGTGTGGTAATGGAAAGCTCCCAACTTGTCTTACTTAAAGGTCTGGGGTTGTGAGGCGTTTGTTAAACGTGACTCTCTGATAAGTGCAACAAAGATCTTAAGTCAATGTGTCTTCGAGGATACCCAAAGGAAACCATGGGTTACTACTTTTACTTTCCACCTAAAAACAAAGTAATTGTTGCTAGGTATGGAGAATTCCTTGAAAGGGATCTCATATCTCATGAATTCAAGTGAGACTTTATGATCGGAAGATGATCTAGAAGATACAACACCTTCTGAAACACACTAGCCAACCTCAAGTAGAACCTGAAAGTCCGGCGTTCCACCTGAAGTTGAAGTGGTTCCCATTCGTAGATCTTCAAGAACTACGCGTGCACCTGAGCGTTTATGTCTTAATGTAGAAGCTGAGGAAAATATGTTAGGGGATCTTGGTGAACCTGCTAACTATAAAGCTGCCATGATGAGTCCTGAAAAGGAAAAATGGCGAGTTGCAATGAATGGGGAAATGCAATCCATGAAATATAACGAAGTTTGGATAGAGGTTGACTTACCTCCAAATGCTAAGGTAGTTGGAAGTAAGTGGCTCTATAAGATAAAAACTGACATGGATGGCAATGCACACACCTATAAAGCTCGTCTTGTAGCTCAAGGGTATACTCAAACCTTTAGAATAGACTACGAGGAGACGCTTCTCTGAGCGACATTAGAGCTATTAGGATTCTTATAGCCATAGCTGCATTACTATCACTATGAGATATGGCAAATGGATGTCAAAGCTGCCTTCTTAAACGGTCGCCTAGATGAGGACATCTATATGGCAGAGCACGGGGTTTGTGAATCCAAAGTTTCGGCGTGTATGCAAACTTTAAAGATCCATTTATGGGTTGAAGCAAGCATCAAGGCAATGGAACAAGAAGTTTGATGAAGAAATCAAGAAATTTGGTTTCACTCAAAATCTTGATGACCCATGTGTGTATCACAAAGCTAGTGGGAGTAATGTTATTTTCCTTGTCTTATATGTCGATGACATATTGATCATGGGAAAAGACATTCCAAGTATGCAAGATGTAAAGTCTTATCTTGGAGAGTGCTTTTCTATGAAGGACTTAGGGGAAGCAGCATTTATTCTGGGAATCAAGATCTACCGAGATAGATCAAGGCGGTTAATTGGACTGAGCCAAAGTGCTTACATTGATAAAATATTGAAGAGATTCAGTATGCAAAATTCCAAGAAGGGATATTTGCCGATGCAAGTTGAACATGGCTTAAGTAATAAACTATGCGCGTCAACACCTGAAGAGGTGGCTTACATAAAGAAAGTTCCTTATGCTTCTCGCCGAGGATCTATCATGTATGCGGTAAGATGTACAAGGCCTGATGTGGCGTTTGCATAAAATATCACCATCGGTATCAACAGAACCCGTGTGAAACACCGAAAGTTTGTTAAGAACATTCTAAAGTATCTAAGGGCTACTAAAGAAATGTTTCTAGTGTATGGAGGAAATCCAGATGCGAACTTGATGCTTCTGAGGTTTTTGGCGCGTCATTCCAAACCGATAAAGATGATACGAATTCTCAAACTGGTTATGTCTTTGTCATTAATGGAGGAGCAGTTGACTGGAAGAGCAAGAAGCAAACAACGGATGGCGTCTATTACAGGCTGAGTACATAGCGCCGAAGCCGTGATGGAAGTCGTTTGGATTAGGAAATTAATTTCAGGACTCGGAGTAATGCCCTCAATCGAATTACCTTTAAATGTGTATTGTGACAACTCTGCTGCAATAACATTTGCCAATGAGCCTGGAGTCATGAAGGGCGCCAGACATTTTCCTCGTCGATATCACTATGTTCGAGAACAAGTCGACATAGGTGAAATCAATCTACTCAAAGTTCATACAGATGATAATCCAACTGATCCCTTAACGAAGCCTTTGCCAAAAGAAAAACTTCTTGACCATGCCTGATGGGATAGGACTGCGTTTAGCTAGTAGTTTCATGCAGATCTGTGATTAGTATTTGGATAAAGGATGTTATGAACAAATATTACTTTAATGAAATAAAATAGTTGTTTATGTTTATTTTTCATTTTCTTAATATTATATCCTATATTTGCATGTTTAATCCATGAATAACTTTTGTTATTCTAAATAGTCCGTTGTCGATCAATGATGTGGGAATGTCATTGAATTAAGATAAATCTGAGTTTTGGTAGAATATACTTTTAAAGTATATTGATGAGTGGGACATACCAAATTCACATGATATTCAATGAATTGAATATAGGACTCATCCCAACTTTACATGATGATACTTTCTGGATTTTTGTCATTAAGTATATCATGAAGTGTTTATCCTCAGACTTGAGATACCAGATAACTGATATGAATGTAGTGCATTTGTGTAAGATAGTCTAACGCTATCCGTAGAATCGTAGTTATAAGGGCTATTCTCGGAAGTGTTGCAAAGTTCATGAGTTATGTTTGTAGTCAAGAGAAATTGTTCCTTTGAATTTGTTTCAAAGCATAATACTATATTTGGGCCCCTCGTAGGGTTGACAAGATGTTAGTATGGCCATACCCAAGATCTATCTGGAATACGTTCAGATGATTTGGTAATCTTGTTCAATCGAATGCAACGAAATGTAATATTAACTTATGATATGACTTGATCCATATTCATAGTTAATGTAGTATTAGTAACAAAAGGATAAGTAAAAATGATGAATCATTAAATGGTTTTTTCAGGAGACCATACTCGATTTGATCTGGGGGCATTGGCGTGTGAAAGCTAGACTAACCAATGTCATTACTAGATTTAGTAATATCCAAGTGGGAGCTGAAAGGTTTTATGGATATTTAAATATATGTATGTCCGGATTCGAACTCGAGACTTCAGGATTGCATACATTACGTATGAGAATTGATGTAAATAATTAATATAAATAAAACGTTATTATTATTAATTATTAGTCACGAATAAAACGTAACGATAGTTAAATAATTAACGAGGTTTAGCTAACGGTCGTTAAATATAAACTATAAGGACTAGAGATGAAATTACAAAGTCGGAAAGTTCTAGAATCCCTTGGGATGTTTGGCCGATCGGTTTGGGTTTCCAAACTCAATACCACACAAACTTGGTCACCAAGTTAAGTTACCTATAAATACAATCCCTTGTATTCATTCACAAGTTAATCTTGGATCACCAATATACCTAATTTCTCTTCTCCTCTCTCCCTCTTTGTGTGGCCGGTCGTATACCCTCACCACAAGGGTGTTCGATTTTGCTTAACTCAAAGAAACAAGTGTTTGGTTTTCACATCAAATCGCTATTAGTACGTGTGTTCAAGAACGAAGGACAAGCACGCTTGAGCTTGTAATCTTGGTGGTCGACTTTTGTGTGGGTCGAATTTATTAAACCCTAAAGTTAGGGTTTTGGGTTTTGTTCTTGTTCAATTACCGTTTGATTATTGAATTGCTAAAAGGTACGCGTTTTCTTATTCGGTTAATTACTTACATATATTATTCCTATTTACTTCCGCTGCATGCTTTGATGATGTTATTTGATTTATATAATTGTTATGAGTATTAAATCCTAACACTTATGATCTAAATTTGCCCTATTGTTTAGTAGTATGTAGTCTTTCTTAGAGTGCTCGGTATGTAGGGCAAACAACACGCCATTCGGCACCCTTGGAACCAACGGCGGCGCCGTTGGTGTACCGGCCACGGCGTCGTTCGTCCGTTATTCGCGATTCAGACATTCCAACCACTAAGACTATCTTTATCAACAATCTATTACAACCCAATCTTTTAATAAAATATTATTTTCTCTTTCTTCCACTTACACCACTAATACATACAACCAATCTATATTTTTGAACCATTTATCAACAACCCAACCAAAAATATTAAAAGTTAAAAAAAAAGGAAAACAATAAAAACTAGCCAATAAAACAATGTTTTGTCAGATTGTGGGTTGAGGATCCGGATTGCCGCGACTAAGATTGCAAGCAAGATTGTATACAAAAATTAAAAAAGTATTATTTTTGTATGTATACAAAAACAATATCCGATCATTATTTGAATATCCTTGTATAACCGCTCTAAAATCGCCCTCAAGAATGGGCAAGAAGACGGTGTGTATCTTGACCATGTGTCCCCATTCTTTGTGTCATCGACCATAATTTAAACCGAAATGCACACATAAACCTCAATCCCCTGTAGATAATCAACAACTCTAATTAGCAAAGTTCCGTATTTCAAGCAATTTAACTCGTTTTATTCTCAGAAGCATTCAAGATTTAGAAGGGATAAGTACCACTAAACTAATCTCACGTGCCTACTTATATTTGTCTATGATTGCAACATTGTTTCATATACAGAGATCTCTTAACTCATAAACTACATATTCTCCATATAGTAATCATAAGAGAAGTACTTGTAGTTCTTTCAACTCCCCACGATTTATATAACCTTAAACTTGTTATTAAGGGTTGTTTGGATAGCCTATTTTAGAAGTCATTTAGCGTCCAGAACATGTTATTAAGGGCTGTTTGGATAGCTTATTTTCAGAAGCCCTTTAGGTGTCTTGACATGTTAATAAGGGTTGTTTGGATAGCCTACTTCAGCAGTCATTTGGCGTCCAAAACATATTATTAAGGTCGGTTTGGATAACTGTCATTTGGCATCCTAAACATGTTATTAATGGTTGTTTGGATAATTTATTTTCACAGCCCTTTCGGCGTCTAGACATGTTATTAAGGGCTGTTTGGATAGTGTATTTTCAGCAGGCCTTTCGGTGTCTTGATATGTTATTAAGGGATTTTAGGATAGCCTATTTCAGCGGTCATTTGGCATCCTAAATATGTTATTAAGGGCTGTTTGGATAGCTTATTTACAACAACCATTTTGGTGTCTTGACATTTATGTCAATTGCCCTGCATAAAAATCATAATCAATTACACAACCTCACTAAACTTTAGGAGGTTTTCATATACATGTGCCTGAAGTCTCAGGACTTTTAGGAGAGTTTACTCTTTCAATCCATCCTGAAGGAGGTCGATCGTCCAAAATTGTGTCCCCTAATTTCCCAACAAAAGCTCATGGATTTCTTGGTTATGGCAAACTAACTTCATTCACTTGAGCACCTTCCACCACAAAATTTGCAGATAGGCCAACACCTTCATTCTCATGATCGACTCCAATACTTTGTATAAACAAGTAATGTTAGAAACCATAAACTATACATATATTGTCAAGCAGGAATATTCAAAAATTTAGGAGGTTTAAAGTATAACTGTGAGTAAATTCTTTTGGGCTTTTGGGTTGCAACTTACTCCATATAAATTTTCAATATTAAATGCATTAGTCATACTTTTTAAATTTTATAAATTTGCAATAAGAATTTTTGTTACTTCGAAAACTTAGCTTGATCACAGATCGGACGGCCTTACAAACTATCAAATTACAAATGAACATGAAGTAAACTTATATGCTAATAGGGATGAGCATGGGTCTAGAACCGGAAGCGGAACCGTGAATTCGAGACCCAAATTTTAGTGAAAGTAGGAACCGAGAACCAAACCGAATATAGTTTTTGGTTCCGGTTCCGGTTCTTTGGGTCTACCCGAATAGGAACCGCTTTTGAAGGAAAAAAAAAAGCTTCATGCATTAATGGATTAAGCCAATAAAAAATACAAAAATTTGAATTTTTTGAAGCACTTGCAACCATTTACGTTTAAACCAATAACATTAACATTAACATTATTTTTCCGTAATGTTCGATTATATGGTTTTGTTGGTCATATTATATAAACAATCTTCAAAAAAATGTGTTAAACAAAGGACACTGTAGTATAACTATATTATGAATCTAATATTTTGCAAAAGAACTATAACTATATATACAAAGCGATGAGACTCATCTACGTTTGAGGTTGTTTCTTTCGCTAAAAATTGCACACGATGATCTCATCATAGAACCACAAAAGATAATTTAGGAAATATATCGTGACTTAGTTAGATGGCTAAATCCTCAAACACGACATCATAAGATAATGATGAACATGTTATAAGCTAGTACATCGAATGCAAATAAAAATAAAATATTAAACTTACTTCAATTGTTTTGATAATAGACGAGTACGCTTCTTTAGCGTGGCGGAATGTCTAGTTTTCTGTAAAGTTCCGATGACCCATAAGTTTCTTTCAACAAACTGTATTTGTAGCATTAGATAATCGTTTTCGAATAACTACAATTCTGATGCGTGGTTGCATAGCAACATAAATATATAGGTTTTTAAAAAATTATGTGGAGTCGATCTAAGTGTGTGAGTATATTTTCTAATAGGATTGTTTTTAGTTATTAAGATTTTTAGTAATAATAGATTCAAGCATTACAAAAGGCAACGGTATTATGTAGTTGGCAATATTATATTGTAGTTTAGAGGTATAGCCAACATGTGTGACCGCTTTTTCTTGTTTTGTTAGTAATTTAGGCAGTGATAACTATTTTTTTTACATGTGTAACGTTTATCATTTGTTGTGTGGCTTTTAAAATTGTAACTTTGCAAATTGGATATCACCATATAAGATTATTTTGTACTATCAATTTGTATAGATATTTATGCATTGTTCAAAGCTATTTGTTTGAGGTACAAATAATTATCGTTAAAGATAACAATACTATTTATTTTTTGTGATTTTAATAAACTTACATAACATTATTGATACACCGGACAAAGGGCTATACAATATATATTAACTTTTAAATGACGATTCATATATGCTAGTCCCTTAAATGGTGCAAGAGCAACATTTTTAAAATAACATTATACAAATGACAAATTACATGTGTCAAAGCAAAATAAACCATAAACTACAATTACTTGGTCTCTCCTTTCAAAAAGATTGTCACGGGTTCCACAACTACTTCATCATTTCTCATATAATTTTGTCAAATTTGAAACCCGATTTCACCGGATGGTTCAACTGGTTGAACCGTTCCGATAAAAAAACAGGTCGATTTAAACCGAGTCAAACCGATAGGTTGGTCGAAAATGTCAAATTAAACCGGTCACGCGGGTTTGAAGCGCATGCGGAACGTCAACCCGGTATCGGTTTCAACAGGTCAACCGGTATCGGTTTCAACGGGTCAACCCGGTATCGGTTTCAATTGGTTGTTTTTAATTTGGTAGATGTGCTTTTAATTGGGTGTACAATGTGAATAAATTATTGTACTTTTAAGTAATGAGGTGTTTTAATAAGAGTATTAATTATATTATTTATTTCTCTCTCCATTGACCATGTTTTCAACATTCAACTTTCAACATTTTTCACTTTTTCCACTTTGACCATTTTTCCATTTTATATAGTATAGATGATGATAGTTGTTTATGTGAGTTTTGAATGTTGAATGATCTTGGAATGTATTTGGGTTGCAACTGTGAGTAAATTCTTTTGGGCTTTTGGGTTGCAACTTACTCCATATAAATTTTCAATATTAAATGCATTAGTCATACTTTTTAAATTTTATAAATTTGCAATAAGAATTTTTTTGTTACTTCTTAAAACTTAGCTTGATCACGCGGATCATGACGGCCTTACAAACTATCAAATTACAAATGAACATGAAGTAAACTTATATGCATAATAGATGAGCATGGGTCTAGAAACCGAACCGGTGGATTCGAGACCCAAATTTTGTGAAAAGTATGAACCGAGAACCAAACCGAATATAGTTTTGGTTCCGGTTCGGTTCCGTTCTTTGGGTCTACCCGAATAGGAACCGCTTTTGAAGGAAAAAAAAAAAGCTTCATGCATTAATGGATTAAGCCAATAAAAAATACAAAAATTTGAATTTTTTGAAGCACTTGCAACCATTTAAGTTTAAACCAATAACATTAACATTAACATTATTTTTCCGTAATGTTCGATTATATGGTTTTGTTGGTCATATTATATAAACAATCTTCAAAAAATGTGTTAAACAAAGGACTGTAGTATAACTATATTATGAATCTAATATTTTGCAAAAGAACTATAACTATATATACATTGCGATGAGACTCATCTACGTTTGAGGTTGTTTCTTTCGCTAAAAAATTGCACACGCATGATCTCATCATAGAACCACAAAAGATAATTTAGGAAATATAAAGTGACTTAGTTAGATGGCTAAATCCACAAACGAAAAATTCTAAGATAATGATGAACATGTTATAAGCTAGTACATCTAATGCAAATAAAAATAAAATATTAAACTTACTTCAATTGTTTTGATAATGATGTTAGTTGTTTATGTGAGTTTTGAATGTTGAATGATCTTGGAATGTATTAAGTTTAGATTAATTATTGATTTTTGAATGTTTCAATGAATTAAAGAATAGGGTTTAGAGTGCTAGGCTTGATTTTTCTGAAAGTAGGCTATTTTGGTTTTTTTATTGCATTGGTATGTATGATTTGAGCATAAGAAGTAAAAAAACAAATTACATGTTTTTATAATTATTGGGTATTTGCTTTCGGAACCGAGAACCGGTGGAACCTAACCGAACCTACCCAACTACCCAAGAACCGAAAAATGGTTCCAGTTCATTTCTTCTTGGTTCCGGCCCGGTTATTGGTACGATCCAGTTCATTGGTTCTTTTGCTCATCCCTAATGTGAACCACCGAATTACGTGGCCAAACCAACACCCTCTCATTAGCCTCTTTCCCAACAATCGTGTAAACCTTATTTTCGTCTATTATGTGGTCACCCCTAATTTTGATAATCTCAAAAATATCAACTGTTGGAAATAATGATGAGGTTGGAAGTTTTCATTATCCTACATTGATGTAGAAGTGAAATTTCTATGAGTTTATGTTGTTAAACTTAATGTAAATCCAACTGAAGATTTTGAGAGAATGGTGGGGCTTCTATGTTAGTGTTTGGTTCACACTACGAGCTACATATATTATAATGTGGTACTTGTTTTTGTGTGTGAGAGGTGATAAAGGCCCAATTGATTAAAGCCCACATAGTTGACTTAGTAAGCAATAAAAACTATCTCCCATTTTCTTTTATCACGATATAAAACTACTTGTCCTCAGCTATAAAAGGGTTTTAATGGCTTGTCCTTGGTGGTTGAGAAACTCATCACTGCACCCACAAAACATTCACATAAAACACAATGAAGTCCCTCTTTTACCCAATGGTGATTGGCTATTCTCTTATATATTTAGTACAAAAAGTGTGACGGGTTATAATGAGTGTTTATGATGCTTGTTGGCTGGGCTAACAAGTTGTTGATGGGCTAACCTTATACTAATCCAAGTAGTTGATTGAATCCCTGCACAAGTAGAAGTAAACCGTTAGCCTTACCGTGGGGACGGAACCCACGATTAGACCCCGGTGTGAGAGTAAGTACGCATTCTTGTCAGAGATAATAAGAGTGTGTGTGTTATTATGAGAGAGAAAGTTGTACCTTGTGTGGGATTAGAACCCCTTTTATAGGCGAGGCTTACCGCTAGGGTTTCCTAACTACTCGCATATAATAGTTAGTGGCCAGAGTGGGGCCCTTGTCGGGCAAGGTTCCGTGGTAATCGCGGATGCGGACACAGGATGCCTTCCGCGGCCATAGGTTTTGTCCGCTAAGCATCCTGCGTGTGTCTTTGAGTCTGGACCATAGCCAATTTCGTTATTGGGCTTATTATTCATCCAGTACTCATAGTTGTTTCGTTGTTGGGCCTGGGCCCAACATGTGTATAGCACGAGTTAGGCCCAATAGGCCCGCTATAATGCATATACGTCATCAATATGTTTTCTCGTCCACCACCACGGCATTACGCTGCTTTGGATCGCTACCAATATGCAACGCTAGTGTCTGCATCAAATCCTGGAGGTTTTACAATGGATATTTGTTAGATATGCACTTTAAAATCAAAACTGATCACTTTAGTCTGAAATATTAGCTAAATCAAAGATTGACAACTCCTTTTCAGATGAAATGGTAGCCTAAATTGTTGGGGTATGACTATAAGATTACCTATAAGAAGGGGTGTGAAAATAGTGTTGCTGGTGCATTGTCAAGGGTTGATAATCAAGCTGAATTGGCTAGTCTTATGGCTAGAACTATTTCAAGTGATTTGTTGGTCAAGATTAAGAAAAGTTGGGATGCATATTCACAAGTTACAAAACCGTGGCAATAACTTTGGGAAGTATACTTGTGCAAATAAACAACTGAGAAGGAAAAGCAAGTTAATGGTATGCAATGATGCAAAGTTGAGAAAGCAATTGTTTGGCCATTTTCATTCTGAACCAATTGGTGGACATTCACCGCGTGCAAGTAACCTTGAAGAAGTTGTGTGCAGTGGTGTATTGGAAGAAAATGCGAAGAGTAGTTAAGCAATGGGTGGGGATTCGATGTGTGTCGTACACAAAACTAGATTTGAATGCTTATCCTGGTTTATTGCAGCCTTTCCCATTCCACAAAGAGTTTGGACTGATGTATCTATGGATTTTGTTGAAGGACTGCCAAGTTCTCAACGAAAGACGATGGTGTTTGTGTTGGTGGATAGACTCAGTAAGTATGCTCACTTTATGGCTTTAAAGCATTCTTTCACTGGTACTCAAGTTGATCAAGTCTTTTAGGATAATGTGTACAATTGGCATGATCTACCGTAAAACCATTGTCAGGTGATAGGGATAAGGTATTTTTGAGTCAGTTTTGGCAAGCCTTATTCAAGATGTTGAAGATCAAATTACATATGTCCACTTATAGGTGCAAGTTTAAACCGGTTTTCAAAAAAACCGGACGACAAAACCGGAACCGGTTTTCAACAAAACCGGTTTTTACAAAACCGAAACCGGTTTTAGTAAACCGAACCGGTTGTACCGGTTTTAAGTTTTTCCAGCCGACCGGTTTTTACCGGTTCTAAAACTGGGTAAAACCGGTTTTTTGAAAAAACCGGTTAAAACCGATTTTTTTTTTTTTTGTCGAAAACCCCTAAAAACCGGTTTAAACCGGTTAAACCGGTTTTAAAAACCGGTCAACGTTAAGTCAAACTAGCCGTTGGATTTGAATACGGCTAAAACCGGTTTAAACCGGTTAAACCGTTTTAAAACCGGTCAACGTAAAGTCAAACTATCCGTTGGATTTGAATACCGGCGAAACCGGCGAAAACCGTCAAACCGGTCAAAACCGTTTTAAAACGGTTTTAACCGTTTTAACCGGTTTGCAGGTTTCAGCCGGTTTTAAAACCTGGAAAAAGGCTACCGTAGCACGTAGACGTTATGGCATGTTTGTTACCGTTTTTGTTGTCTTTTTTTGATTTTTGAGTACTTTGAAGCTAGAACTTGTAGTATAAATATGTGTTTTGGGTTGAGGCTTAAAACACATCAAATCTCTTTAATCTCTATTATCTCTAATTTCTTTATAATGGAAAACACACAATCACAACAAGCTTCCACTAATCCTCCCTCCGTTGGGTCTTCCTTGTCACGAAAACATTACACACAAGATGATGTTCTTCATGTTAAACCAACCGCATCTAAATCCGGAGGTTTTTAATCATATGGATTTGTGTGTTATGAAGGATGGGACGGAAAAGGCGTGTTGCAAAAAATGTTTGAGCTTTTATGCTTCCGGGGCTAACACTACACTAAAGGGTCATATAGCCAAATGTTCCGCGGTACCTCAAAATGCCGACGGTACTATTGGTGAGGATGGTCAAATTTGTGTATATGATAATGATGCGCTTCAAAGAGATTTTGCGGGGTGGGTCATTCAATATACTTATCCATTCAACCTCTTCGACAACGCCAAGCTTACGGCCATCATCAAAAAGAGGCTACACGGGCGGTATAAACAAGTAAGTCGTACTAAACTTAGAAGTGATGCTTTTAAATTATGGGAAACGGCTAAAAATGATATTATTAATGGTTTTCATGATTATAAATATGGTGTTTCTATAACTACGGATGTTTGGACCGCACCACATGGTTCGGCAAATTCTTATCTCGCCGTTACGGCTCATTGGTTTAATCCCGAATCTTGGTTATTAATGAAACGGACAATTGCTTTTAAACTATTTGGTTATCCACATACGGGATCTAATTTAAGAAAAATTTTACATGACACTTTAATTGAATATAATTTAGATGATAAAGTTTTTACGATTTCACTAGATAATGCATCTAATAATACTAGAGCTATGGAATTGTTAAAATTACGTATAAAACCCATTTTAGATGGTGCTTTTTTCATTCCCGTTGTGTTGCTCATGTTATAAATTTATCCGTTCAAGCGGCATTAAAAATATGTGAGAGATTACGTTTGGTATTTAGGGGTATGTTAACAAATATATATCGCTCGAGTAATGAACGACAAATGAACTATAAACGTTGTAAAACAATGTGGTGAACCATGGCTAGGACCGAAATTAGATACACCTACTAGGTGGAATTCTACTTGCATTATGTTTGAAAATATATTACGACAACGTTCTACTTTAGATGCTTTTAATGAATTACTTGTTGATAAAAACCGTTCTACTTCGATAGATGAGCAAGATTGGGATCGACTAAATGATTTAACTATTTTTTACAAGTTTTTAAAGAGGCAACAACTATAGTATCGGGTGTTTATTACCCAACTAGCCCATTAGTTTTAAATCAAGTTTATGCTATGACGGAAAAATTAGACGAATTAAAAGACTCACCTACTCAAATGTTTAGAAAAATGGTTAAAGTTATAAAAAAGAGATTTATAAAATATTTTGCTAGTTTACCTTTGGTTTATACTTGTTCACAAGCGACTTAATCCATGTTTAAATGTTGGAGGCGTAGAATTTTTAATAAGAAGAATAATGGAAAATTTAGAATTATCTTTTGGGTTGGACGGTGAAGATCCCAACTATATAGAATCTCAAGTTTTTAAATTTAATGATTATTTTAAAAAATTGTTTGAAATTTATGCAACAAAATATGGTCAACAACCAAACCCAATTCTCGACCCAATGCGGGCCGGTTCGTCCCGAATGACAAGGGACATTAACATAAACCTTTATAATACTTTACGTGAAGACGCTACAAAGCGTCAACGATCATCGGCCCCGACAAGCGAGTTGGGACAATATATGGCTACAAACTTTTTAACAACTTTAAGTCCCGATGAGTTTGCAAACTTTGACATTTTGGCTTGGTGGAAAGAAAGGGAAATCCAATTTCCAATTTTAGCCGCTATGGCTCGTGACTTATTAGCGTCCAAGCTTCGGCGTAGCTTCCGAATCGGCCTTTTCTCATAGTGGTCGAATTACATCGGATAGAAGGACAAAACTTAGCCCCGAATCCGTGGAAGTATGTGTATGTTTGAAAGATTATATGGACGGAGTAGATAGGGTACAACATCAAACATCGTTGGAAGGTTCGATTGAAGAAGTTGAAGAAACTATAGCACAAGAAGAAGATGACATGGGGATATCACCTCCGACTACCGAATTAGATGAAGGTGAATTTGAACCATTTGATGTTGAAGAGTTAGATGTAGAAGAATTTTTGGATGATTTAATTTCTTGAGTATACACGGGTGATGGCAATGCCGAAGCTCGATATACTTGAGTATACTAATATGTTTTGGGGTGATGGCCATGCCGAAGCTCGAAATGTATTAGTATTTATTTATTTTTAGTTCTATAATTGTATTGTTTAAATAAAAGTTATGATTGTATTCAAAATGTATTAGTATTTTATAGTTTTAGTTGTATGATTGTATTGTTTAAATAAAAGTTATGATTGTATTCGAAATGTATTAAATGTTTTAAATTCGAAAAACCGAACCGGTAAAATACCGATAAAAAACGGATCCGAACATTTAAAACCGAAAAACCGAACCGGTAAAAACCGATAAAACCGATTCGAAAATTTGAAACCGAAAAACCGATTCAACATTTAAAACCGAAAAAACCGATTCCGAAAACCGAAAAACCGAAATGATTTTGGCAAAACCGGTTTTTTAAAAACCGGTTTTCCAAAAACCGAAAACCGGTAAAAACCGGTTTTTGTGGTGGACAAGTGTCTAGAGTGTTTTTTGATGTGCATGACTGGTGAAAGACCCAAGGAGTGGACTCAGTGGTTGGCCTTAGCTGAATATTGGTATAATACCAATTTCTATACTTTTATCAACACCACACCATTTGAGATTGTGTACAGCCAAACACCCCTATCTATATGCCTTACTTAATTAGCTGGTGAAAGTATGGTTGAAGCTGTGGATAGAACATTAACTGCAAGAGAACAAGTTTGCCATGCTTGAGTTTCATTTGAAGAGGGCACAAGATAGAATGAAGAATTATGCAGATAAGCATAGGACTGATAGGAGCTTTGATGTGGGGGTTTGGGTCTACTTGAAGTTGCAGCCCTATAGGCAAGTGTCTGTGAGACAGAACCCATGCGATAAGCTTTCAGCAAAATACTATGGACCTTTTCTTATTGTGGCTAAAGTGGGCTCAGTGGCATACAAACTACAATTGCCTGATGACAGTTTAATACATCTAGTTTTCCATGTCTCTCAATTGAAGTTGTGTAGAGGTCCAGTGCGAAAATGGGAGTATTGCCTATTGGAAAGGATGGATTGTTAGACATGCACCCAGTGGCTATATTGGACAGAAAATTAGGAAAACTGAACAACAAAGCTGCAGTCTACATTTTAGTCCAGTTGTCAAATGGTGATGCAGAAGGAGCTACTTGGGAATTGTATGATGATGTGATGCAGAGGTTCCCTGAATTTGCTGAAAGGTGGAGAAACAAGATCAGTTGTGATAAGTCATCACAATTGTTTAAGGAGGATGGATTGACACGTGTTCAAATTAGATGTTGCAACGTGTCACTATAACTGACTTTTAAATATAACAGATTTTGAGAGAAGATGATTTTAAAACTGAATTTATTTCCATTCTTCTTTTTCTTTTTTCTAACTTGGAAACAAAAAATCAAAGACCATTTTTTGATCCTCTCCTCTTCTTTTATCTCTTTTTACTCTATTTACTTCTCTTATTTCCTTTTTACACTCGAAAACAAAGCGTAAAACTCAAAAGTGGTGATTTTCAAAAAGTTACTTTTTAGCCTTTGAGGCATCACCGTATATATGAGTTCTTTGAACAATGCTTAAAAAGATTTACAGCGTCATACTCAAGTTAATTAGCCCACTGATAATAACTTAGCCCACGCAAAAGAGTAACTTGCTAATAAGCTCAGGTACTGCTTGATAACCCAATTCTCACTTCTGTGTTATTGGCCTTACATATATAGATTTTGGAAGTTGAGTTAATTTGTATAATCGCAAATGTGACTTTAGACGGGTCGTTGCTTTGTTTTCCAATTTTATGGATTAACTAAAGTATTTATCTCTTAAGTATTGTAATGATTATCACTAAAATGCAATAGCTCTCGTGTTTAATTCCTACTATGTGTGAATAGCTTTGAGGTGGACACATTTTTGTGTGTTAAGAAAAGTGAGAGTTATGTTCAGATTCAGATTTTCATGTGCCCCTGGTGTCATGTCAAACTATAAGAAAGATAAACAAGGTCATGGGACTCCCTTTAAGGACACTCCGATTTTGCATGATAATCAAGGTCATGGGACTCCCTTTAAGGACATTGACCTGAAGTCATGCAACTTTGGATATCCTAAAGAAGATGGGGAGCCTGAGGTGGTGATTTCAAACGTGGAATTCAGTTTCCCAGTTAGACGTTAGGATGGTAAGTGCCGAAACAATGCCTGCTTTTGATTGACCTTAAGTTTGTGTTATGAAACGGTTTTGCAATTGAATTGATTCATTAGGGATATAATTTGTTGTGTTATGTTTTGATATGCAGGGTTGCTAAGGGTTAGTTCTGATGGGCGCTCCTAGAGACGAATGGTTTTTGCAGAGTGTTATACTAAAACTAATTAAAACTAAGAAAACAATTACTAAAACCCTTATGGCCTTTGATTTCTTTTTCAACATCGACTTTCACGATATTGCTAATGACAGCATTCATCGCGATGTTTTTCTTAGTTTTAGAGTTGTTTGCAGATTGCATGTTAGTTAAGTTTTTTATGGTGGATGGTGAAGATTGTAATAAAATAATAAAAAATTGTTGACCAACCAAATTTATTACCCAAGCAACCAACCAAATTTATTACCCACGCATTTATGGTCCAAATGAGTTAAGGTAATTTTAATTTTACATGATCTGGTTTGTACCCTTATCAACATCATTTTTTTTAGATAATAATTAAAGTGAGGAGAAATTCAAACCGAAAAAGGTAAATGATAATTATAATGTTTAAACTTGTGTATTCTAAACCGATTACAAGCCACATATTTTTTAGTGTTTGGTACATCATAACGAGAGAGTGAACGGAAAAGTTCATTAGACGGAATTAAAAAACATGTTTATTTAATATTATGGAATGTAATAACTCATTACATAAAAAATCATAATTTTCATTTATTGTGAGGCCCCATGTTTTTTTCTTTACTACTTGGAATGAATCAAAATTACATAAATCGCCGTTGTGGTTTGTCGGGTTTCATATCTTTCATTCATATGCTTTTTTTTAAGCGGGTCATGTCATTATGATTTTGATCATTGGTTTAGTCCCTTGACCTCGAATCATTAGTTTAACTGTAAGTACAAAGGCTATTTTAGTCATTTACATATATATATATATATATATATATATATATATATATATATATATATATATATAATTTTTTTATATAAAATGAAAAATTAAAAGACCCACCCACCCACGTAAACTCACCTACATCTCTACCACTCATCAATCATCATTAAAAGACCCACCCACCCCGCCACCCGCCACCACCACCATCTCCACCCCCACCACCATCACCCACCCACCGCCAGTCCCCAATGCGTTGGTGGGTGGTGGTGGCTGTGAGTGATGGTGGTAGTGGGTGGCGACGGTGGTGGTGGTCAGTGGCGGTAGGTGGCGGTGGTGGCTGTGATTGGTGGTGGATGGGGTTATGGTAGTGGTAGTGGGTGGCGGTGGTGGGGTGGCTATGGTGGTGTGGTCAGTGGCAGTGGGTGGAGGCGGTGGCTGTGAGTGGAGGTGGATGGGGTTGTGGTGGCGATGGTGGTGTGGTCAGTGGCGGTGGTAGGGTGGTGATGATGGTGGATGGGTGGTGGTAGTGGGTGGCGGTGGTGGGGTGGCGATGGTGGTGGTGGTGGCGGTGGGTGGCGATGGTGGTTCTGAGTGATGGTGGATGGGGTTATGGTAGTGGGTGACGGTGGTGGCTATGAGTCGTGGTGGATGGGGGTGGTGGTAGTGGGTGACGATGGTGGGGTGGAGATGGTGGTGGTGGCGGGTGGCGGTGGTAGTGGGTCGCGATGGGTGGCGATGGTTAAAAAAAATGGGACTAAAATTCTAAAACTTTGTACAACACAGGGATCATTTATGTAAGAAAACTGAAAATAATATAGAAAAGAGTAAATTGCAAAAATCGTGCTTAAAGTTTGGCAAAATTACAAGTTTCGTCCCAAACATTTAGAAAGGGCATTTTAGTCATTTGTTATTTGTCAGGGACGATTTTTGCCTCAAAAGTTTCGCACAGGGACGATCCTTGCACTTTCTAAACGTTTGGGACGAAACTTGCAATTTGACCAAATTTAAAGTACGAGTTTTGCAATTTACTCTAAATTTTGATATGTGTATTTAACATGTATTCATTGAAATGACATAGTTAACCTTTTTGACTTTATTATAAAATACATAATTGTTCATTGGCCCCATCCTTTTGACTAAAAAGTATTTTTGTCACCAAATTAAATATTACTAGTAATAATATCAATTTAGGCCCACCGAAATATAAACTCATTGCTCATCAGCAAAAATTAAAATCTCTCGTATTTTTGGGCTCCACCACATTTATAACTCATTTTCTTTTACATACCAAACACAATTTAGAATGCATTTTAAATTCAAATCCATCAAAACCCAATATTACCCAACCAAACAACACCCTAATGTTTATTAAACTATAAAACTATGAAGAAGAAAAAACATAGTTGCTCCTTTAGAAAAAGTTTTGAGGGGTGATACTACATGATCCGACTTCACTCAATAGTAACCGAATTCTACTTAAAAAAGGTCATTCATTTCAATCAACAATGACAACATTATCATCTTGTTCAAAATGAACATTAGAGAATCCCACCCCTATAAATTAACCCCGTAGTATATTTTCAAGAGAATAATTTTAACTGAGCAAATTCGATGGGTGAAGACATATGTTCCTATTTAACCAAGTAAAACAACCTCATGACTTAGGTTATGTTTGGCGAAACGATTATGAGGGCTTATAAGGGCTTGAGTTTTTAAAATAAGTCGGCTTATAAGATAAGTCTCGTTTGTCACACAGAGAAGCCTCCATAAATCCAAACCTATAGAAAGTAGTTTACAGGGGCTTATGGCTAGTAAAATTATTTAAATACCCTTAGAAATATAATGAATTATCACGTAAAAGATAAAAATATATGTGAATTTAATTTGATGTATTTTTATGTGATTTTACATTAGTAACCTTCAGCTCCAACTAATTCGTCAAATAGCTTTATAAAAATATAAACTTCTCGGATGAAATTCTTTTTCGGTTAATTATATTAAAATGTATCTTACATGTCTGAATTCCAGTTCTGTATAACAATCTTTTTTTTTTTCAAATTGAGGTACTAAACTTGCCATTTTCGTCACTTTGATGTATTTTTTTTACCTTCCCAACCGTTTGCAGGTTACCATACACAAAAATAAAAAAATGTGACAAGTTAGCTACATTTATAAATGATTATCCGTAAAAACCTTTTTGGCCAAATCAAGATTAGGCGGGTTATTTGGCTAAAAATCAATAAAATTAAATTTAAAAAATATATATATATAAATTAGGAAATTCGGGTCAACCCGAAAACCGAACTGTATTCAAATTCGGTTTTTGGTTTGGTGAAATCCAACTAAATTCAGTTCGGTTCGGCGTTCGTGTATGTTCATTTGTTTGGCTAAACTACTATCGCTTGTGTTCGTCCAGTTCGTAAACGAACTAACATGATCAAACCTTCGTTCGTGTTCTTCCGGTTCGTTACCCTAAGGGTTCGGAGTTGGTGTAAACGGAGTGTTTACAGGTTTACCATTGATGAAAGCTTGAGGTTTAAGGGTTGGGGTTTGAATGGTAAGGTTTTACATTAGTTTTAGTTTGCCCTAATAGGAGGGGGGAACAATCTTTTACTCAAACTATTAAAAAAAGGATAATTATTTGTAAATGTATCTTACTTGCCAAATTTTCAAGCTTTCTGTAATGAATTAATTTTTTTTCCAGATTTATGTACAGTAACTTGTACACGTCGGCACAACCGGATGTCAAGGTAAAAAATACATCAAGTTAACGAAAATAGCAAGTTTAGGACATTGATTTGCACAAAAAAAAATTTTTAAAGGTTAAAGACCTAAAAATTAAGACAAGTAAGATAAATTTTAATATAATTATCTCAATTATTTTTAGCAAAGTTATTAGTAGCAGTTAGTATGTTTTCAAGGGGGATTTTTAAGTGAGTAAAGTCGTTATGATTGACTGAAGACATGACTGAACAAAAAAGGGTGTGTGTATTGTTACAAAAGATAAGTGAAGGAGTATTTGGGTGATACATAAAAATATGACTAAAATACACCGTTGGTCCCTAAACTTGTCACTGCGCATCGTAATGGGACAAACCTTGCATTTATCATCGTGGGGAGTCCAAAACTTGTGTTTTTAATGCCAAACTAGTCCCTTGACCAAATTTCTGTTATTCAACGTCTGCTAATTTCCCCATGTGCCTTGCACATGAGGGTAAAATGGTCATTTCAATGTTTTGGTTAATTACACTTCATCTTCATCTTCCTAATGTTTAAACCCAGATTCCGGCGACCTTAAACCCAGATTCTGGCGACATTGTTTTGGATTTCCATACTCGATCGTCTCAGTGATCGGTGGAGGTAAACGAGAAATCGTTCTTTACGCATATACATTTGGTGCAGATCTAGCTGTTTTCTTCTTGGTTGCTATCTTCTACCGATCGGTTATCAAAAACAAAAGTGAATTACTTGATGTTTATCAGCTTGAAGATCAGTTCCCAAAGGTGTTCGTTTTCATTTTGATGGCTATCTTCTTGCTGGATCGGATTATATATTTGTGCTCATTCGCCACCGGGAAAGTGATCTTTTACATTTTTAACCTTATTCTTTTCACGTATTCTGTTACGAATTATGCTTGGAGTACAAAATCGTCTCAGCAAAATGCAGCGAGTTTTGCTCTCCGCGCGATATATCTAATGAAATCGGTTTCACTTGCACTTCAAGCGATGCAAATACGATCAGGGGTCCCACATAAGAGCATGTTATACAGGCAGTTTTTGACTAGTGATGTTTCAAGGGTTAATTATCTGGGGTATAGACTTTATCGTGCATTACCATTTCTTTATGAGTTAAGGTATGTTCTTGATTGGTCTTGCACAACCACCTCATTGACTATGTATGACTGGCTCAAGGTACGTTTTGAAAGAAAAGTTCTTATTTACTTGCGTAGAGCTAACTTGGTTTCTTACTTCTAGCAGTGGCAAGATGGGTGGGCGGGGCAGGTTGGGTAATGGGTCAAAACAGGTACTTTTTGTATAGGTTGAAATGGTACAGGACAGGCCGGCTTGACACAAAACATATGCGTGTCTAAATATTTTCTTACTAATAATTCATGTATATATACAAAGTTTATGTTCATTTAGTAAGAATTTGATCTTCAGAAATACTATAGTTTTGAACAAACGGTTGCAATAGGTTTTATATATTATAATAAAATTAGAGCAACTTTTGACCCACTTTCTTTGTAGCTAAGCTTTAATTTGTGTTTTACCTGTTTGACCTGTTAAAACATGAACTGCATCGGCCCATTTAAAGTACATGGTCAAAATTGCCAATTATGATTATTTCCTTATAATAAAAAAATTTACCCTGTTATCTAACTAATATCTGACTTTATTCTCTTTGTTATAGTTGGAGGACATTAATGCAAGCTTGTATCTCGTCAAATGCGATTCTGTTTTAAACAGATCTAGTCATAAACAAGGTGACAAGCAAACAAAAATGACTAAATTTACCAACGGGATATGCTTATTCTTTATACTCATACTCGTCATCCGGCTCCTATGCTTGTAAGCTATCAAACCATTGTAGCACTCATAACATCATAAGAATACTTTCACAGATTGTAACAATCCTTGCTGTTGTTATTTTTATTCGACATATGTATAGTAGCGGGAATCCAACAAACATTGCAAACCCCATAAATGATTCCAGAACCTAGGTTTAAAATACATCGCCGGATTCTGGGTTTAAGGTCGCCCAAATCTGGGTTTAAACATTAGGAAGATGAAGATGAAGTGTATTTAACCAAAATAATGAAATGACCATTTCACCCTCATGTGCAAGGCACATGGGAAAATTAACAGACGTTGACTAACAGAAATTTGGTCAAGGGACTAGTTTGGCATTAAAAACACAAGTTTTGGACTCCCCACGATGATAATTGCAAGGTTTTTCCCATTACGATGCACAGTGACAAGTTTAGGGACCAACGGTGTATTTTAGTCTAAAAATATGTTCGGTTTGTGTTTATATATATATATATATATATATATATATATATATATATATATATATATATATATATATATATATATATATATATATATATATATATATATATATATATATATATATATAGATGTTGGTAAGTGTGTTATCTTACATGTTGTATAAAGGTCTGGTAGCTGCAACCATTACACAAACTAGCAGGGTACCCACGCGTTGTGACGACGGATACCCTGTGATTAAATTTTTTAGCAAACAATATTTTGCTATTATATATTTACCGTTTTAAAAATAGATATGTTTTTTTGTAATATCTTTAAACAATAACATATTATTTCATATATATATTTTTTGTTGTAATATATGTCTACAACTTTTTTATTTAGTTATTATTTGTAAATTAAGGTTTAAATCCATAAAAGTCCACCTTTTTATTTTTATCAAATTCAGACCATATAAACAAAATAAAATCCGGCCCATACATAATCCTTTTATCATACTACTTTAACCATAAACCTAAAAAGATATTTGCTGTCATTCATATCTTTACTTTTCCAGCTACACACTTCTCTTATCCTTTTCTCTCAACATTATCCACCAATTCTCGAAGCACAAATCAAATAATCAAAAAATCATTTCTTGTTAAAGTAAGACACAAATCACAACAAACCCTTTTTATATCTTTTAAAAGCCTCGAAAATTCCACCTAATTATTTTCATTTAAATAAATCTCAGGTGCATCTTGAAGACTCGATATTTTTTTTGGTTTGTAAAGGTCAATGATGGGTTATCTTTTTGTTCTTTTAAGATCAATCGGAATTTAAAGAAACCCGAGATCTTTGTTGTTCTTTTGGTTTTTGTTTAAGATCTTCTTGTGGTTTGTTTTATCCGATGAGATGGATTGTGTATTGCTATAGTTGTTTTATTGTTGACTAACTTATTTTATTTTATTTTGGATGAGTTACGACATAATTATTGTGGTTCTTAGATATGTGAAACATTGGACTATTTTTTACATGGTTTAATATATGTTTATTGTCGTCAATGCTCCATGTGTTTTGACAATATTGTTAATTTGTGTGACGTTGACTTTAGTGTTACCATATTAATAAGGGATTAAATGTATTGATGAATCGAAAAATGTGTGGTTTGTAGAATAGGTTTAACAATTTGTACTTTTCAAGGGTATTTTAAGAGCTACATTAATGATATTTGTTGACTAATCAATTTGTATATTTAGTTGTGCAAAAGTTAATTGTACATAATGCTTTGATAAGTGTATTTGCTATTAGGGCTATGTTTGGCGCGGAGCTTTTTGGAGTTTTTTGAAGCAATGAGCGGTTAACAATAAGCTTTTTGATTTTTATTGTTTGTTTGTCAAATGAGCGATGAGCTTTGCTATTTTTTAGAAATGTTTTTTTTTAATGTTTTTTTAAGAAGCTGTGAGCGGTGAGTTGTGAGCTGTGGCTACTGCTCACTGCTATTTTTACCAAACACACCTTAAAAAGTCTTAAAAACTTAATAAGAATAGAAATGTCATCATGCATTATACAGTAAGTAGTATAGATAGTCTCAAGCGAAACTTCCCTTCCAAAGTTTCAAAATATTACTAGTAATAAATAACAAAACAGCAAACACGGTAACTGAAACATTAATACACCGCATGTGAAAAACAAAAGTATGATGGGAAACTTCTTAGCAACTACTATGAATATGGGATTGGTAGTTGCATTATTAATGGTAGTAGACTATTGACCATTTGACCATTACACAAATAGAGTCAAGTGTATAGAAACTTCCTTTTCAAACTTTGAAAAAAAATAAAATAAAGATTTACATGAACAAACCAATGAATATTACTGTGGATTTGAAAAAAATGCACGCCGAGATATTGAGATGATATGATAACATGAAAAGGCTTTCTGGAGATTTTCTTAATCACGATTAATATGTACGTACCAAAGGGAAAGTATTAGTGTAATTAAGCATGACTTCCTATAAACTACTGTCTCATACAAACAAGTACTTGACCACAATCACTAAGAGTTTAAAGTACATTTTTTTTTTCATCCATCTAATGTCTATGCCCAGGATGGATCCTATGTGGTCGGCCGAAAATCAATTATTATCAAAGACATGTCCAAAAATACAGGCGGAAACGAGCCGAGCCGAGCTCTAGGGCTCGTTTGTACAAACCTCGGACTCGAGCTCGATAATTAAATGAGCCCAAAATTAGGCTCGAGCTCGTTTAAGCTCGACTCGTTCGAGCTTTACCGATCCGATCTCGAGCTTTTCACGAGCGGCTCGGCTCGTTTCCACACCTATCCAAAACCATGGCGAAGACAGAAATTTTGCTCGAAGGGGCACATTTTAATTTTTTATAGAAACTACACTATAAATTGGTTCGTAGGGCGGGCAAATTATAAAAAATTCAAATACTTTCGAAAATTTACACTACAATTTTTTTCGCTAGCGGAGCACGTGACCTTTTTGACCCCCTTATCTTCGACCCTGTCCAAAACACAATTACATTAACGAGTCTTCACAATCTAACTACTAGCTTATGTCAAGATGACACTCAGAAAATCTCAAAATAACCAGACATTTATACAACCCAACTCTCCTAACCCAATAAACACTAAGCAATCTCAAACTCCTAATGTTTATTAATCTATAAAACTATAAAACTATGAAGAAGAAAAAAAAGAGTTGCTCCTTTAGAAAAAGTTTTGAGGGGTGCTACTACTTGATCCGATTTCGCTTAATAGTAACTGAATTCTACTAAAAAAGGGTCATTCATTTCTTAAAGACGATTTTAGTCCAGAGACCATTGGAACATGCAACGAGTATTAATAGTCTCACTAGATGACCTATTTACAAAACTATTGAAGCATACATATTTTCTTTTTTTGGTAAAAGGTGTCTTACCCTAGCAAATAGAGCATACATTTTACAAATAACAAGGAAAATATTATCATCTTGTTCAAAATGAGCATTAGAGAATCCCACCCCTACAAATTAACCCTGTAGTATATTTTTAAGAGAAGAATTTTAACTGAGCAAATTCGATGGGTGAAGACATATGTTCCTATTTAACCAAGTAAAACGATCTCATGACTCAGAGAGAAAAAGAAAATTCAAAATCACAACGAGGGTAAAAAAGTGAGGGAAGTTTTTGGGTAAAAGTAATTTGTGTTGGTGAAGACAATTTAATTGGTCAAGAGCTTAACGGGGGATTGAATGGTTGGTGCAAAGTAATTTATTGTTAGCTGTAGTTTGAACTTTGAATGGCTTGGTGCTTCATACGTACGGATGCACGGTGCCTTCATTTTTAGATATAAGATGTTTTTAGCTATTGAAATAGAAACTTAGTTACAGTGGCGAACCCAAAAAAATTTGTTAATATACAAACATGTTACTAAAACTTTTAAAAAAGTGCGTTTAAGATAATAAAATTTTATTTTGTTCATTTAGGTTGCTAAACTAATTAGAAGCATACATTTTCATAATTTTAGTGTTAATCATAGTGATTTGGCCGTATATTTTAGATAAGTTAAGTAACATAACTATCGTGTGCCAATGACATTTTTGTGAGCGAAGTTGTTCGTGACTAATAGTATATTTTCAAAAAGGGTTTTTAGGTGAGCAAATTCATCTGGTGAAAACGTCATGTTAATGTATTACGGAGTACTAAAATAGCTCGTTTGGGTTACAAAATGATGCGAAGGAGTCTCACAAGATCTGGAAGACCAAATACACAGAGAGAATGAGTTAGGTAGCTGGTGGTGAGGTGATCATAATTATTAGTGATAGTTTATATGGGCCAGCCCCGTTATGTATTTGCATTATAGTATTGGCCCATTGTATTCATTATATATGTTGTCATGTAATATGTATTCAGCACACATTTAATATACGGTTTTATACCCTTGATATGGTATCAGAATAGTTGATCCTCTCCAAATATACTTCACCCTCAAAACCCTAATCACGCCTATACCCTAATTGGCTGACGTCAAACACCACAACAATGACTAATAGTACGCCACCTCCACAACCTCCCACCCTCACCCTCGTCGAGAAACCATACGCTGTTAACAACATCAACAACGTTGTCCCTGTCAAACTTCTTCCATCAGCACAAGTAGCTCGGCACCTCAAGTGCTTCTTGCCGAGACTTCCCATGCAAACCGTAACCAATATAATCGCACTTCTCGTGACTCACGCACCAATGCTCCTCAAGTTTGTCGTAATTTTTACCGTGGTTTACGTCGTTGGGGGGATGAGTGTCGCTTCATACATGATTCCCGTCGCGGGAATACTACATCCGGAACGACTGGGAATCTATCCCATGGAGTGAATGGGAATAAGAGGTCCTCACGTGGGTCTCCTGGTACAACTTTTGGTTCATCATTGGGTTTACTTAATGGATCAGGTAGTCAACAACAACTATTGGCATTACTACAGGCCCAACAATCTCTTTTAGACTAATATGGATTAGGAAATAACTTGGGACATACCCGTTTTTATGTAGCTCAGCCCCAATGTAGCTCAGCCCCAACGAACACCTTTGGGTACCAGGCCCAGCCCACCCAATTTTGGGCATGCTCCGGGTCAACAGCCCACGACACTTACCCGCTACTGCTCAATAGGTCACCCCACAACAGCAGGCATTCATTGCTCAGTCCGGTT
>OU343217.1:11129227-11164498 GCA_910596185.1 Chrysanthemum makinoi
GATCGATGTGTGACCGGACAACCAACCCAATCTGCATCTGAGTATGCAACTAAGGATGAATTCGATGACGAATAAAGCTGTAAACCATAGGCTAATGTACCGCGAACATAACGTAGAACTCGCTTGAGAGTAGCAAAATGTGGCTCCCGAGGATCATGCATGAAGAGGGAAACATGTTGAACTGCATAAGAGATGTCTGGTCTAGTAAAAGTAAGATATTGTAGAGCACCTGCAAGACTACGATATAATGTAGGATTAGAAACAGTATCACCATCATCAACAAGTTTGGAATCTGTGTCAACAGGAGTGTAACACGGATTACAAGTAAGCATGCCAGCACGCTCAAGAACCTTAGTAGCATACTTCTGCTGAGAAAGAAACATCCCAGAGGTAGTATGAGTCACAGATATGCCCAAAAAATAATTAATTGGGCCAAGATAAGTCATGGAGAACTCCGTATGCAGAGAAGTAATATCCTGCTACAAAAATGCTGTAGATGATGCAGTCAAGACAATATCATCAACATATAATAGTAAATAAGTTGTATCAGTCCCCTGACGATTAATGAATAGTGAAGAGTCACAACGGCTATGATGAAAACCAACCAGAGTAGCATATGCAGCAAACCTCTGAAACCAAGCTCGAGGGGCTTGCTTAAGCCCATAAAGTGATCTCTTCAAGAGATAAACAAGATTGGGATGATGCGAATTCTGAAAACCAGGTGGCTGATACATATAAACAGTCTCAGACAACGAGCCATGCAAAAAAGCATTCTTGACATCAAGCTGATGAATAGGCCAGTGTCGAGAAATAGCAAGACTAAGTACCGCACGAATAGTAGCCGGTTTAACAATGGGGCTGAAAGTCTCATCAACATCAATACCTGCAAGTTGAGTACTGCCATTTGCAACAAGGAGTGCCTTGTAGCGATTAAGACTACCATATGCATTATGTTTGTGCCGAAAAAGCCACATAGAACGAACTATGTTCGCGTCTGGTGGTCGAGGCATAAAAATCTAAGTATTATTTTTAATCAATGCATATATTCATCAAGCATAGCACAAAACGAATTAGGGTCAGTAAACACATGGGTGTACGACTTTGGAAGTGGAGAAATGTTAGACACATTGAAGGTGAAGCGTTGTGTGGGGCGACCAGAACCAACACGATAGCGAGTGACCATGGGGTACGTTGACGTGGGATTGGTGTGTGGTTGTTGGACCAGAGGGATAACACCAACTGATTGTTGGACGGTGGTAGTGGAAGTTGGCTGGTGAAGGAGGGTAGTGGTTGACTTAGACTGGGTTTGGCTGCCTGTGAATGGCGGTGAGGAGTGGGCTGGTGGGCGAAATTGGGTCCGGTTGGTGAGGTATTAGACTGTAGGATGATGGACTATGATCGAGGGTGGGAATCGGGTGAGTGGTGGTGGTAGGCGAGGGTGAGGTATGGTTTTTAGTAAGTAAATATTGTTGTATAATATTTGGAGATGTATTGAGAAAGGTGTAAGAGGGCGAATCGTTTGGTGTCATGGAGCCATACGGGAATTGTGATGGGATAAAATGATTTTGTTGGTGTTGAGGTCTAGACATCTATACCCTCGATGGTTCGTTGGGTACCCAAGAAAGATGGAAGGTGTGGAACGGGATCCAAGTTTGTTGTTGGTATCTATATGAGGGTAGAAAAGACAACCAAATACCCAAAGGTCCGAATAGTTTGGTGTAGTCTTGTAAAGGCGAGTGTGTGGGGTTTCATTGTTTATGGCAGTAGAGGGCAAGATGTTTAAAAGGTAGGCCGCCATGTGAAGAGCTTCAACCCAAAATGTGGGTGGGAGGTGGGCTTGAAATAGAAGGGTGCGTATTAGATTGTTGATGGTGCGGATCATTCGTTCGGACTTACCATTTTGTTGAGAGGTTCTCGGGCAAGAGAATCGAATGGTGATGCCATTTGAAGCAAATAATTGGTGTAAGGCAGTGTTGTCAAATTTACCACCATGGTCACATTGCAACAATTTTATATCACAATTAAACCAATTCTTGACAAATGCACGAAAATGAATAAATTTAGTTAGCATATCAGACTTGTTACGAAGAGGGTACACCCATAAATAATGAGAAAAATGATCTAAAAATAAAATATAGTATTTAATGCCAGTAACACTCGAGAGTGGAGAAGTCCACAAATCAGAATGAATAATATCAAATGGTGAAGTAACTATAGTTTCAGAAAGCGAAAAGGGAAGTCTCGCGTGCTTTCCAAGCTGACAAGCATGATATAACATGGAAGGCTTAGTCTTATTACATGAAATAAAATTATTGGGAACTAAGCTACGTAACACGTCACTTCCTGGATGACCAAGTCGTTGGTGCCACGTATCTTGACTGAAAAAGAAGGCTTGAGGAGGTGTCGGGGGATAGAGGTCCCCGGAGCTATCACATCTGAGGAGGATTTGGAGGGTCTAGTAGTCACTCACAGAAAAACCGAACACATCAAACTCAATGGAACATTTATTTTCACGAACAAATATAAGGTTTTTAATGATGTTAGGAGTAATGAGAACATTATTTAAGTGAAGAGTACGATAAGGAGTGGTTAGCGTGCTATTGCCTGTGTTGGTGATGGGGATAGATTTCCCATCACCAACAAAGACAGATGGATAAATACAAGAATTAAAAACAATACTTAAATTTGAATTAGCCGGGTCTTGAAGAGTCATCGTGTTGAACGCTTGAGGAAGAAGAGTCTCCTGACCATAACTGGACTGAGCAATGAATGCCTGCTGTTGTGGGGTGACCTATTGAGCAGTAGCGGGTAAGTGTCGTGGGCTGTTGACCCGGAGCAGGCCCAAAACCGGGTGGGCTGGGCCTGGTACCCAAAGGTGTTCATTGGGGCTGAGCTACATAAAAACAGGTATGTCCCAAGTTATTTCCTAATCCATATTAGGCTAAAAGAGATTGTTGGGCCTGTAGTAATGCCAATAGTTGTTGTTGACTACCTGATCCATTAAGTAAACCCAATGATGAACCAAAAGTATTACTAGGAGACCCGCGTGAGGGCTTGTTACCCCCATTCACTCCATGGGATAGATTTCTAGTCATTCCAGATGTAGTATTCCCGCGACGAGAATCATATATGAAGTGACACTCATCCCCCCAACGACGTATTACGACAAACTTGAGGAGCATTGGTGCGTGAGTCACGAGAAGTGCGATTATATTGGTTACGGTTTGCATGGGAAGTCTCGGCAAGAAGCACTTGAGGTGCCGAGCTACTTGTGTTGATGGAAGAAGTTTGCGAGCGCGAGTTGAGCCGCATCTCTTCGGTGATCACCATGGAGCGCATTGTGTCATGGTCCGGAAAGGGGTCCTTGTGCGCAATAATAGTAGCAAGATTTGCATATTTTTCACTTATGCCATTGATGGCATAAGTGACAACGTCGTCATCTGTCATGGGCGACCCAAGATCATTCAACAACGTAACAATAGATTATATCTTGCGGAAGTATGCATCCGCTGTGAGATCCCCCATTTGTATGACGCGAAGCTCGCCTTTTAAAGCAACTGTACGCGTACGCTTATTGTCGAGAAAGATTTTTTCGACATGTTCCCAAGCGTCTTTGGCTGTTTTGGGATTGATTTTTATTAACCTACCTTGAAGAGTAGGAGAAAGTGTGAGAAATATCTAAGACTTGACAATCGAATCTGCTGTCTTCCATTCGTCAGTTGGTGGAGGCTGGTTAGAATATGTCACGGCCTCACTTGCACCTTCAATATGCTTTAGGACACCGAAAATTTCACAATGAACTTTAAAGAAATAGCACCATGATGAGCAATTTAACTAATCGATATTTAGTTTGACAGGGACAACGTTGTTGATGTTGTTAACAGCGTATGGTTTCTCGACGAGGGTGAGGGTGGGAGGTTGTGGAGGTGGCGTACTATTAGTCATTGTTGTGGTGTTTGACGTCAGCCAATTAGGGTATAGGCGTGATTAGGGTTTTGAGGGTGAAGTATATTTGGAGAGGATCAACTATTCTGATACCATATCAAGGGTATAAAACCGTATATTAAATGTGTGCTGAATACATATTACATGACAACATATATAATGAATACAATGGGCCAATACTATAATGCAAATACATAACGGCTGCCCATATAAACTATCACTAATAATTATGATCACCTCACCACCAGCTACCTAACTCATTCTCTCTGTGTATTTGGTCTTCCAGATCTTGTGAGACTCCTTCGCATCATTTTGTAACCCAAACGAGCTATTTTAGTACTCCGTAATACATTAACATGACGTTTTCACCAGATGAATTTGCTCACCTAAAAACCCTTTTTGAAAATATACTATTAGTCACGAACAACTTCGCTCACAAAAATGTCATTGGCACACGATAGTTATGTTACTTAACTTATCTAAAATATACGGCCAAATCACTATGATTAACACTAAAATTATGAAAATGTATGCTTCTAATTAGTTTAGCAACCTAAATGAACAAAATAAAATTTTATTATCTTAAACGCACTTTTTTAAAAGTTTTAGTAACATGTTTGTATATTAACAAATTTTTTTGGGTCCGCCACTGTAACTAAGTTTCTATTTCAATAGCTAAAAACATCTTATATCTAAAAATGAAGGCACCGTGCATCCGTACGTATGAAGCACCAAGCCATTCAAAGTTCAAACTACAGCTAACAATAAATTACTTTGCACCAACCATTCAATCCCCCGTTAAGCTCTTGACCAATTAAATTGTCTTCACCAACACAAATTACTTTTACCCAAAAACTTCCCTCACTTTTTTACCCTCGTTGTGATTTTGATTTTTCTTTTTCTCTCTGAGTCATGAGATCGTTTTACTTGGTTAAATAGGAATATATGTCTTCACCCATCGAATTTGCTCAGTTAAAATTTTTCTCTTGAAAATATACTGCAGGGTTAATTTGTAGGGGTGGGATTCTCTAATGCTCATTTTGAACAAGATGATAATGTTTTCCTTGTTATTTGTAAAATGTATGCTCTATTTGCTAGGGTAAGATACCATTTACCAAAAAAAGAAAATATGTATGCTTCAATAGTTTTGTAAATAGGTCATCTAGTGAGACTATTAATACTCGTTGCATGTTCCAATGGTCTCTGGACTAAAATCGTCTTTAAGAAATGAATGACCCTTTTTTAGTAGAATTCAGTTACTATTAAGCGAAATCGGATCAAGTAGTAGCACCCCTCAAAACTTTTTCTAAAGGAGCAACTCTTTTTTTTCTTCTTCATAGTTTTATAGTTTTATAGATTAATAAACATTAGGAGTTTGAGATTGCTTAGTGTTTATTGGGTTAGGAGAGTTGGGTTGTATAAATGTCTGGTTATTTTGAGATTTTCTGAGTGTCATCTTGACATAAGCTAGTAGTTAGATTGTGAAGACTCGTTAATGTAATTGTGTTTTGGACAGGGTCGAAGATAAGGGGGTCAAAAAGGTCACGTGCTCCGCTAGCAAAAAAAATTGTAGTGTAAATTTTCGAAAGTATTTGAATTTTTTATAATTTGCCCGCCCTACGAACCAATTTATAGTGTAGTTTCTATAAAAAATTAAAATGTGCCCCTTCGAGCAAAATTTCTGTCTTCGCCATGGTTTTGGATAGGTGTGGAAACGAGCCGAGCCGCTCGTGAAAAGCTAGAGATCGGATCGGTAAAGCTCGAACGAGTCGAGCTTAAACGAGCTCGAGCCTAATTTTGGGCTCATTTAATTATCGAGCTCGAGCCCGAGCTTTGTACAAACGAGCCCTAGAGCTCGGCTCGGCTCGTTTCCGCCTGTATTTTTGGACATG
Organism: Chrysanthemum makinoi; assembly: GCA_910596185.1. Lineage (NCBI taxonomy): Eukaryota > Viridiplantae > Streptophyta > Magnoliopsida > Asterales > Asteraceae > Chrysanthemum > Chrysanthemum makinoi. The sequence goes on from OU343217.1 coordinate 11,135,065, forward strand.
TCTTTGATAATAATTGATTTTCGGCCGGCCACATAGGATCCATCCTGGGCATAGACATTAGATGGATGAAAAAAAAATGTACTTTAAACTCTTAGTGATTGTGGTCAAGTACTTGTTTGTATGAGACAGTAGTTTATAGGAAGTCATGCTTAATTACACTAATACTTTCCCTTTGGTACGTACATATTAATCGAGATTAAGAAAATCTCCAGAAAGCCTTTTCATGTTATCATATCATCTCAATATCTCGGCGTGCATTTTTTTCAAATCCACAGTAATATTCATTGGTTTGTTCATGTAAATCTTTATTCGATTTTTTTTTCAAAGTTTGAAAAGGAAGTTTCTATACACTTGACTCTATTTGTGTAATGGTCAAATGGTCATAGTCTACTACCATTAATAATGCAACTACCAATCCCATATTCATAGTAGTTGCTAAGAAGTTTCCCATCATACTTTTGTTTTTCACATGCGGTGTATTAATGTTTCAGTTACCGTGTTTGCTGTTTTGTTATTTATTACTAGTACTATTTTGAAACTTTGGAAGGGAAGTTTCGCTTGAGACTATCTATACTACTTACTGTATAATGCATGATGACATTTCTATTCTTATTAAGTTTTTAAGACTTTTTAAGGTGTGTTTGGTAAAAATAGCAGTGAGCAGTAGCCACAGCTCACAACTCACCGCTCACAGCTTCTTAAAAAAAACATTAAAAAAAAACATTTCTAAAAAATAGCAAAGCTCATCGCTCATTTGACAAACAAACAATAAAAATCAAAAAGCTTATTGTTAACCGCTCATTGCTTAAAAAAACTCCAAAAAGCTCCGCGCCAAACATAGCCCTAATATAGATTTTAAGCAAATACACTTATCAAAGCATTATGTACAATTAACTTTTGCACAACTAAATATACAAATTGATTAGTCAACAAATATCATTAATGTAGCTCTTAAAATACCCTTGAAAAGTACAAATTGTTAAACCTATTCTACAAACCACACATTTTTCGATTCATCAATACATTTAATCCCTTATTAATATGGTAACACTAAAGTCAACGTCACACAAATTAACAATATTGTCAAAACACATGGAGCATTGACGACAGTAAACATATATTAAACCATGTAAAAAATAGTCCAATGTTTCACATATCTAAGAACCACAATAATTATGTCATAACTCATCCAAAATAAAATAAAATAAAATAAGTTAGTCAACAATAAAACAACTATAGCAATACACAATCCATCTCATCGGATAAAACAAACCACAAGAAGATCTTAAACAAAAACCAAAAGAACAACAAAGATCTCGGGTTTCTTTAAATTCCGATTGATTTTAAAAGAACAAAAAGATAACCCATCATTGACCTTTACAAACCAAAAAAAAAAAAATCGAGTCTTCAAGATGCACCTGAGATTTATTTAAATGAAAATAATTAGGTGGAATTTTCGAGGCTTTTAAAAGATATAAAAAGGGTTTGTTGTGATTTGTGTCTTACTTTAACAAGAAATGAATTTTTGATTATTTGATTTGTGCTTCGAGAATTGGTGGATAATGTTGAGAGAAAAGGATAAGAGAAGTGTGTAGCTGGAAAAGTAAAGATATGAATGACAGCAAATATCTTTTTAGGTTTATGGTTAAAGTAGTATGATAAAAGGATTATGTATGGGCCGGATTTTATTTTGTTTATATGGTCTGAATTTGATAAAAATAAAAAGGTGGACTTTTATGGATTTAAACCTTAATTTACAAATAATAACTAAATAAAAAAGTTGTAGACATATATTACAACAAAAAATATATATATGAAATAATATGTTATTGTTTAAAGATATTACAAAAAAACATATCTATTTTTAAAACGGTAAATATATAATAGCAAAATATTGTTTGCTAAAAAATTTAATCACAGGGTATCCGTCGTCACAACGCGTGGGTACCCTGCTAGTTTGTGTAATGGTTGCAGCTACCAGACCTTTATACAACATGTAAGATAACACACTTACCAACATCTATATATATATATATATATATATATATATATATATATATATATATATATATATATATATATATATATATATATATATATATATGTATATATATATATATGTATATATATATATATGTATATATATATATATATATATATATATATATATATATATATATATATATATATATATATATATATATATATATATATATATATATATATATATATATATATATATATATATATATATATATATATATATATATATATAAACACAAACCGAACATATTTTTAGACTAAAATACACCGTTGGTCCCTAAACTTGTCACTGTGCATCGTAATGGGAAAAACCTTGCAATTATCATCGTGGGGAGTCCAAAACTTGTGTTTTTAATGCCAAACTAGTCCCTTGACCAAATTTCTGTTAGTCAACGTCTGTTAATTTTCCCATGTGCCTTGCACATGAGGGTGAAATGGTCATTTCATTATTTTGGTTAAATACACTTCATCTTCATCTTCCTAATGTTTAAACCCAGATTTGGGCGACCTTAAACCCGGAATCCGGCGATGTATTTTAAACCTAGGTTCTGGAATCATATATGGGGTTTGCAATGTTTGTTGGATTCCCGCTACTATACATCTGTCGAATAAAAATAACAACAGCAAGGATTGTTACAATCTGTGAAAGTATTCTTATGATGTTATGAGTGCTACAATGGTTTGATAGCTTACAAGCATAGGAGCCCAGATGACGAGTATGAGTATAAAGAATAAGCATATCCCGTTGGTAAATTTAGTCATTTTTGTTTGCTTGTCACCTTGTTTATGACTAGATCTGTTTAAAATGAATCGCATTTGACGAGATACAAGCTTGCATTAATGTCCTCCAACTATAACAAAGAGAATAAAGTCAGATATTAGTTAGATAATAGGGTAAATTTTTTTATTATAAGGAAATAATCAGAATTGGCAATTTCGACCATGTACTTTAAATGGGCCGATGCAGTTCATGTTTTAACAGGTCAAACAGGTAAAACACAAATTAAAGCTTAGCTACAAAGAAAGTGGGTCAAAAGTTGCTCTAATTGTATTATAAGATATAAAACCTATTGCAACCGTTTGTTCAAAACTATAGTATTTCTGAAGATCAAATTCTTACTAAATCAACATAAACTTTGTATATATACATGAATTATTTTATTAATAAGAAAATATTTAGACACGCATATGTTTTGTGTCAATCCGGCCTGTCCTGTACCATTTCAACCTATACAAAAAGTACCTGTTTTGACCCATTACCCAACCTGCCCCGCCCACCCATCTTGCCACTGCTAGAAGTAAGAAACCAAGTTAGCTCTACGCAAGTAAATAAGAACTTTTCTTTCAAAACGTACCTTGAGCCAGTCATACATAGTCAATGAGGTGGTTGTGCAAGACCAATCAAGAACATACCTTAACTCATAAAGAAATGGTAATGCACGATAGAGTCTATACCCCAGATAATTAACCCTTGAAACATCACTAGTCAAAAACTGCCTGTATAACTTGCTCTTATGTGGGACCCCTTATCGTATTTGCATCGCTTGAAGTGCAAGTGAAACCGATTTCATTAGATATATCGCGCGGAGAGCAAAACTCGCTGCATTTTGCTGAGACGATTTTGTACTCCAAGCATAATTCGTAACAGAATACGTGAAAAGAATAAGGTTAAAAATGTAAAAGATCACTTTCCCGGTGGCGAATGAGCACAAATATATAATCCGATCCAGCACGATCAAGAAGAAGATAGCCATCAAAATGAAAACGAACTCCTTTGGGAACTGATCTTCAAGCTGATAAACATCAAGTAATTCACTTTTGTTTTTGATAACCGATCGGTAGAAGATAGCAACCAAGAAGAAAACAGCTAGATCTACACCAAATGTATATGCGTAAAGAACGATTTCTCGTTTACCTCCACCGATCACTGAGACGATTGAGTATGGAAATCCAAAACAATGTCGCCAGAATATGGGTTTAAGGTCGCCGGAATCTGGGTTTAAACATTAGGAAGATGAAGATGAAGTGTAATTAACCAAAACAATGAAATGACCATTTTACCCTCATGTGCAAGGCACATGGGGAAATTAACAGACGTTGACTAACAGAAATTTGGTCAAGGGACTAGTTTGGCATTAAAAACACAAGTTTTGGACTCCCCACGATGATAAATGCAAGGTTTGTCCCATTACGATGCGCAGTGACAAGTTTAGGGACCAACGGTGTATTTTAGTCATATTTTTATGTATCACCCAAATACTCCTTCACTTATCTTTTGTAACAATACACACACCCTTTTTTGTTCAGGTAAACAAGCAAATACATACATCATGTCTTCAGTCAATCATAACGACTTTACTCACTTAAAAATCCCTCTTGAAAACATACTAACTGCTACTAATAACTTTGCTAAAAATAATTGAGATAATTATATTAAAATTTATCTTACTTGTCTTAATTTTTAGGTCTTTGTGGCAAACCTTTAAATTTTTTTTGTGCAAATCAATGTCCTAAACTTGCTACTTTCGTTAACTTGATGTATTTTTTACCTTGACATCCGGTTGTGCCGACGTGTACAAGTTACAGTACATAAATCTGGAAAAAAAATTAATTCATTACAGAAAACTTGAAAATTTGGCAAGTAAGATACATTTACAAATAGTTATCCTTTTTTTAATAGTTTGAGTAAAAGATTGTTCCCCCCTCCTATTAGGGCAAACTAAAACTAATGTATAACCTTACCATTCGAACCCCAACCCTTAAATCTCAAGCTTTCATCAATGGTAAACCTGTAAACACTCCGTTTACACCAACTCCGAACCCTTAGGGTAACGAACCGGACGAACACGAACGAAGGTTTGATCATGTTAGTTCGTTTACGAACTGGACGAACACAAGAGATAGTAGTTTAGCCAAACAAATGAACATACACGAACGCCGAACCGAACTGAATTTAGTTGGATTTCACCAAACCAAAAACCGAATTTGAATACAGTTCAGTTTTCAGGTTGACACGAATTTCCTAATTTATATATATATTTTAAATTTAATTTTATTGATTTTTAGCCAAATAACCCGCCTAATCTTGATTTGGCCAAAAAGGTTTTTACGGATAATCATTTATAAATGTAGCTAACTTGTCACATTTTTTTATTTTTGTGTATGGTAACCTGCAAACGGTTGGGAAGGTAAAAAAAATACATCAAAGTGACGAAAATGGCAAGTTTAGTACCTCAATTTGAAAAAAAAAGATTGTTATACAGAACTGGAAATTGAGACATGTAAGATACATTTTAATATAATTAACCGAAAAAGAATTTCATCGGAGAAGTTTATATTTTTATAAAGCTATTTGACGAATTAGTTGGAGCTGAAGGTTACTAATGTAAAATCACATAAAAATACATCAAATTAAATTCACATATATTTTTATCTTTTACGTGATAATTCATTATATTTCTAAGGGTATTTAAATAATTTTACTAGCCATAAGCCCCTGTAAACTACTTTCTATAGGTTTGGATTTATGGAGGCTTCTCTGTGTGACAAACGAGACTTATCTTATAAGCCGACTTATTTTAAAAACTCAAGCCCTTATAAGCCCTCATAATCGTTTCGCCAAACATAACCTAAGTCATGAGGTTGTTTTACTTGGTTAAATAGGAACATATGTCTTCACCCATCGAATTTGCTCAGTTAAAATTATTCTCTTGAAAATATACTACGGGGTTAATTTATAGGGGTGGGATTCTCTAATGTTCATTTTGAACAAGATGATAATGTTGTCATTGTTGATTGAAAAATGTATGCTTCTATTTGCCGGGGTAAGAAACCCTTTACCAAAAAAAATGTATGCTTCAATAGTTTTGTAAATAGTTCATCTTAGTGACACTCTTAAGACTCGTTGCATGTTCGAATGGTCTTTGGGCTAAAATCGCCTTTATGAAATGAATGACCTTTTTTAAGTAGAATTCGGTTACTATTGAGTGAAGTCGGATCATGTAGTATCACCTCTCAAAACTTTTTCTAAAGGAGCAACTATGTTTTTTCTTCTTCATAGTTTTATAGTTTAATAAACATTAGGGTGTTGTTTGGTTGGGTAATATTGGGTTTTGATGGATTTGAATTTAAAATGCATTCTAAATTGTGTTTGGTATGTAAAAGAAAATGAGTTATAAATGTGGTGGCGCCCAAAAATATGAGGGATTTTAATTTTTGCTGATGAGCAATGAGTTTATATTTCGGTGAGCCTAAATTGATATTATTACTAGTAATATTTAATGTGGTGACAAAAATACTTTTTAGTCAAAAGGATGGGGCCAATGAACAATTATGTATTTTATAATAAAGTCAAAAAGGTTAACTATGTCATTTCAATGAATACATGTTAAATACACATATCAAAATTTAGAGTAAATTGCAAAACTCGTTCTTCAAATTTGGTCAAATTGCAAGTTTCGTCCCAAACGTTTAGAAAGTGCAAGGATCGTCCCTGTGCGAAACTTTTGAGGCAAAAATCGTCCCTGACAAATAACAAATGACTAAAATGCCCTTTCTAAATGTTTGGGACGAAACTTGTAATTTTGCCAAACTTTAAGCACGATTTTTGCAATTTACTCTTTTCTATATTATTTTTAGTTTTCTTACATAAATGATCCCTGTGTTGTACAAAGTTTTAGAATGTTAGTCCCATTTTTGTTAACCATCGCCACCCATCGCGACCCACTACCACCGCCACCCGCCACCACCACCATCTCCACCCCACCACCGTCACCCACTACCACCACCCCCATCCACCACGACTCATAGCCACCACCGTCACCCACTACCACAACCCCATCCACCATCACTCAGAACCACCATCGCCACCCACCGCCACTGACCACCACCACCATCGCCACCCAACCACCACCACCCACTACCACCACCCTATCCACCATCATCACCACCCCACCACCGCCACTGACCACACCACCATCGCCACCACAACTCCATCCACCACCACTCACAGCCACCACCTCCACTCGACCATTCACAATAGCCACCACCACCACCGCCACCTACCGTTACCCCATAACCTTACCATCATCCACACCAATCACAGCCAATACCACCGCCACCCACCGCCACTGACCACCACCACCGTCGCCACCCACTACCACCATCACTCACAGCCACCACCGCCACCACCACCCACCAACGCATTGGGGACTGGTGGTGGGGTGGAGATGGTGGTGGTGGCGGGTGGCGGTGGTAGTGGGTGGCGGTGGTGGGGTGACGATGGTGGTGGTGGTGGTAGTTGTGACTGGTGGTGGATGGGGTTGTGGTAGTGGGTGACGGTGGTGGCTATGAGTGGTGGTGGATGGGGGTGGTGGTAGTGGGTAACGGTGGTAGTGGGTCGCGGTGGGTGGCGATGGTTAAAAAAAAATCGGGACTAACATTGTAAAACTTTGTACAACACAGGGATCATTTATGTAAGAAAACTGAAAATAATATAGAAAAGAGTAAATTGCAAAAATCATCCTTAAAGTTTAGTCAAATTGCAAGTTTCATCCCAAACGTTTAGAAAGGGCATTTTAGTCATTTGTTAATGGTCAGGGACAATGTTTGCCCCAAAAGTTTCTCACATGGACGATTCTTGCACTTTCTAAACGTTTGAGATGAAACTTGCAATTTGGCCAAACTTTAAGGACGATTTTTGCAATTTACTCCAAAATTTATGAACAAACATGCAGCTGTATTGAGAATTGCATCAATTAAAATTAAAATTTTAATAATTCCAAACACCATCATTTTAAATTTGTGAACCAAACGCTCTCTAGGAGTTTGAGATTGCTATGTGTTTATTGGGTTAGGAGAGTTAGGTTGTATAATTGTTTGGTTATTTTGAGATAGGGATATACTATAGGGACCTTCTCATAATACATAAAGGGGGTTTGGTCAAAGATTTCGTTTGTCTTCTTTTTTGTTTTCAGTATAACACAGTTTTTTGTCAGTTTCTATTTCGTATTTCTGACAGTTTTAAACGCTTGATTTACTAATCTTTATATTTTCTGTTCCGTACTTTGAGGTTTATAGTTTATTGATTTAAACTAAATTATAAAAATAAAAAAACATAAAAAAAAATTAAAAAAAAACGAAAAAGGTCCCCTTTGTAAGACACTAGGAGGTCATGCTTATTTGCGTTATTACTTTCCCTTTGGTACATATTAATCGGGATTAAGCAAATCTCAAAAAAGCCTTTTCATGTTATCATATCATGTGGTCGCAGTTCCAACATGGAGGGCTCGCGGGCGTTCGCCGCCTCTTGCCACCACCAGCCCGCCCCCCTTTGATGCTCGCCGTTTTTGAGGTTTCGCTGGGAAATGAAGCACAAAAAGAAAAGGGTGTTTTGCAGGTTACCATTTTCTAACGTTTATTTTTGAGTTATTTTTATTTTTTACTATTGTTTAAATAAACACACTTTTACACTATAAATATTGCCTTACTTTAACAAAGTTTTACACCATTACTCTTTCAAAACACTTCAACTTAACCAATAAACATGAGTGATTCATCCTATTCCAGTGTATGTCCGATCTAGATAATATAGCTGACATGGAGATGATTATGCAACAATATCAATATGAGCAATCGTTGCAAGACCTTGAAGCTGAAAGTTAAATCGCCTTATACATCTACCGTGAATGTGATGTTGTTGAAGAGCATTTAATGGTTGACTATTTTGGTGAGAACCAAAAATATTCGGAGACTTATTTAGGCATCGATATCATATGAGTCGCAAACTATTTTTAAAAATAGTCAAAGGTATTGAAACGTATATTCAAACAGTTCATCCTCTTCCCGATCATTTTAAATTCTTTGTTGTCTTACCCGATGCTAAGGGTCTAATGAGTTTTAGTGTTATTATAAAATGCACATCTGATAAGGATTTAAAACGTACATTTTTAGGGGGTCATTAAAGCCCTAAATCGACATATTTTATATCCGTTACTACTTAAAATCGTTTCTTTTCATATTTTAGGTCCTTTGGAAGCAAAATGCTTGAATGAAGCACATTTGGACAAAAAGGAGCGAAAACATGAAGAAAAGGGCAAAGTCAAGATCAAAGGCACTCTAGCAAGCCTGACGGCGTCCTAACCAAAGGGCGACGTCGTCCCTCTATAGAAGACTTGATTAAAAGTGCACGCGATGGCTCAGCGAAATTTATGGTCCTAAAGCCTGACGATGTCACGCCTTAATTCTGGAAGGCGTCACTCACAAGTTTCACACCAAACGCCCAAGATCCAAGATTCAGACGACGTCGCTACTGGAGACTGAAGGCATCACACATCTCAACTGACGTCATCCCAATGATGACTTGGTCCAAACGAAACCCTAATAACGGCGACCTGACGACGTCACTAGCAAAAGGTAACCCCGTCGCGATTGTAAAACTATATATGTAATTCGATTTTTATGTATTTGGAGAGGTAGAATTTTGGAGAGAAAACCTTAACACCGTTGTAGTCTGACTTGGATAGTATTCTAGGGTCCCATAGCCTATTTTACACACAAGGATAACTTTTTTTTATCCAATTTATCATTATGTCTACCCCATGTTCAATTAATTGTGTGTATGCTTGCTTGTTTAACATGTCTAGCTAAATTATTCTTGTGTTTGCTTAGATCTATGAAACCTAGTTATTCATCGTTGTTAGGTTGTCTCTTGTCTTAATTGGTAAACGCTAGATTAAGAAAAACTGACTTCTTCTTTCACTGTTGTGAGCTTGAACGTGCTAAATAGCAAAAAGCCTTTGAGTGCACATTAGGCCATTCGTTGTGTTTATTTCGTGAATTGTGGCTTTAGGATAGTAGCGTATTTGGGGGAGATTCTATTGCACTTGCCGATCCCGAGTATTCTAGAGGTGAGTTGCAATTCATAGAACTAGGGAATTAGGCACCACCCTACGACCAAACGGAATACAACGCACCAATTTAGATAAAGGAAGTGACAATTCAACCGACAAATAAAAGATAACTAGGGAGTAATAGTATCTAAGTGAACACATCTTTAATCATCATACGAGCACACCTCAGTTAAACATAATATATCCTTAGGTTAATTGGAAAATTAGTAATTAGTAATAGAATTAGAAATCGGTAGAAGTACCACCCCCAATCATATACCCCGAGATTTTTACCCTTGCTTTCTAAAAGTACATAAAAAGACTAAAAAGAGTCTTATTCAACCCCACATTCTTGTCATATATCTCTTTCTGGCATTCATATTCCCCTAGAAAATGAAATCAATCCCTGAGGCTTACCCCATACTACACTACAACGATTAGGTTCACTACTGTAACACCCCCAAATCTCGGTATAGCGGAATACTTAATCAAGTTTTCAGGGCGTTACATTGGATTGGTATCTCACACAAGTATAACAAACAAGATAGTCATTTATCATTCAAAACCAATCTTAAATTTATATATTCAAAACATTAATCCCGAAATGTAAATAATAGGCCCAAACATGATTTATAAAAATAGGTCCTCATAAATTATCAGAGTTTGATTTTGATCCTTGACCATGCCTCCTTTCCAAGCTTCCACCGAACACGCACTCCAAACATCACTTAAATACCTGAGAAAAGCATGCTAAAAGGTTAGCTAACGCTGGTGAGTTCATAGGTTTAAATTCAAGTTTAAAATAGTGGACATGTAGGAGTTTATTTGCTATGCGAGACCTAAGATAGATACACATCAATCACATACCAATATCACAATCACAATATCAACAATATCACATCAGACGTCATAGTGGGCCCTTAGCGATACTAGCCAGCATAGTCGTAGCAAAGTCTAGAACGATTGCTAACCCTGGACTAGGTCGAGGTAGAAGTCTATACTTAGCTAGGGAAGTGCTATAGCAATTAGGATTGCTACCCTAGACTAAGGCAACAACTACCACATATCTATCTAAACAGTCAAGCACATAAGCAAATCAATATAGTTTAAAAGGTCCAAAAATAATAGCATGATTCTCACCCCAATTTAGTTACAAACATGAAATAAGCCGGGCTATGAAACTCACCTCAAGCAATCAACGCACAAATAAACACTAGCAGAAGATAACATCTAATCATGGCTCAGCAACTATCGACTAGGCACAACCAATTAATGTAAACCAATTTTAATATATATTTCCCAAAATCAACGTTATCTACCCCAATGTATTCCATTTCTTTATCTCCAAAAATGTCTTGTTTCACCGTTTAGTCCTAGCATTTGGTATCATCGTGTGGGTGTATTGACTCAATATGATATCATGAATGCACCTAAATAACCACCATGCGACTCAATGTGATACAATGAGACCTCTAAGCAATAAGCTCTTTAGTCCAATAAGTTTCAGAATAAATAGTAGACTGATCTGTGCTAAACCGTCAAGTCAAATAGACTTAAAACAGCTTAAACACAAATGCAATGAAGATCAGAGAATACAATGAATTCCGGGCCGTTAATTCCGCTGAGACTCAATGGTGTGTAAAATGATTAGATGATGGAATGATCACTAAGGATAGTGATTCAAAGGTTTTGATTAGAAATTACACTACTGATTGATTTGGAATAGAATTGGACTGGAATTGGAAAGCACAACAATCGAAGAAGAAATGTAAACGTAAGTTTTAAAAACTACGTGATATGCACAAAAATAAAAAGTGAAATATAAGAAATAAAAGACCTAAAAATATGAAAATGACATTTTTGAAATCCTAAAAATAAAAGGAAATTATTAGAAAAAGAAAATTATTTTTTAACACTATTTAATTAATTATTATTAATTAAAAAACTATTTTAACTATTTAATAAATACTCTAAAATAGAAGAAAATACAAAGTAAGGATAGAAAAATAAACTTATGATTATGAAAAATCTAAAATACTATAAAACTAATTTTAAGACTGAAAATATATTTTTCACACTTTTTATTTAATTATTACTAATTAATTATTATTTAAAATACACTTAATTACTAGAAAATATAAAATGAACTTGGAAAAATAAAATTTTAACTTTGAAAAATCTAAAATATGATAAAACTAATTTTAAAACAGAAAATATATTTTTTAGGCTTTTTAATTATTTATTACTAATTAATTACTCTTTTTAACTAATTAAAATTATAATAAATACTAAAAAGATAGAGAAAAATCTGAAACTTTTTCTAAAAATCCTATATGATGACAGAAACCTAAAGAAAAAGAGAAAAACAAGATTTGCTTATTAATAAGATGAAAAGAAAAATCAAAAAAGCTAAAAATATTAAATAAACGCTATCACTATTTTTATATTGATGTTTTTCTGAATTTTCTTTTTGAAAACTACTTAAATACTAATAATATGAAACTTTAATAAAGACAAAAAAATTACAAATCACAAATAAGCAGATTTGATGAGCTTATGATCAAACAGATATGAAAATGAGCTTATTATGTGGAAATAAGCTCAAACAAGCTTGCACACTGAAACAAATGATGGAATAGGATACAATAAGCTGAAAACTACTCAAATGAAGCTAAAAGGTAAGAAAAATCAAACTGATAAGCTAGAGTGAAGACATAAGCACTTGGTTTTTTTCACGTAGGGACAAACTGAGCTTAATGCGTTCTAGCAAACAAGTTCCAAAGTGAAAACTAAGACTTGACAATCCAAGAGGACCAGGTTGGCTTTCCAAAGAACTAGAGAACACAAGAATTGGACAACTAATAAGCTCAGTGTGAGCTTATCAATTTGGAACACCAATGTAGCACTGTAAGTGCTTTTAGAACAAAACCCACAAAAAGCAGAGAAATAGCACTTAAATGCTGAGAAACCAAGAACTAGCATTTTTGTATTTTTCTTCACCAACTAGACTTTAATACCCCAAGAGATTATAAACTGAAACTCACTATTGAACTCACAATGAAATTCCAAAGTTTATTCAAAAACGACCCATTGAAAATTTTGACTTTTTAATTACTTCTACTAAGTTGACCAAAATGAACTTTGAGTTGATCTAAATCACTGAATATGTTGTTATAAGGTATACTAAGACTTATTTAATCAATACTAACAACTTCCTAACACAAAATCATGATCCTTTCTTTTTAAAATTTAATGTGATCGCACAAATAATGATTGAAGAATTTTTGACTTTTGCTATTAAGAACTGGTTCTTGTGACTAAAATCAGTTGTTTAGACCAAGTTAAGAAGAATTCTAACAAAGCTAAAGACCAAAATACCTTCAAATACCAATAACCAAACACTACTTATCTTGATTGTTTGAAACTTTTTTCAAAGCTACTCACAAATTTCAACCATTAACTTGACTGCAACTCATGCATTTTCACATTTTAGAACTAAGGAAACATAAATCAAACAACATTAAACTAGAAACCAAGAATCTAGACCTAAGCTTGTTTAACTATCAAAATAAGGTTTAACTAAACTACAAATTTAAAAGAACCACTAATTGATTTTATTGTTTAAACACACTTAACTATATCTAATTCACAAATAGAAATGAAATTAGAACTAATGAACACTTCTTGCAACAGTGAAAAGCCAAATTAGTCAAAAAAGCTTACAAATGACTTTGAGGCACAAACTGAGAACTAGGAACTGAGAACCAATCCTAAATGCTCTCACAGCTCTAAACCAAGGCCATCAAAAATATACCCTGCTCCAACTTTTCTTCTTCATCTCCATGTGATTTTTTATTTTTTAGCTATTTAATTGGATTTTTGTAATTTCTATTTTTGACTTCAACTGAATTTTAAAATATCTAAAAGCTTCAATGAGTCAGGAGCTTAAGTGATCTAATTCAGTTCATACAAACATCTAACTACAACATTGGAAACATATGAGAATTTGCATAAACTTGAGATTTTGCATAAACTTTAGAAATGATTAAAACTTTAAATTGCTGCTTGAAAAAGTCTTACAATACACTGAAATACTCAAAACAGAATGCTTGAAAGCTTTAAATTACACTTAAACTTAAAAATACTTAAAACGACAATAATAAACTAAAATTTTACTCTAGATAGTTGATACAATGCATCTTCTCCTTTATAAAGACTTTTCAGCACTCCTTGATGTACTCTGAATGTTTCCCACCACATTTGAGCCCTTGGATCACTCAAATTAATCAGAACCGTCCACATGTGAATTTGGCGCCAAATGTCTTCAAAGCAGGTTTAATCATTTAATGGATTTGGTTGAGTCAATTAAGAGTTTTGTTGTTTAGAGGGGGGTGGAGGGAACATGGTATGGAGGGGAGTTGAAAATGTTGTGAAACCACTGTTTTGAATATCCGGCTTGGAAGAGATAGAGCTACAAAAGAGCTCGTATTTGGGCTGCTTTCTTGGGTTTGACTTGCGTTGACCGATGGCTTAATAACACAGCGGGGGTCAAAAGGGTTTGTGGCAGGCCAAAATGCAATCTGACCGGCTCAAGGGTCACCAAATGGGGTCAAGGGTCAAGAATTTTTGGGCTTGGATAAGGGATTGGGCCAAAGAGTTGGATTGGGTTTGGATATATATATGTGTCCGTTTGGTTTAGTGATATTGTGGACCCGAAATGCAATTCACCAAACTTCAAGGACTGAAAGTGAACTTTTCCAAACTTCCCACAAGGACCAATCATGACAAACATTGATAAAACAAGGATCCTTTTTGCATAAAATCCATTTTTTTAAAGGTCCAAGGACTAATTTTGCAAATTTCCAAAGTTTAGGACCTTTTCGCCAATTGACCAAAGAACCATTCAAGGATCATTTTAAACAACTTAGAATACTTCAGGGACCTTGAATGATAAATTTCCACATTTTGAATTTCAGTGGACTAGATTTGACAACTTTCAAAACTTGGGGACTAAAACGCGCCAATTTTGCAAACTTGATACATTTTTCATCTTATTTTGATCTTTTTGCATTTAAAACACATAAACCGATTGTGATATTTTGATTATTTTGATGTGTTTCGAGTGTTTTCGATGATTTGCGTTTTAGATTACACAAAAATGATGAGTATTTAGACGTCATCAATCCCCTTACATGAGATATTGCTAGTCCTTAGCAATGATTTGAGAAAACTTGATGGATTTATTCTCTTTACCAAAAGCCATCACTTCCGAGTAGCCAATTGTTTTAGTTCAAGTAAGAACCTTGGTACAACGATAACCAAATGATTTATTGGCAAATCATAAACCATATAACGGATTTGATGTGTCTTTACCGTAAGCCGTACCTTCCCGGACTAGCCAACTCTTAGATAAATTATCGATTATCTTTGGTGAGTGAATACCAATTATGGATCACCGCCTTTACCACAAGCCATAACCTTGTGGGCTAGCCAACTCATTATCTTGAGGATGATGGGAGTTGAGGAACCATACAATTTTGGGCAAATTGCAAGCCATATAAACGAATTTGAGAAATCTTTACCAAGAGCCGCCACTGGATAGCTAATCCTTTGTCTTACGCATACATGGATCGATAACCAAGATGAGTAAGTGTAGAACACTTACTCCAAAAAAATTTTGGCCAAAAACGGGAATTGGTGTAATTATATGATAAAATTCGCGAATTCCCCTACTTAGAAATGAATATTGCCCTCAATATTCAAAGTACTAGCAATTATGCCGAAACAAAGAACGAAAAGGAAATATTACGCCATTTATTTAGAAGAAGATTTTTTTTTAAAAGAAAGAATGAGAATATACAACAGCAGGGGAAACCCCCACACTAGGGTGGTAGAAAGGGGGTAAGAAGATGAATCATGGGTGAAAACCCATATGGTGCGCTAATGTTTTTGATTAACGAGTCACTAGCTTGACTCGATCCCTCGATTCATTGGTTCATGGGGAATGTTTGTAGATCTGGGACAAACCACAGGGGAATGTCCTTCTCCAAAGTAATGCTAAACTCGATGACCATTCACTTTAAAATTAGGACCATCGGGTTGAGATAACTCAACGGTACCATAAGGATAAACCTTAGCAATAGTGAATGGACCCGCACGGGACTTGAGTTTTCCTGAGAAAATCTTCAATCTTGAATTGAAAAGAAGGACTTGATCACCAACGTTGAAAACGCGGTTCTTGATTTTGGAGTCATGAATCTTCTTTGTCTTTGCTTGTAGATCAAAGAGTTCTCGTAAGCTTGATCAATGCAAGTTCATTTAGTTCATTCATTTGAACTTTTCTCTCGTGATCACCTACAGCCTCAGATATCGAAGTTTGCATGCTTTAAGGCCCAGTAAGCCTTGTGCTCTAACTCAATTGGAAGATGACATGCCTTTCCTCGCACACTAGTTTATGGAGTACACCATGGGTGTTTTGTAAGTGCACGGTGCTTCCCGTGAGAAAGGCCATCTAGCTTATCCCACAGTGAGGCACGGTTTCGCCAACCGCCCTCTCCGAATTCTTTAATAATTACGGTTTGAAACTTCCACCGCTTCCACTTGTTGGGGTGGTATGCGAGAGACGGTAACACCATACTTTTGCATGACTCTTTCAAATTGGTCATTGTGTAAATGTGTACCAATTCATCAATGATTATCGCCTCGAAGTTCCAAACCTGGCAAACAGAGATTTCATTTTTCACAACAACTGGCATCATTGGTGGTAAAGCTGTCAACCCATTTTGACAGATAGTCAACAAACACGCAGTATGTACTGTTAGCACACGAAGATGGAAATGGCCCAATAAAATCAATACCCCATATGTCAAATATCTCACAAACTTGAATGGCATTTTGTGGCATTTCATTCTTTTGAGAGATATTACCATGACGTTGACAAGCGTCATAGGTTTTGACATAATCATGGGCATCCTTATAGATTGTGGGCCAATAGAACCCGGAATCAAACACCTTTTTGGCGGTGTAGTTTGGACTATGATGGCCCCCGTGGGTCCAAAGATGGCAAGTCGTGAGAATGTCAATAGCTTCCCGCCCATAAACACACCGCCGGATGACTTGATCCTCACATTTATTTTGAACAAGGAAACAGATTTCTCCCTAACCACCCATCTTTTATTTCTCGCCACACTTTTCAAGTAACAGATGATAAAAGGGCTTACAAATGAGAAAATAAAGTTTACCAAGGATTAAAATATCCTTGGATCGTTTATGTCCCGTGAGGTGATGTTCGTACAATGACTTGAATTGTTGAAAATAATACTAGTATAGAAAATGGGAAATCTGATTGACTAACACTAGGAATGTGAATAGTAATAGCTCACAAGTACTAATCAACAAAAACGCGTAAATCGTAAAACCTAAAACTATTATAACTATAGTAGGGATTTGCATGTCTTAGCGACTTAAATGCAAATTAAAGAAAATAAAAGATAAAATCTATTAAATAAACGCTATCACTATTTTTACAGATCGATGAACGTTTATTTGATTTTATAAAATAAAATAACTTAAATAAACTATTTTAACTAAAACGCAGTACTAAAATTACCTAGAAACGTTATTTAAACCGAACGAAGCATTGTTTAAAAATTACGTACTGAGCAAGCAAAAACGCGAAAATTATTGAAATAAAAGGCCTACGATGTAAAACTATTTTTCACGTATCTATATGATAAAAGAAAATTTTACAAAAAGAATTATATTTTTTGACTTTATATTTTTATTATGAATTAATTACTATAAAACACTAATTAAATGTTTAAAAATACTAAACTTATGAGAAAATCAAACTTTTGTAAAAAATACTTAATAATAATATAGATTTATGAAAATTAGAACTTGAAAAAGCTATACCAATAAGCTAGTAATAAGCTAAAAACACTTAATAAGCTAAACGGGAATAAACGTATATAAGAGATTATCTTATGCAAACTAAAACAGAAAAGACCCAAGTGGCTTTGGTTTACAGTACAATGCTAACACTCTCCTATATGGGGTGTCCTGTGTCAGTTCTACCCCTTTTACAAACATTTTATTTTCAATTTTTCTTTTGCAAACCGCTTATTAAGCTAAAAATATGGAGTTTTAACAAAACAATTTTTCAGAACTTGGAAATAAGCTCATTGGAGCTTATTTCCATGACAGATGGCTTATAGCCTTAAATTTCCACATATAAATTTGGACTTGTAGCAAAAGCTTGTTTTTGGCTTTTCTGCTTTTATAAAACTAAATATAAACATATAAGATACATATAAGATGAAAATAGAACTATACAAACAAAGATATAAGCAATTAATGAGCTTATGAATCATTCAGTTGAGCTTATGGGCTCACAGTAGACTCATAGGCTCACAATAAGCTTGAAAAAGCTATAAAGGTTGAAAACAAAAGTATGTGTATATGTAAGTGTATGATTATCATATTTATACAAGATAGTGTAACGGAATAAGCAAATAAGCTTGCAATAAGCTAATAAGCAAATCCCACAAACTCAATTCCAAACAAATTCAGTTGTTAATAAGATGGACAATTTAAGCTCATTAAATAAGCTCAAAAATCTAAAGTGAGCATTGCAATAAAGACATCCGGGTTGGCTTTCCAAAAGCTCAAGCCATAATCATGGGATCTACGTATGAGCTTTTGAGGAGCTCATGAAAAGCTCCCATTTCACCGAAAGTACATGGTTAACCAGACACACAATAAAATGGGACAAACTAGAAAGCTACTTGCAACCACAAGTTAATAAGCTACAAGCCAGAAATTACACTGGACCCAAAGTCGGGTTGCTAGTCTTTCTAAAAAGCCAAGCCACAAAGGCTTGTGATCACTAATGAGCTTGGTGTGAGCTTGTGGAAATGGTGAAAGTTCATGGATTGAACTGTTAGGAATGGGCAAACACAAGCTCATAAGACTTATCAAATAAGCTCAAGAGAGCTCAAACAACACTCGAGACATTGAGTATGAACGGATAGCTTAACAAGAAGCCAAAATTCACAAGCTCAAGCTTGGGTGGGAACTTTTCATGAGCTATGGGAACCAACTCCACTTCCAATCGCTTGCTTCCATGGAAGGGTAAACGGGACAACATATAGGGGTCAAATTAAGCTATCTAAATAAGCTGAAAATGTAAAAATAAGCATACAAGTATTAAAAAGACCATAAAGACTACAATAAAGAGGCAATTACTCAGGCTAGGTCAAGTCATGAAGGCTTATGCAAGCTCATGAACTTGACACCATAATTGGTGCAGGCATGATTTCCAAACAAGGACTAAAATAAGCTTTAAAATAAGCACTTTAAAAGTTGAAAATAGTAAACTAGTATTTTTACAATTTAGTTTAGCAAATAAATATTGAAATCCCAAAAGGGCATAAGCTGAAATTTAATACTGAGCACATAAAATTCTAACATTTAATTCAAAATCCACTATTTAAGAAATTGACTTTTACAAGAACATTAAGGTTTGACTAAAATGAATTTAAACTCAAATTAATGATTAACTATGATATATTAAGCTATAATGAAACTAGATTAAGCTATATAAACTACTTATGAGCAATTGTGATGAAATTAGTACTATGAATCCTAACAAAGGCATTATCTAATGAAAATTTAAAATCAATTTTGACTATTTGATAAACAAGGACAGTGTTTCTTGACTTGTTTGAACTAATTGGACCACATGTGATACGTAACAAGTAATAACACTAACTTAAGCACTTTGAACACAAAGTTAAATAAAGTAGACCAAACACACCTAAAATAGAACCAAATTAAGCTATCCAATCCATATCATTGCATAAACTAATTTCATCAAATCCAGAGGTTTTCATTGGTTAAATTAGAACTTTTTCAAAGATACATAAGTAGTCACACAAAGGTATACCTAGGATTCTCAAAATTGAGCTTATGACAGTGAAAATGGAAATTTCAAGCACAATCAATTCCAAAACATGAATACATAATTTTAAGCTATAATTATATTAACTAACAACAACTAAAACACGAAACATGGAAATTAAGCGTAAATAAGACCTTGAAACAAAGAATAGCAAAATTAGAAACATGCTTACAAATGAGAAAGTGGACTGAGACATAGAAACCAAAGACAAGGTTACACCCAATAGCTTCCTATTAAGCTCCTAATACCCCATAGCATTCCAAATCCAACCCTCGCCATCACTTCTTCATAATCGTTTTTGATTATTCAATGATTTTTCTTGATTTTTAAGTATTTTCTGAATTTAAAAGATCATTGCTTTTTTTATATGTATCTAAAAGCTCATTTGGCTTTGTCAGAGCCTATGTGCTTAATCGAGTCCATATAATCAACTAATGATCAAAGTAAAAGTAAATGACTTGAAATAGAGGAAAATATTGAAGAACTTGAAATGTAAAAGAGACTTATAATTAAACTGAGATTAGAATTATATTACACTAATATGAGTTCCATTACACCTAATCAAAGCCGTAAATGACATTTTAATTTAAATGAAAGCATTAAAATTACTCTAGTCTACAAGGTGACAATTGGCAGCAAGTGTAAAATTTCCTCTGCTCATCTTCTCTCTTTTTATACTCTTTGAACTCCTTGGAGACCAAGAACTCAATCCCAACACATCCCTTTTGTTTGGTCAAATTCATCTCAAATACATATGGCATTTTGGCCAAAACGAAATTGGTAACTTGAGGCGGTTTGAGATCATTAATTGTATCTTGGGTGTTGTGGAGTGTCAGGGACACAAAAGATGAAGTTTGGTAGGTTCGAGAGGTCAAGTAGGAATTTGATAAAAAACGAGTTTTTGTGAAAAAGGTGGAGTGTTGAATGGTGGGGAAGCATTAATTGGGGAGTGGGATAGGTATGAGAGGTGGAAAGGGTGTGATGATTGATGTTATTAATGTTGGGGAAGGTGAGGGAGTAGTGAGCCAGGTGTCGAAGGAGTGAAACAGGAGGGATGCACAAAAAGGGTATGCTGGGTTTGAGTATTTTAAACCGGTTTGGGTGGGTAATGGACCTGGGCTTGGGATTTGTTGGTCAAGGGATTTTGTATTTTGTGTTTTGGGCTTATATTAATCACAAAGGGTCCATTTGGTTTGTTAGCATAAGGACCATTTATGTAATTTGGATTTTTTAAGGACTGAACTAGCAACATTTCCAAAGTTGTAATAAGGACTAAACCTGCCAAATATGGTTAGTACAAGGACAAATATTTAATAAAATTCCATTTTTAATAAGTCCAAGGACTAAAATTGTCAACTTTGAAATTCTAAGGACCAAACTTGTAATTTTCCAAAAGTTTATCATAAGGACCAATTTTGTCATTTATAAATAGTTCAAGGTTTATTTTGATCAATTTCCAATTTTAAAACCTTAAGGACTATTTTTGACACTTTTGCAAAGTTGAGGGACCAAAGTTGTAATTTTGAGATTTTTAACTTCAAAGGATTATTTTGGACAACTTGTAATCGAGGACCTAAAATGATATTTTACAAGTTTTTGAATTACCAGGGACTAATTTTGACAACTTTTGTAACTTGGGGACTAAAGCGCCAATTATGCAAACTTGATATGTTTTCACGTGATTTTGATGTTTTTAAATTTAAAACATATAAAACACTTGTTTGTGATATTTTTATCATTTTGAAGCATTTTGAGTGTTTTCGGATGTTTTTGCATTCTAACAAATATAAAATGATGAGTATTTAGACACTCATCGAAGGGTCGCCCCAGTAAATAATGTTTAACATCTTGAAGAATTTGCTCTTCATTGGTCGACATTCCTTTCATAATGAAGTTACCGCGATGGTAATTTGCAAAGTCAAGAAACCATGGGGTGGTAGAATTTCCACGAAAAGAAATCCGATTGAGTGTCTCGAGAGGAAATGTTTCATTTATTTCCTTTTCTCAAGACATCTTGGTGAGGGTTTTCTAACTGACAGATGATCGCAGCTAGATTCTCGTCCTTTTTATCACGTATAATGATATCAAATTCTCGGAGGAGGAGAATCCAACGGCAATCTCGGCTTTGCATCTTGTTTGCAAAGAGCCGAAAGGATTCCGATGATACACATACGATTTGGTCAAGATTAAGTACACCAAACTTCTCAAATGCATACACCACGGCTAATAGCTCTTTTCTCGGTGGTGTAATGAGTTTGAGCTCATAGTTTTGTTTATGAGTGAATAGGTGAAAATGCTTGTTTCTTCGCGTTCTAGGATCGCACCTGAGCAGAAGCAAAATCACTTGCATCGCATTACGAGCTCAAAAGGCAAGTCCCAGGTCGGGGCACGAGAATGGTGGCTCAGAAGCTTTTTCTTCAATGTTTCAAAAGCTATGATGCACTCGTGTGAGAAGATAAAAGGAGCATCCTTTTCAAGAAGATGGGTCATAGGTCGGGCATTTTGAAAATCTTGAATGAATCTGCTGATAGAAACCGGCATGACCTAAAAAGCTCCTAATACCTTTAATCTAGTAGGATGAGGCGCTTAGCAATAACATCTAATTTTGCTCTATCAACCTCAATCCCGTTCTTTGAAATTTTATGGCCAGGACAATGCCTTTGACCATAAAGTGGCTCTTCTCCCAGCTTAGACAAAGATTGGTGTCTTCACACCTTTGAAGCATTTTATCTAAATGGGAGAGACATGATTGAAAAGAATCCCCAATGACCGAAAAGTCATCCATAAACACTTCCATTGTTTCCCCGATCATGTCGTGGAATATGGCCATCATATCGAACGTGCGTGAGCATTACATAAGCCAAAAGGCATACGATTGTAGGCAAAAGTTCCGTATGGGCAAGTGAATGTGGTTTTCTTGATCATTGGATCAATGGGGATTCAAAGTAACCCGAGAAACCATCAAGGAAACAATAGTACTCATTCCCCGCTAATCTCGCTTATCCGGTCCATGAAGGGTAGAGGGAAAATGGTCTTTACGGTGGCGCCATTCAACTTACGATAGTCATGCAAACGCCATCCGTAACCAATCGAAGTTGGAATTAACTCGTTATCTTCATTTGTGATAATAAAGTAATGCCACCCTTTTCGAACACAATGAATTGGGTGACCCAAGGACCGGCTCGAGATCGGGTAAATCAATCCTGCATCAAGAAGTTTAATAACCTCTTGTTTGATAACATCATGGATTTTTGGATTCACTCGCCTATGATGTTGAATCTGCTGGTTTAAAGTCATCCTCCATCAAGATTTTATGGGTACAAAACTCAGGGTTTATACCTTTGATGTCGGAGAGTTTCCAAGCAATT
Source organism: Chrysanthemum makinoi (assembly GCA_910596185.1). Taxonomy (NCBI): domain Eukaryota; kingdom Viridiplantae; phylum Streptophyta; class Magnoliopsida; order Asterales; family Asteraceae; genus Chrysanthemum; species Chrysanthemum makinoi. The sequence continues at coordinate 11,158,326 of OU343217.1, forward strand.
GCTTGCTTGTGTGACTTCAAGATTTTAATGAGAGCGCTTTTTCATCTTACTCAAATCTCGAGCAATAATGACGGGCAATTTATCATCACCTTCTAGAAATGCATACTCAAGATGAGGAGGTAAGTCCTTAAGCTCAACCTCAGAAATTCATCAGCTTTCTCAACCGATTGACTTCCTTGTTATGAAGTTTGATGGGAGGGAGAGGAAGAGAAGTATCCGTGATTTGACAATTTCTCAAGAAGAATATCTCCCTCCAGATTAATCTCATTTTGATTAATCTCAATTGGGATTGAATCACTAGGATGAGGGTTTGATGATGGATCACCATTGAGCAACTTCTCAATAAGAAGTATGTCCCCCTCAATATCAATTGGAGCGTGATCAATTTCCCAAGGCAATGTAATCACTAGCCAAGTATGCCCAATCTCTTCGAGATGAGTCATTTCCCAAAAGGAGGATAGAAGGAGTAGAATTGGCTATGATAGGTTGAGAAGATGTGGTGGAATCCCCACTCACATAATTATGAGAATAACCAAGAACTTCTTGAGAGTACTCTCTGGTAACATCAATGATATCTATTCGGTTAACCGACCTTAATCATAATTTCGCGGAGTACCTCGGGTTTGGTCAAGGTTGAAGGTGACACCATTACCAACACGTAATGTGATTTTGCTCAAATACATCTATGAGAGCACGCCCGTTCTCGTGAATCCTCGACCAACAATGAGAGGAACCCATGATCGCATCAAAATCAACAACCACGGTCACCGGGAAATGGAACTTCCTCTATTTGACAAACACGCCCTCAAAGAATAAGAGGGACGGATATGGATCGACAGCAAGCTCGAGAGTCATGCATGTAGGAGTGAGTTCCTAAGAGAAAGTTTCTTCCACATCAATATGGCATAAGGTTTATGCTTGCACCAAGATCTGCTAGGGCAAAGCATTCAACCATTCCCGGGAATACACAAGGTAAAAGAAATTTCCCAGATCTCCAAGCTTTTCTCGAAGCTTCTTCAGATGATCACAGAAAGGCCTGTTAAGAGGGAGTCTTAGCCATTTCAAACAAATTTTTCCTTATTGCTTAACACTGTTTGAGAGTCGATGAACTTGGGCATCAAGATGATAGCATCCGCAAAGCTTATGTCAAAGTGTAACTCTTGGAAAATTTGGAAAAATTTATCCATTTGATGACTAGCTTTCTCACGGAGCTTTTGCTCATTCAAGCGTGATGGGTAAGGAATAGAAGATTTAGATTTCGATGCTCAACAGAGCTATAGGAGGTGCAAAACAACTCCTTGATTTGACTTGGGTTTCTCGACCACTTGAGGTTGGACTACCGGGTAGGACGCAGCGTATTCTCGGGCTAGAATAATGCACCTTTGTCCTGTTTCCTTGGTAACTTGACTCATTGCCGCGAGGAGGGGGGCATTGAGTCGAGGTCCATTGTGGTCCGAGGTTCACCGCCCACTACCTTAGGGAGAGAAGAAGTAGAGGTAGTAGGAATCAGGTCCAGCAGTATGAAACACCACTCGGGTTGTGATCGCCTTTAGCATCGCCTCGGTTAGCGATCGTGTTGCTCGGTAAAGTACCCGAGCCCGAGGGTCGATCATTTAAAGACTTTTTGAGATCAGCAATTTGGTCGACCAACAACCTGCTCATTTCATCTTACTTCATGAACCGCTTCAAGAACTCATCGATGATGGTCCGGAGGAGTAATGACGGAGGAGCTGAGAGGGACAATTGAGGCCGTATGTTTTGATTATAGCCAAAATTCCCTTGATTAAGATTCATATTCCCATGAAATTGATTCCCCATTGAAATGGTTTTGATGAAGGTTTTGATGTTGGAAACCTTGATTGGGTCCGAAATAGAAATTACCTTGGTTTTGATAACCTTGGTTCATTCTTGGTTGGTTCCGATTCCGGTTTTGCATGTTATGATTCGTTGAAACCGGTGGTGCTGATTAGTGTTAGCACGGTAGTGTGGTTCATTTTGAGGACGTATTGATTACCTCCTTGTCAGAACTACCGGCTAAAGCATTGGCTTCAAAAGGACTACCATCGGTGGCAGTACAATTGTAATAAGCATGAGGACCACCACAAGTGACACAACTTTCAACTTTCTTCACTCTCAAAGATGTGGAGTCCTGAGTGAAGGAGACTTTCCTCGTTAGCAAGAACCAAAGCTCGAACAATGTCTCATGAGTTTATCAATCTTAGCATCGGGTGCTAGATGTACTCACGGGGATGAAGAAGAAGAAGGTCCAAGATGAGACCGATATGTCTTTGCTCTGAAAGGACGGACATGAGATTTGTTCTCAATGATCTGCAAGGCCTCTTTGGTGGTCTTGCTCAAGAAATTACTCCCCTGAGGCATTCAAAGAGTCTTGATTGGCCTGATTGAGACCATTGTAGAAAGTATCCATTTGCATTAACTCGGTAAAACCATGATGCTGGACACTTCATGGCAAACTTCTGTAATCGATCCCATGCCTCCCTAATGATTCATCAAATCTCGAGAAAATTTCATTATCTCATTCTTAAGACTTGTGGTTGGACGGAGGATAGAACTCGTTAATCTAATTGGTGACAAGATCTTCCCATGTCTCTCATAGAACGAGGGGTTGTTTCTCGCCACCCAGGGCTTGTCCCTCTAGAGAAAATGGGAAATGTAAGCTTGATAGCTTCATGTGGGACATTCTTATATTTGATGGTAGATGCTATCTTGTTAAACCATCGAATGTGTGCATGAGGATCATCCCGCCCAAAACCATAGAATTGGCTTTGGGTTACTAGATTAAGCAACCCGGTTTTGAGCTCGAAAGTGTCGCCACGATGGTCGGAACAACAATGGCATCCCCGTAACCCTCGATGGGTGCTTGGAGAAGCTCATTCATAGGTTTGTCTTCTGCCATTTCGGCAGGAGTGGTGGTGGTAGACGCTCTCACCACGGCCGGAAGGAGTCAACGCCCCTACGTCTCACGAGGAATCTTCCAAGTTCGAAAGTGGACTTGTAGAATCGAAGAACGAAAAGCATGCACTATGTATAAAGATCAATTTTCAAAACAAATGAGGCAAAACACAAGTGAACTTAACCAATAATCACAGATGAAATGGCTTCTTTGAAAAAGGTACACCAAATCACAAGTGACACAAAGGCAAGTTTTAAATTCTATGTTCGGGAACTTATTAATGGTCGCACCCCGCTAGGTAGTGTAATGCCTTGATTTATGTGGTTGATTTTATGTATATTAAGTACCACCGAAAAGACGGTAAGATTTGCAGATGGGTTTAAAAACTTTTGGACAATATTTTTGTTATCGTCCCGATTAACCAAATCGTATCTCTTCAAGAATCACCTTAAAAGAGAATACAAAATAGAAAACGCTCCATTGTTTTGTTGTTTTATATTTTTTTTTGAGTTTTTAACACTTTAGGAAAAGTGCTAATGAACTTTTGATTTTTTTAACTTTACAAAACTTTTACAAATGATGGGTATGTGCAACAATGGATCACAATGGCTAAACACACGCTAAAGCTCTCCGCAAGCCAAAAATTTGATCTCAGGCTAAAACCGCTAAGTCAAATAGACTTAAAAAAAGCTTAAACACAAATGCAATGAAGATCGAGAATACAATGAATTTGTCGTTTAGTCCCTGAGACTCAATGGTGTGTAAACCGATTCGATGATGGAATGATCACCAAGGATAGTGATCTCAGAAGGTTTTGATTAGAAATTACACTACGATTGATTTGGAATAAAATTGGACCCGAATTGGAAAGCACAACAATCGAAGAAAGAAATGTAAACGTAAGTTTTAAAAACTACGATAATGCACAAAAATAAAAAGTGAAATCAAAGAAATAAAAGACCTAAAAATATAAAAATGACATTTTTGGAATCCTAAAAATAAAAGGAAATTATTAGAAAAAGAAAATTATTTTTTTAACACTATTTAATTAATTACTATTAATTAAAAACTATTTTAACTATTTAATAAATACTCTAAAATAGAAGAAAATACAAAGTAAGGATAGAAAAATAAACTTATGATTATGAAAAATCTAAAATACTATAAAACTAATTTTAAGACTGAAAATATATTTTTCACACTTTTTATTTAATTATTACTAATTAATTATTATTTAAAATACACTTAATTACTAGAAAATATAAAATGAACTTGGAAAAATAAAATTTTAACTTTGAAAAATCTAAAATATGATAAAACTAATTTTAAAACAGAAAATATATTTTTTAGGCTTTTTAATTATTTATTACTAATTAATTACTCTTTTTAACTAATTAAAATTATAATAAATACTAAAAAGATAGAGAAAATCTGAAACTTTTTCTAAAAATCCTATATGATGACAGAAACCTAAGAAAAAGAGAAAAACAAGATTTGCTTATTAATAAGATGAAAAGAAAAATCAAAAAGCTAAAAATATTAAATAAACGCTATCACTATTTTATATTGATGTTTTTCTGAATTTTCTTTTTGAAAACTACTTAAATACTAATAATATGAAACTTTAATAAAGACAAAAATTTACAAATCACAAATAAGCAGATTTGATGAGCTTATGATCAAACAGATATGAAAATGAGCTTATTATGTGGAAATAAGCTCAAACAAGCTCAGCATTAATGAAACAAATGATGGAATAGGATACAATAAGCTGAAAACTACTCAAATGAAGCTAAAAGGTAAGAAAAATCAAACTGATAAGCTAGAGTGAAGACAATAAGCACTTGGCTTTTTCACGTATGGGACAAACTTTGAGCTTAATGTACTAGCAAACAAGCTCCAAAGTGAAAACTAAGATTTGACAATCCAAGAGGACCAGGTTGGCTTTCCAAAGAACTAGAGAACACAAGAATTGGACAACTAATAAGCTCAGTGTGAGCTTATCAATTTGGAACCAATAACAGTAATGTGGCAGTTTAAGAACAAGTACCCTAAAACAGAGAAATAAGCACTTAAACAGCTGAGAAACCAAGAACTAGCATTTTTGTATTTTTCTTCACCAACTAGACTTTAATACCCCAAGAGATTATAAACTGAAACTCACTATTGAACTCACAATGAAATTCCAAAGTTTATTCAAAAACGACCCATTGAAAATTTTGACTTTTTAATTACTTCTACTAAGTTGACCAAAATGAACTTTGAGTTGATCTAAATCACTGAATATGTTGTTATAAGGTATACTAAGACTTATTTAATCAATACTAACAACTTCCTAACACAAAATCATGATCCTTTCTTTTTAAAATTTAACAGTGACTGCACAAATAATGATTTGAAGAATTTTTGACTTTTGCTATTAAGAATCGGGTTCTTGTGACTAAAATCAGTTGTTTAGACCAAGTTAAGAAGAATTCTAACAAAGCTAAAGACCAAAATACCTTCAAATACCAATAACCAAACACTACTTATCTTGACTGCTTTGAAACTTTTTCAAAGCTTACCACAAATTTCAACCATTAACTTGACCGCAACTCATGCATTACATTTTAGAACTAAGGAAACATAAATCAACAACATTAACAAATTTAGAAACCAAGAATCTAGACCTAAGCTTGTTTAACTATCAAAATAAGGTTTAACTAAACTACAAATTTAAAAGAACCACTAATTGATTTTATTGTTTAAACACACTTAACTATATCTAATTCACAAATAGAAATGAAATTAGAACTAATGAACACTCTAAATAAAGTTGAAAAGCCAAATTAGTCAAAAAAAAAGCTTACAAATGACTTTGAGGCACAAACTCGAGAACTAGGAACCGAGAACCAATCCTAAATGCTTCCTACGAGCTCTAAACCAAGGCCATCAAAAATATACCCCGCTCCAAAATTTCTTCATCTCCGTGTGATTTTTATTTTTAGCTATTTAATTGGATTTTTGGTAATTTTCATTTTTGACTCTCAACCTAATTTTAAAATATCTAAAAGCTTCAATGAGCTTCTCGGGAGCTTAAGTGATCTAATCTTAACATACAAACATCTAACTACAAATTATTGGAAATATATGAGAATCTCTCTCTCTGTATAAACTTGAGATTTTGCATAAACTTTTAGAAATGATTAAAACTTTAAATCGGCCGCTTGAAAAGTCTTACAATACTAATCAAATACTCCAAAATGTCAATGCTTGAAAG